>VXAL01016204.1:1353-77776 GCA_013399475.1 Chauna torquata | reverse complement strand
CTCGCCGCCCGCACGCACGCCCGGCCGCGGCGGGGGCGGCGGTTGACGGGAGCCCGGGGCCGCCCGGCCGGGCGCCTGCGGAGCCGCGATCACGAGCAGCGAGTTCTCGCATAAAGGGGGTCGCTGCCGGCGGCCGCGGTCTGACCGTTCCGAACCGTTACACTGCCCGGCGAGCCCCGCGCAGCCCGTGCCCGGGGGCCTGCTGCCTCAGAGCAGCGTTCGGCTTTTGCACCATCCAATGCAGCACAGTGACGTCTTCAGCAAAGAGCACACGTGCGTGCATGTGTTGTACCCCGAAGTTAAAGCCTTTCCTCTAGGCTTGGATCCTGCAGTGTAAATGGCCGTGTGCGTGCTCAGCCTGAACATGGCTCTCCTCAGGAGCAGTTCGCAGGGGGTCGCGGGGAGCCCGCCGCGCACAAGAGGCAGCCTGGCTATGAAGGGCGGTGGACGTCAAGAGCTGCTGCTGCTGCTGCTGCTGCGGCTCTGAACGTTTGCAGGTTGCGACTCGGTGAAGGAAGTAAATCCTCTGTGGTGCTGAAGTTCTGTGACCCGCTTTTTTCCTCACTCTGGTCAGATACGCCACAGGGATTAACCGTGTAGGCTGAACGCATGGGTGCTCGAAGAGAGGAGAATCCAGCACTATCAGGGGAGCAGTGTCAAGTTTCCTTTTATCCCCCATGTCTTACCTGAAAATAAGAGATGGCTGCAGGTTTGGGGGGACTGTGTCAGGACTGATGTTTTGACTAATATGAAAACAATGTGAGGAGACACCAGTTCTGGCCAGAGAAAAGCGGGAAAGTGAGAAAGGGGAAGATTTGATCATGCTGGAGGCTAAAATGTGTGTTGTTACATAGCTAGGGCATTACACAAACTCTCCAAATGCATGCAAACATTCAAGAATCCACTTTAGAAGATCAGTCTGAGGGGCTGAATGCAGGAGAATGGTGTTGCCCAGATAAAGCTGGATTCTCACACAAGTGCCCTGTTGCACCGGTTTGCAGTTACTTCCCTCCTCTCACTGCGGAAGCAACGGGAAAGAGAGGTGAGAACAGGATGAGAACATGACTCGGGCGTAGTAGATATGCCAGAGGATAGCCCGACGGTACCCTCTGGTTTGGTAAAACGCAGAGAGGATGTGGGAGGGATGGCATGCATAAGAGGTGACAAAACAGCTGAAGTAAAGCGCGAGGTTTTGGAGGACACGGAGGTTGAAACTGGAGTTTGAAATTAGGTGTGGTAGGTGATGGAGCGGCAGCAGGGGAAGTCAGTGTGTCTGCAGATGATACCAGCTCCAGAAGTTGATTATTATTGCCAGAGTATAGTAGGAAAATGCGGGGGAAAGGCAGCGTCACAGAGGATGGAACAAGTGAGCCTGCAACGAGGGATGCTGTCACTGTAATGCCAAGGTAAAGGAAGATTGCGTTTAAGCAGGGAAGTATAAGTGACAGTAACCTTACTGAAAGGGAAGAGTGACACATAAAGGAGATCGGACCACAACAGAACCTGTCCTTAAAATCTCTGATTCCAGCTCACAAGATGACATATCTTGATGCTCAGTTTAAGATCTGTTTAAAAGGCTAGCAGGGCTGAGGATGTGCGTAGCTCTCTGGGCTGCTGACTGGGAGCGCTGCTATAATTTATAATTTCTGAGGCTTTATTGGGGGTTTTTGCTCCATTTGAAATTGTGGGCTACATTCATCACTGTTTCAACACAACACTAAACTACTTGCGCTTCACTTAGAGGCGGTTTCACCACAATAAACCATAATTTGTCATTCTCCAGAACATGATCTCCAAGGCTCAGTGGCTAAAGGGCTGCCCTCTGTATGGGTAGCAGACCTGGCTGTGACGGTCTGCACAGAAATCTTTCCAAAGGGGATCGAGACTAGCGTTAGCAGCAACTGTTCAACAGACTGTCAAGTAGAAGGCAGGATTCCCCTAGAAAAGTGCTTTGGTTCCTGGCAGAGTGCCTTAGGAGCCGTGCGTCAGGGCTTCCGTGCTGCTCTAGGTCTTGTTAGGAGTCACGGGACGGGCAAGCATGCCCACCCGACTGGGCAGCTGCCACACCAGGAGGGTTGCTTCGTTCGGGGTACGCTGAACATCAGCGTCTTCCAAGTGGAGTCTTCCTCAAGTGTTTGGTTTGCAGGAATACAGTGTTCATTGGCTTTGCGTGAATTGGATGAAAACTAAATGAAAACCAAACCAAAAGTGGAAGCCTCTGCTAGGTGAAAATCCTGCTTTTTGGCCAATCTTACTGATACGCTGATTGGAACAAATTCAAATGCAGTTATTATGGGGAAGTTTGAGTGTTGCCTGTGACTATAAGATAACTTTCAGGCATCCGTTCCTTGCAGGAGGGGCATTGGCATGTGTCTGTCAGAGCAGGCATTTTTCTGCAATCAAACACCTCAGAACTCTTGTCATCTCATTAATTCTTGTACCTACAAAGGAACACGTTCTGCTTGCTGGTCCTCTATACGTGTCTTGGGGAGCAGTTCCTCAGTAAGATGCTTCTTCATGCCCCTTTACTTGGATGTGCTTGGATTTTCTCACAAAATAGACAATACTCTCAAGTTAGTTAGCTTCACCTAGGCTTGTCATCAACACTAGTCAAGTGCAAACATTAATCAAATTAAAGGTTTACTCCAGCCAGGCATAAGGGCAAGCTCCTAATTACAAGGCTGGAAAACAAGAATGGCCAGGAGTCACTTAAACTCAAAATGTAATTCTAGGGCAAACTTAACAACAGGGTCTTCCATAGCTATTAGGTTTCACCTTGAGTTTTTAAGATGCATCTCATCCGTAAAAACCGGCAGTCTAATTTGTACATGCACTGTGTGGTTTGTCTTGTTCCCTTCCAGCATGAAGGAAGTACCTCAGGTGTGGCCGGCTGGGGTTTTGTTTGAAACACCAAGTACTTCCTCCTGACCCTGCTTTCTGTCACGCCTTCCAAGCAAGCTGTCCTATTACGTATTGACCAGCTCCTCTTCCCAGGTAGCAATTCGTGAAGCAGTTTACAAACCCTTTACTGGCTTTCCTACATTTTACGTGTAATGACATTAAAACCTATGAGCTCTCTAGCAGTTCTCTCAAATTTTCTATACATAGCTGATCTCCTCTGGGGTAATGTAAATGGCACTTTAACAATAAAGATGTCAGAGTCGATAACGACAGTTTTTGACCAAGCAGCCATCCCACCATTTGGTGTCTGCTTATGGGGTTCTTAATTTGACATGACCCCGTTGCTGAAGAATGAGAGGAGATCACACCTCCTACATCTAAGAGAGCGTGAGGAGAGAGGGAATCACTCTAGGCTGTGCTGATCTTAATGTCACAGCTGACAAATCTAATCTTTCCCTAGTTCATCTGCCACTGTGCCAGTTAGGCATCGTTTTGTAAGATTAAGTGTCTGTGAAATCAAATAATAAACTGAATTTGTTCCATTTGGATACATTATCCAAACTGGACTTTTGGGTACATCATCATTACTATGATCTTTAGCTTGTTGGAGATGCCACAACACAGATAACAATAGTAACAATACTGACCCTGCATGTTGGTGGTTTGCTTGACTCATTACAGAGAACGAAGTATATCACTGAAAAAAGTGTAGTGCTCAGCACTGAGTTGTCATAAAAAGAAACAGAATTTATGCTATATAGAAAGAAAAGATTTTAGTGGATAATGTGCTAGCAGGGAACTACAAACAATTTGTATGCTGTGTTTTTGTAATTTTTTCATTAATAATTTTATTTATTCTCTCCTTGGAAGAAGGAAATGATATTGACTGCTTTGTACCAGATTGCATGTGTAAGTCTGGGCTTTCTTAATGATCTTGAAGTTAGAATTGTGATTACGTTACTAAATTAGTAGCTTTGTGGTAGCTGCGTTGAGTTTCATTCAGAACATGATGGCAGTCCCAGAGAGGTCACACTGTACTAGAAATGCATCGCAACAGACATTTATTGGCTTGCAAAATGAGGGGACTATTCGCATCTAACGCTTACAAAACACCTTCTGGGAATATCGCTTACTCTGTTCCAAAAGGAGTTTAAAACCTTTCCAGTGGCGGGTGTTACTAGACGCTTCTCGTAATTGGTGAAACCGGGAGGCACCCGCTTCCCCTCCGCTTCGCGCTGCGGCTGTGTGACTGCCGCTCAGCTGAGCTCCCGCAGGCTCCCACCCTCGCCATACGAGTCCAGCCCGTCTGCCGGAGAAGGTAATGGGCTCGAAGGGAATCTGAGGGAAGCACCACTGAGAGAGAGGGAGAGGCAGGCGAATGCGGACCGTGGGAGGCTAGGAGGAAGCAGAGGGATTTTTCACCAAACTACATTCTTTTAAGCAATCGGATTTCAGTTCATCTGAGAGGAGGGAGCTGTAAAGGTCATCAGTTACAATAGTAGAAGATTTCTCTTTTAGTTTTTATCTTCAATAAATAATGCACTCTAGCAGTGGCAGTCATCTTGTGGAAGAGTGAAAACATTGTGCTGTACAATTATCATCAGCCTATATATGCAAGTTTATGACTGTTATTTGCATTAATGTAGTGTATGGAGCATTACTGTGCTGCTGTGCTCTATGTCTTGCAAAGGCAAAAGCTTTAAAGAGTTTGGCAGTTTGATATTGTAATGATACTTCGTAGCAATATAGGACTTTACAGACACTTCAGTTTCATAAGGGCATTGCTGCTG
Source organism: Chauna torquata (assembly GCA_013399475.1). Classification (NCBI taxonomy): domain Eukaryota; kingdom Metazoa; phylum Chordata; class Aves; order Anseriformes; family Anhimidae; genus Chauna; species Chauna torquata. The sequence goes on along the minus strand of VXAL01016204.1, from coordinate 73,085 downwards.
TTTGTGCCAAACAGTTGAATAGTATGCAGCATCTTAAAATGGAAAGTGGAGTTAGACGTGTATCATCGAGTCCTCTGTAGGTATCGAGGGAAGTCAGCAGTTCATCCGTGGAGATGATGCGAGGCTGTGGCAAGGATGCTCAATCAGGATTCGGCAGCCTGGTTTCCCTTCCTAACTCAGCCCATGCCGGGTGTTGCCCTGGACATGGCCCTCACCTTTCTGTGTCTCGGTTCCTACACCTGCAAAAAGAAAGGATGGGTTCCCGTGTAAACACTTGAAGATCTGGCAAGGAAAAATGGTAGATGTCCTTATTGGACATGTAGGTGCATCCACACCCACCATTTAAATTAATCATATGGAAAGTTCTTTGTAGGAGCACACAGCTGAAACAACAGCGGCCTGCACTTCAAACACAGACGTGCAGGACGTGAATATGAAGCTGTACTACCTTGGGAGGGTAGTATGTCCATGAATTAATCTACTACTGGCTCTAAAGAAGCCACAGCTGCTTTGCCAGCTGTGTACATGCCAGGTTTTGTGACAGGGAGCTACCCTGTGACTGCACTGCGTCTTTACTGTCCTCGCGACTGCAATGAACACCACAGAAATGCCCTACTGCACTTCCAGGTTCACCTTGTAAGGTAAATAACAGGAGTCACACAAAAGCAGCTGTACAGAAAGGAACAGAGGGACAAAGGGTGCCTGAATAAGAAGGACTCAGAAAAGCTAAGGCACAACATGAGTCACAAGGGACAAATTGTAATGACAGATTTGAAAGGATGTTAGAAACTGGGGGAGGCTGAAGGAAGGTCTGCAGCTTAGTAGGGAATGAGAAGAAAAGCAGATGACACCAAGACTCAGGTATTCAATGGATTTTAGTCACAAACAAGGTGCTGGTACCCAGAAACTTACCATGCTTCGTTTTAACAGAGGTATAGAAAAGTCAAAAATCAAGTAAAGAGTACATTTAAAAATTTTAAGAGATGCATTGAAATCAGCCAGGCTGGCTGAGCTTTATGCTGGCAAATTTAAAGTGCTAGAGCAGTCTTGGAAGCACTAACAATAATCTTTGGCAGCTGCTAGAAAAAAAGTCCCCATGGATAAACATAGCACCTGTCATTAAAAGGGAGAAAATGAAGAAAATAGAGACTTTGGAGGAGTCAGACTGGGACTGTCGCTGAGAAGCATTTTAGAACAAACTAATACAGTTTGTTCCTAAACATGCAGAATACAGTCAGGCAACAAAGACTTTTGAAGAATGTTGTGTTAAACTGACCTGATCTCTTTTTTAGGACAAGCAGCACAGTACAGTGGGCACCTAAACCTATTGCTGCTGGTGATGCGACCTCTCTGAGAGGTGGACAGGAGATGCCTTGCTTTCCCCATGCGTTATGGAAACGTTGTACCCACGAAACACTTCATCTTCACGCCTGCAAAAGTCCGTTCCTTCCTGTGGGTGCTGGATTTACGGGGCAAGCGCTACAAAGAGCCTGCGTATGGCTGAAACGTGCAGGTGAACATAACTTGGTGTTTGTGTAGGTGCAGCAGATGCCTGGCAGTTGGCTATGGGCTACACAAACTAACCTGGACGATACAGTCCATAAGCTGTGTACACTGGGCATCCCTGACCTAGCTGGTATATGGTAAGCTTCAAATGTGAGCAAGGGTTTTTAAAACCTTTTGATGTGGTCCCATATGATGTTTTTACATGCTGAACTGAAAAAAAGAATGAGGCCAGGCTGAAATCTCTGCAGTTGGGCAGGTGCACAAGTGGTTGAAATACCACTTGTCCAGAGTAATTATCAGTGATTCACTGTCAAACCAGGAGAATGTTGTAAGTGAGGTCCCGCAAGGATCTGTCTGGGGTCAGTGTTACTCAATGCTTTCATTAACGACTTGGATGAGAGTAATGGTTTGAATAGAGAGTAAAATTTGTGGATGACATCAAGATGGAAGCGTTTTTGAGCACTTTGGTGAACAACATTAGAATTTAAAATAATCTTGCTACATTGGTGAAATGCTCTGAAATCAATAAGATCAAATTCAATAAAGAATGCAAAGAACTCCTCTTAGGGGGAAGAAGTCAAATGCACAGCTGGAAAGTGGAGAATAGCTGGCTAGGCAGCAGAACTGCAGGCAAGGCTTCGGGTCCTACAGTCAATGAGGAACTGAGTCAACAGTATGACGCCGCTGAAAAAAATATTCCTCCCGCAATGATTTTACTGACCCATAAGCCAAACAAATGAAATTCTGGGGGATATAAATGCATTTTTTCTGGACTACTCGGCACTAATAACTAGGGTTGTGTGTCCAGTCTGAAACTCTATAAGAAAGAAAAAAAAGGCAAGAAAATAAGACGGGCAAAAGGAATGATGAAATTTAATTAGTATAGGGGGAAAAAAAAAAAAGGATTTGTTTAATCTAGAAAAAAGGAAACTGAATGATGACCTGGTAGCATTCTTGACCTGTGTAAAAGACTTGCAGAGAAAATCAAGTCTTCTCCATGCCAACAAAGAATAAAGTGAGAAGTGACTTGGAGCAAGAGAGATATGTGTTAGATAATCCTTTCCTCAGCATTTGAAGAGGTTTCTTAAAGAATTCCCATCATCAAAGCTTTAGAAGAACAGGACAGACAAAATTGTTTCAGGAATATGCTAGACAGGCTTGATTCTTTCTCAAAGGAGATAAGCCATATGTTTCTTCCAACCTTACATGTCTGTGATTTTGTCCAACTGCTTAAATCACAGGGGATAACAATTCTTAACAATTCAATTCTGCAATTCAGTGTTAAAGTGTGTAGTCAATACCAGTCAATTAATTCAGAGCTCTGACAAGATAGTAGTGTGCAGAACTGAAAAGCTAATATATCATAATATTTTGCTATGGTACAATTTCTTCTACTGGAGTCCAGTCCTAAGAATCCTCTCAAATGTCTTTGTAAAATTATATTACCTTTACTCAGGCAAAAAAAGCTACTCGGATCTGTATAAAACTGAAGGACGGGGCTTCTTTATGTATCACTGGTGCTCAGAGTGCAAAAATATTTATCCGCTTGGTAGTAGTATATGTCATTGGCTTGTTTTTGCTGGTATTTGTGGATTGAACCTATCTAAACCCAATTCTCAATCCAATTACACTTGAGAAAAAAAATACTCTGAGCACTTGTTTTTGTACTTGCTCAGTTCGTGCCGGCTGCTGCTGCGTAGCGCGGCACCGTGCAGACCATGCACGAGACTGGCAGGCCAGCTCAGCAGCTAGCCCCAGCCTCTACAGCTCTGCTGGCTGCAGGACTCTGGCAGGTTGCAGCAGTGAGGATCTGGCCTGCAGCTCCTCTAGAGTAGTGTTTTGCAGCTCTGATAATGGCATTGTGAAAGGACACAACTTATTTTTGCCATGTACACTCTGAGCATTTTTCCTCCTTCCCACAATCCTGGTTATTCAGGTAAAAATTTACGAGTGGTCTAAATAAAGTCCTAATAACCACACAACAAAGTTATTATTGGTCCAGGTACAATAATATCAATATTCATAGTACTATTTATTACACAGAAGTCTCATTAATAAAGCAGTTAAAGTTGTTATACGCACAAACTTCTGAGTATCCAGCCGTTTTTTCTAGTGTTATCCTCACCCTTCCCATGTTTCTTTGGGACCTATGGTCAGCAATGCCCATGTTCCTCATGCAGAAATGTGGGATGTCAGACCATGTCTGCAGCATCCCAAGTCCTGTACTGGGAGGAGTTGGAGGCTGGTGGTGGTGGGGTGTCCCTTGGAGCTACCTTCAGCCCTGCCTCTGCCTCTTCAGTCTTCTGCTTCCTTTGCTTCATCCTGACCTTCTTGCTTAGTGCAGCCTTGAAAGTCAAGTCTGGCTAAGTGCAGGTGGTAACTGCTGTTGTAGTTCTGTGTATCCAATCTCCTGACCAACCCTTATGTCCGTTGCGGTCTTACACTACTTAAGAGAAAAGTCACCTTTACTTCAACCCTGAAACTGTAAAAGAAAGATAGCAGCAGTAAGACATCAAATTCTAGTACCAACATCTATTTGACTTTTGAGAGCAGTTGGCTCAGTGTCTGAACAAAGTGGATTTAATTTTATGAAAAGATTGCTTTGAAGGAGACACAGAACTGTTCACTGGGGAAAGACTGGATAGTTATGTCTGCTCTGAGGCACGTCTAGAGTATTCCCCACCCAATGCTAATACCAGGTGTGTGGTACGGGTAGGTAGTGGAAAGAAGGCTCTATTTTCTCTAACAAATTGTGTTAAGGCTACAACAGAAGAGGGTGAATGGCACAAGGATACATTCAGAACCTCACAAAGTTAAGGTCAGTTGAAGTGCATGGCATTTTAAATTTCCTCTTGTGAAAACAGAGACAGGAACAAATAAATGTAGCTCCAGGGGCTAGGGATCGCTAATGTCTGACAGCAGACGGAACAAGCATGTAGGTTAACAGCTAATCACAAAGAAGCTAGTTCATATTATTGCCCCAGCCAATATCTCCCCTGTCCGCTACAGCTTTGGCTGATTGTGGTGATCCCAGCCTCTCTTGTTTTATTCTGTGTAACACTGAGTTCACAGCTACAGAAGAGAACTGGTCTTTGTGCTCATCCCAAAGCAACTTTTTCATCAATAATACTGTTGACATAACAGTGGTAATAATACTGTTGTCATACCACTCAGACAAATAGAGACCCCATCATCTGACTGTACATGGAATAAAGGTAACAGGATTGCTTCATCTCCCTGATTTATGGAGTAAACAGGAAAGCCCTGATTTATTGAAACAAAATAAGTACTTCTCCAAATTAAAGAACTTCACTCAGCCAAGCATTCCTCAAGCTACAAGAAGACAAAGAAGTAGGAAGAGACTATGAATCAAATCAATTATTGTTTTTATATCTCTTCTGTAGCTGTATCCATGCCTTCCATCTGCAAGAGACTTTTTCCTGCTCAGATATTCAGTTCACGGAACAGAAACATTTGAAAAGCTGACTAAATTGAAGAATGTTAGACTTTTGCTTAAAAAAAAAAAAAGCCTACACCATCCCCATTTTTTTTGAATTACTCAGCAACTAGTTCAAATGCTTAGCATACAATGCATTTGTTTTGTGAAACTCTATATCAGTCCAGTGATGAATTATGGTGAATATAGTTCTTTTTCTTTCGTTCTGTGGGGAAGAATTTTCTCCAAAGGCAGATTTTGCTCAAATTATAATCTAGGCCAGAAAGTTGTGTAACATTCAACCATCAATCATTGACTACTTTTCTGAGAATTGAACAGAAATGACAAGTACAAAATGAAGTCACATAATAATTACCCTTTAAGGAATTAGTGACAACAAATCAAATAGGATATTTGATAGCAGACGTGCAGGATGACAAGCAAATGCACAAAATGTCTCTTCCTTGATTGCAGCACTTTAACATTTTCATGGTTTCTGGTATGCAGAGAGAAGATCTAAGACTGATATGAGAAGACAGGTCAACATGTCTACTTTATTCTCTTTTTTTCTTTTGCTTTCAAATGTTTTTTTTTCTCCTCAGTGAAATCACACCTGAAATTTTGAGCTTTCACTGTTATACAATAAAACCCTCACAAAATGTTGCACCTTGTTTATTTGAAGCTCTTCATTTACTGCCAGCTCTCAACCCTCCCTTACTAGGTTATCCAGTTTTCCAAGTCCTGTGTTCCAAGATCACTCTATTCTTTCTTTGCTGGTCTTGCAGAGTACGTTAGTGGAAATGTAGGGATAAATGTACATGACTACATTGCTTTCAGAGACAGCTTCTCTCTTGAATAAAAATAGCCATGTTTATATAGTGCTGGGGCCAAGCAAACAAACTTTGTTGGAATCTAGCAGCATCTCCTGCAGCTAGAGCATCAATAGTATATTGGATTGGTAAAGGTCTTACACCATGGCATCTGTGCTGCTGAGATTATATCATCTGGGTGCAGCAGTGAGCTTGCTCATAGGAAAATCTTCCCTGGAGTTGTGCTAGCGGCTGTCCTGGCCACTTAACGTTGTTAAATGCAGGCACCAAAGTAGAATCAGCAAATAATTTCAACAAAAAAACCTTGGGAAGTATCAATAGTAGGAAGAAAAGACACATGTACATGAAAAATTATCTCATTTTTCTGAGATGATTAAAAAATACATTTAATTTCAGCCCTCAGGTGTTCACAGAACATTAAATGAGAATCATAATTATTCTATGCGTTGTTTACAGTGGAGACAAGTGAAAAGAGAACCCCATTTACGGGTAAGGGCGCAAGTAGCTGTGAGCCAACTGTGTTGACAGCCTTCCAGCTGGATCAGGATTCCTTTCCTAAACAGTTTTGGGACAGTCTGTATAAAATAGGTGAAGCTGTGCTCTACAGGGAGCACCGCCTCCTATATGGAGGAGTCACTATGGACACAACACTGTGCAACAGGAGAAGGAGTCAAATCTACAAACNATATATTATTTATATTATACAACCTCCAGATAAATTGGCTTCCCAAGCCATCAGTTCAAACATGATTGATAATGAGTTTCTTAGCAATGCCACAATATCTGATGTGTCAGCTAGAAAACAATGTCACAAAGCCGTACCTGCTGTCACCAGTCTCAGTGATGATATGAAAGCAGGACCCAATTTTCTAGGCAATGTTTAAACCTGTTTGCTAAACTTATAAAACAACCCCTGATATTTTCGCATTTGGTCATTGTTTGGACCTAAGATCTCACAGAGACACAGCATTTGAGATGCCAGAGCTCTGGCACACAGTTTTGCCTCTACTGAGAGAGCATTATCACAACCAGCAATGTCCTTGTGATACTTACGAAGCCCTGCTTATCTGAGCACTCCTGTGTTATTCACACACCCATGGCAGGTCCAGGGGCAGTGAGTCAGGGAGCACACACATCTTGCATTTCACAGCAGCAGCGTGGACAGCACTGATGTTGGACAGCCACTGATGAGTCAGCTGAACTGCTCCGAAGGAGAGAGATTACATGCAACAGGATAAGACTTTGCAGTTTATCAGTTTAATAATAAAGCAGGTGGATTTTAAAGAATTGGTGATGGATTGTCTTAAGTTGTGGTTCCAAGAGAAATCACACAAGGCTTTAGCAATGGGGAATTACAGTGCTGCAGCTGGATGATGACAGGCACCAAGTGGGACAACTCACTTGACTGCTTCAGATTTGTTCTAGACATGCTGAAGGGATAACTTTGTTTGCTCAGACTGTATGCCAGATCAGGTATTTACTGTTGTAGCTCCGGTGTTGGAAGAGGAATAATTCAGAGAGGCAGTATAAAGCATTGTCAATGTGAATCATGTTCTGGGTGCTCCAGCTAACCGGACGGAGATGTAATCTCCTCCCTGATCCTGATCAGCTTTCTTTTCCCAAGTGCTGTAGTGGTCCAATATTAATAACACGGAACCAGAGCCCTAAAGACAGCAAACACTGAGTAAGCTTAACAAATGAGTATACAGCAACCCACCGGAAGTCACAACAGAATTTGGGTGCAGCAGTATAAATACTTGAATGTGGTAAAATAAGACTGCAAGTGTTTGTGTCAGCTGATCAAATGACAGAAATGATATAAATTATTTCTGCTTCATTTAGCCTTTTAGCAGTTACCACTTCTAGAACCCCAGGGATAATTGTATTTCAAGACAACAAGAAAACCTTTCCAATATTTGACAAAGTGAGATCTCCTTTGAAAAGACAGTCCTTTTCAAAAGTAATCACAGCTCTAAACACGAGGTGGTGGCTCATAACAGTCTTACAAAAAGCCTTTTAAAATTGACTGGCAGATTCAGCCCCACCTTGTTCAATTATAAGGAAGCAAACGGGCTGCAAGGAAAACCTACTTAAAAAGTCACCCAGCAGGCATTTTGGTTACTACCCAGTGTGAGTTACAAATTGGGTAATAGGAAAAGCAACGAAATAACAGGCTTTAGTAACGTTAGGCCTAAGCTAGTATTAGTCCACTTCTTACTAGAATCATATTAACACAAAGACAAAACCTTAGCACTGCTTACTTGAATAAGTTGAGCTATATGGGAACACAGACTTCAGAACCTTAAGTCACATTGGTCTGTGATCTCTCTATAAAAAGTACAACTATCGGAGTCTTTAGCAAGCTAACAGAAGTAAGGTACTTTTTAAATTATCAGAACTCAAATAGACTAACAAAACTGATTTAAAGACTGACCTGCTTCAGTATGAATGTTAATTCTTGAGTATAGGCTTATTTTATTTAGCATTCATACCAAGCATATCCTTCCTCACCCCGCCAGTGCTTTTTTAATTGAATAAATACTACTGAGTTAAATCATGAATAACCAAGACCAACAGACTTGGCAGAAAAGGCAGACCTCACAGAAGGCTGTGAGAATCTTCTTGTACATGCAGTTTTTCAGGAATTCGTCCAGTTAGTGCATTAACGTGATTTTGGTCGTATTTGCTTGTCCCTAAACACGTTCATACTTAAATGAAGATCATGCCCTACTGCTGCATCCTTCAGAGGCTGCAGAATATACAGGCAGTGCTGAGCCACACCATCTTTGCAGATGACTCTCTTCACCCAGACACCACTACTGCTGTGCTGGAGAATTCTACCTGGCAGCAAAGCTAGCAAAGGGGCTTCTCAGATCCACCAGTGCAAAGGCACCTGCCTGCGGCTGGTTTGGCACTCGACTGTGCTAACGAAGGTGATTTTACACCAAAGTGGATTGAGAAGTGCTCCTGCATTCAGCTGTGCCTGGTGACAAGCTGAACGGGCCCCTTGTGCCGGTGGGTGGTTGTATGTAGGGAGATAAAATAAGCTCTTCAAGTGGCAAAGCTAGGGCCAGAAGAGTGTATCTGCTGGTGCTCTCAGCCTACGGGTGGTGACACTGTGTCTGTGCGCTAGTCTACTCTGCAAAGATACATCCTTAAATGAATCTTGGTTTCTCATTCTTCAGCTGCATCAACCTTCCTATCACCTATCACTTTAAACAACAGTACGTGCAGCAAACAGCTGGCAAAAGGTTATTTGGGTTTGTACCACATTCATCAGATTAACCACTTTTAAACTGTTTCACTTACAGTAAAGCAGTAGCTTTTATATTGCCTTGTGGATCTGAGGCAGCAAAATTGAGCCCATGGGTAAACATGGGCTTTTTAGTGCTTTCAGTTACAGACAGCAATAGCTGCTGGTTTGCTGGGTCGGCATTATTGGCATGAATATATACAACTGTGTCACCTGAGGGACATGAACACAACACTATGTAGTAAATAACTTTAGCCAAACACATGGGTTTATAACAGAGCAGTTCAGATTGTGTCAGCAGAGAGGCAGATTACAGCTTGGATTCTGCAAATTCTTCCTCTCTGTGTCTATCCTTAGAACAGCCTCCTTGGGCAATACTGGAGATGTTTTTGAATACTCTGGAGTGATTAATCCCACCAGATGTTGACTGTCTGACCCGTTAACCCAGCAAAGATTTTAGCAAAGGGGTGCCATTTTAATCAAGAACAAAATGTAATTACCAACCACAAGATCTACTGAGATATGAGAAGTAGCAAGACCATTAATCACTTTATTCACACAGAAGAATATTTAGAAATTCCCCTGAAGTAATTTGATGGCTATTTAGTAGTCTGTCCCTTTTTCTGCAGTGTGGTCTGTCTGGCTTTGAAGACTGGACTAGATTTGCCATCCTGGATAAAAATCTGCCTCGTGACTTCCTAACATCCAAGTTTAGTACAGTAGAGACCTTGGCTTTGCACAGTTCTGGCACCTGTATGGGGGATAATTTCTAAAAGGGATCTCTAGTAGCCACTGCAGTATTATATTAACCGTATAATGATAATAAAAGCAATTATATGTCCTTAAGCTTTCACAGTAGTGTAAAAATGCCATCATTCGTCTTTTGTCACAAGAGTTCATTGCCATCTGACTGTGAACTTGTGGCTCGGGATGGAATAGTGCTACATCTGGATAGGTACGGGACATATTTCTGCTAGGTACCCTGTTCCTGAGCAGTCAGAAGCTCGCCAGAGCATCCCCTGGCTTACCAAATCAGAGGACTGGAAGGGACCTCAAACTTCATCCAGGCTATCCCACTGCCACCAGGGTCAACTGCCCTATTTCTGTCTTGACTCAAGCCTTTGAGAGACCTTCACTGGGGAAAACTCCACAGCATGTCTAGGCAATAGGATAAGAACGAAAATGATAATGAGATTTAGAAGTGTCACTTATTTCTGAAAAACTTCACATTGGGTATGGCTCTTTCCAGGATCAGGAAATGCAAGAACACAACCACTTCTGCAGTAGGTCGGGTTAAAGTCTGTCTAGCTCAACACCGTGTATTTAAAATGCTAAAATAAGGCTGAAATAATGTACAAAAAGGGCTTATAATGAAGTTTTCCTCTGATGAAGACTGTATCCAAGTTATCTTGCTAAAAAGCATCAACAGGTCTATTTTGCATTGACTTTATAATTCCTTTTTAAAACTGATTATACTTTTGACCTGCGCAGCATCCTGTGCCATTAAGGTCCATCATTCACTTCCGGGTTAAGTGGAAAAAAATCCTTCATTTTGTTTCTTTCAACTTAGAGCCTTGCGGCCTTTTGGCTATGGAATTGTGAAAAACAGTGAAAGACTGTTCCCCGCTTACCTTTTACAAACCATTTAGAAGCTGGAGATTCCCACAGTATATAGTCTGGCATCATATGGGAGCTACTGCATTCATTTATTGTTCTGTCGCCTTTCTCTTCCTCTGCTGTGCTTTTTGTGAAATAGGATGATCAGAAATACCTGCTGCATTTGAGATGGGAATGCATGATAGATTTTACAGTGGTATGATCATTTTTACTGCTATTTTTCTCTGCTTCTTTTCCTGTAATACTTAAAATACACTTTGCTTTTTTGACCAACATTGAGAAACTAGCCGATATCATCAGAAAATTCTCCAGAACTGCTTCAAGTTCATTTTCCTGAGTAATAATTTGTGTCCCATCACTTTGCATGTATAGTTTGTATTATTTTTCCTACATGTGTTATACTGTATGAATTGACACTAAATTTTCTCCGTTATATTGTCACCAATTAATAAAAGACAGCAAGAATCCTTTTGCAAGTCTCCATAGTCAGCTTTACTCTCTGAACAGCTGTGTCATCTGCAAACACTGCAACTTCTTTCTTTACTCTTTTGCTACATAACTTGCAAACATCTGGTACAGCACAAGCACTATCATTTATCTCTGTGGTATATCTGGTAACCAGCCTCTGCTACAAAACGTTGCCACTTATTCCTGTCTTTTATTTCCTACCTTTGAACTGGGGGTCAGTTTTTTAGGACACCTTCTCCCTTCTCAACAGGCTTAGCTTCTTTAAGAAGCTTGTTGAAACTTTGGCCATCAAAGTATACTATATCAAATAAATCGCCTTTGCTCACGTGCTGATTGACTTTTAAAAAGAACCCTAATAAACTGGTAACTCATAAATTCACTTTACAAGAAGCACCTCAGCCTTCTCCCAGAGTTCCAGACTTTGGCTTTATGCCTCTTAAATGTATTTTTTGTCTTAGTTTCTACTAGTTTGCCTTGTACAGACTGATCTGGAGATTGGTTAGAGGGGATTTTGCAGCAGAACTGGGATGACCAGTGATGGCTGCATGACTTGAGACAGTCAAAGGATATGATCCTGGAAATAAGCACTTGGGAAACTCATAAGCAACTGGTCTTGTTTCTTCTGATTAATTACGAGGAGACCGACTCTGAAGAAACTACTACGGCTGTGTTGCATGCTGTCATGACGAGGTATTCTCTCTGACGATTGTAAGGGTTGCCCATCCACAGGAAGTTATTTTGCAGCTCTGCAAAAACGGTGTTCCCTGTTTTTGGCATGTACTGGTTGTCTCCATACCAACCCACTGAGTTTAGAAATGAAAGGACTATTTCTCTGCTAAATCTTACGGCCTGCTATGTTGAGTAATGGCAATGTAAGTCTGCTTGGGAAAGACTGTGAGTGAATGTTCATAAACTGTTATCCATTTTCCCCACTGAAAACTAAAAAATATGAAGTAGTTTTCCAGTGTGGTTAGTCGTATGAACATAAATGCTATTAGCTTTTCTCTTCTTATCCTCCTATAGTCATGGTTAAGCAAATCTTTCATTGGACAGAAGAAAAATAACCCTAACGTCACCATTATTTAAGCAAATGCAGCGTGACAGTAGGTTTTCTCTTTAGGAGGTGGATCAGTAGGCACTAAACAGAGAGCTCAAGCTATCCAAGCAATACGTGCTTTGAATTATAATTGAGTGCTATGTCCTGCATAATGCTGAGACCAAAGGTTAGAGCTCAAGGTCGGTGGACAGAGGTTCAGAGACTTTCGGGACAGGTTGAACAACCCATAGGATGCCCTCCTGAACACCAGCTGCCAGCAGCACATAATCTGAGATGCCTGGTGCACCTGCTCTGAAGAGGGAACATACTGTTTTTGAAACACTGCTTGGAATTTTTTAGTTGTGAAGCATTGGTTTTGTGTGCTCTGCATGTCCGTATGAATGCTAAAATGGAATAGCGCATGTCAGTCCTCACGGTGCAGGAGGGCTCTGTGTGATGGACCAGAGGGACTGTTTTGCAGCCTGCGTGTGCTTTCATGAATGTTGATCGTTGTTTACCTGTAGCACAGAGTGGGTGATCTATGTGAGAGCCTTCACCTAAAGGCCCAGAAAGGATTTCTGTACGTTGCCCGGATTTTTTCCCTCAGTAAGATTTTACTCTTCTTCCAAAGTGTGTTCTCAGTGTGAATGCTTCAGCTTTCAGACTTAGCAGCTTCATTATACGGATTTGTTGTGAATTTTAAAACCAGCTGATGAGAAAAAAGTAGAAGATGCTTAATCAGTAAATAAGATGTGGCTTTACTAAGTAAATAAAATAAGTCTCTGTTGTACTTAGGGTGCTTCAAAACAAATATCACCAGCCGTGCATACACAAATAATTTTGAGACTATTTTGAACTATACACAGAGGGAGATGAAGAGGAAAAGAGATACGAATATAGTTTTGTAGTTAAGGATGAGTTAAATGTATTATAAGAAAGGGAAGGCTTAGAGTTTTGGTGAACTATCTTTCTTTTGGGGGATCACCGATATATTGAGGGTCTTTATCAGACTCATAGCGTCTCTGGGAGCAGTTCGGTCTCTGTCAGACTGAGTTATGCTGTAGCTGGGGAGCCAACTGCTGAACGCCTTTTCCTGGTAGGGCACGTATTAAGGTCTGGTAGTATCTGGGCTGGCAAAGGTGTGCAACACTGGAGATGTCAGAGGTAGGGGGAGGCAGGTTTGGCAGACTGTTCCTTACAGTAGTAATAACGACCTATTCTTAATGCCCCTGAGCTGCCACACTGTCTCCATATCCGTATTAGTTGCCCTCCCTGTTACAGCCAAACTATGCTTTGTCATCTTGAGGCTGTTTTCGGGCAGCTGCCAGCTCATATTGAAACCCTCTTTCTTTCTCTAGCAGTTCTATAAGTGCCTTTCTTTGCTCTTACTCATTTACTTCCACTTGTCCTTCACTTTCTCTTGTCTGAGAAACTCTGTGTATCAGACAGCAGGAGACTCCTACAACAGCCCTGAACTTTGTTTCACTTTTTCTCCTTTTACTTTTCAGTTCACCTAAACCTGGATGATGGTTAAGCCTGATGCCTCTGAGGGATGTTACAGGCGCTGAATTTGCAAACCTTTAGAAGCTGTTACCATTCCTGTTTTTTGGTTTTTGTTTTAATCCGGTAATTTTCAGTGACTTATGGTGCCATTTGAAATCTTGGGAAATTTTGAAGATATGTCTTTCTCCAGATTCTCTCAGAGGTTTCTTAACATGGATACTCTTGTCTGGCTCATGAAACTACTGAAGTTCATGATGGGTCACTGATATGGGAACAGGGAAAAGGTGACCCTACCTTACAGTGAGGAACTTCGCAGCAGTACTTGCTCTTTCTTGTGCCATGCTGGCTACTTTGTGCTTTGGAATGATTATAGGAGGTTTGTGCTTTGCACTTGCACAGCATGTTACTTGCTTCTATTTTGGATGTGGCTACCACACAAAACTCTAAAAATTCACTTGTGAAGGCCTGGCTACTGCAGAAACCACCAGCAACCATTTAAGACTTGTGCTCATCTAAGAAGGGAAAAAGAAGCAAAATTAATTTTGGCTGTTTTCAAATAAAAGATCAAGACAATTTTAAAACAAATAAAATCAGAAGAAAACTGCTAAAAAAATGTAGTTTGGACCCTTTGTTATCACTGAACTAAAAAGTGTAAAAGAAAGAAAATGACTGATGCTAAAATGGGAGACCATGATTTCTGTTGCTATAAAATCACTCCCAAAACATTACTTGAAACTGGCATGATGATGTAAGAAGCCAGCACTAATTTTTGGTATCAGTACCCTCCTCATTGAATGTATGTGCTCTAGGATAGAATAATCATACATGGATTGTTCTTGATAAACTTATATTTTAGTTAAGGAACCTGGAAAATAATTTGATATAATGAGGGCCAAAGTAAGTGCCATGGGGGACTGAGATCAAGGACAGCCTCCACTGTTGAAAAAGACTTGAAGCCAGTGCTAAATACATATGTGATGGGGACATGGATTTGGGGTACTGTACAATATGGACACGGGTCAGGGAAATGGGAGCAAGTTGGGGATCTTCTTGACTGTGGTCAAGAAGCATTTTGAAGACTCAGAGGGAAGCAGTAACATGGGGGTTGCAAGGAGCCAAGGAGGAACAAAACTCTCAGCTGTGTTGTTGGTGACCTGAATGCTCAGGCAGCAGAGATGCAGGGCTGAGTGCCCAGGCTGGTGCAGGAGGAAACCAGGTCACAGTTCTGGGAAACACAGAACGCCTGCGTAGCTGAATGTGCTCTTGGAAGACATCATGGTCTCCTTGATGTCCTAAACTCTTGCCATGTCACTGCCAGAGTACCATGTCAGGAGACCATCCATCTCTGTTTCTGGCCTCAGGTGTCCTGAGGATTGCTGGTCTCATCTGTGTTGTTTCCAGAGCACTTCAAATCCCATGACCTCATATGGCCCTGCAAATCATACTTCTGTGCAATGTTTAGCTTCAAAACTATTCTACCTTGTACACCACCTTTTCCCATAAGTCAAGGGGGTTCTGGTATGGAAGATGCGTCCCATCAGAAACATGGTCTAGAGGTAGGGTAGGCAAAACGCTCGCGTGGGCTAGCGAGGCAGTGATTTGAGAGCTTGCGAGTGCACAGCACAAGAACAGATGAGCATAAATAGACAGACACAACTAAATGCTGGCATGATAGAGAAGGATAAGTAGAGAAGCCAGAAAGCAAGGAATATCAAAATACTCCAGTCACGTTGTTTTTTCTCTCTCCATGCATGTGCCTCAATGGCTTCAAGATCTCTAAAATCAGTCCTGTACAAACTCATTCAAAAAACTAGAAAGGTAAACTAGAATGGTAAACTATAGGTAACCAGGTTGGTTAACTGTGCTGTAAACTCTGCACAGAGGGAATTAATTCTTTATGCATGTGCCTATTCATTTTACATTATTGAAATGAAAGCCAATCCAGTTTTAAGCAACAAACCAAGTAAAGGATTCAGACAATGAAAGTCCTGAGATGATTGCTCAAAGTCAGTAACAGTGGCTGAGCAGCAAAAAGCCAGTCCCTCTGCTGCTGTAGACTAGCATATGTCCACTGAAGCTCATGTTGTTTTGCTAGGCATCAATTTTTGCAAGACAAAAGAAAAAAAAGTAGCCAAAACCTCATGATTCAATAAGAGACTTCTTAGGGTTTGGTTTGTTCATGTTGCTAGCCTCCGTTCTAACACAGCTGGTATATGTTTAAAGATTGCCTCATCAACTAGGATGCATGTACTGCCTTTGAATATACGCTCAATATGCGGAATAATAATACCTGCAGCTTTTGTAGGCAGCGGTAGCGGTTCACTAGATTAAGAGGCTGAATGTTCCAGCCAATGCACAGCAGCAATTGCTCATGCTGCTCTGTGAAGTTTGCAGTGTTTTAAGTCCCCGTTCCTCTGACCCAGGTCTCACCGGGAATTAACAGACAGGTAAGGGGGTACCAGCAGTGGTACACTAGGTTATACCACAGAATCTGAGTTAGTACCACTCATTTGATGTAGGAAATGGGAGCTTACGGTACTGATGAAAAGGGGGGAGGCATCCAGCGCCAGTATTAACCATCCTGGCTTTTATTGACAGCTCCTTTTCTTCATTTCCAGAGAAGCATTTCCAAGACATACAATTTGTATCTCACTGCTACATGCTTTCTACACACAGTGCTTAAGGGATAATCCCAAATGCACTGTAGTATACGAAGCAATAAATGGCTGCTAAGATTAATAGACTGAGCAAAGCTGAAGCATTTAATCAATCTCCAAAAAAATACTCATTGCCAGAATATTACAGGCAAGAGAATTTACTCCTCATATATAACACACCCTAACAGGGAACAGCAAAATTTCTGTTCACCAGTGAGGACTTAAACTGATGAGCTGTCCCCTTTCTTAACACAATACCCCGGCATGGGGTAGAGATGAGGGGACTGCCTGCAGCCATAACCAAGCAGGGAACAGGGACAGGCCTAGCCCTGGCTGGATAAATATGCTGCTTGTAAGGGTTTCCATGCTTTATGTGGAAAGGATAACGATGTCCTGTTTCTCTGTGCCATGATATCTTTGTTTAAGACAGAGGAATAATAGTAAGTGTATTTCTTGGTGAAAGAAAGAGCAGAATACAAGGAGACTTTGGATCCTACTGATCCAGCCCAACTTAGATACAATTTACAGCAGCTGCCAGATTGCTGCAATTTGCAGCATTGGTTTAAAGTTCTTAAACTTGCATCAGCAGGGATTACTGAAATGAGGTTTGATCTGATAGACTTTGATGGACACTTTACAGCATTGAGGTGGCAGAACGCTAGCAAGAGTAAGGAGCTCCTGGCCAACAGGGAGCTCTTGTTTGAACACATGACCTACGTACGCCTTACCAGGACAGAGGTTAGTGGTCAAGCCTTCTGGCTTCAAAGGTTGTCTACAGGCTCTCAGTTTGCCATAGAAACACATTCAGTGACCTGCTTCAGAGGACATCCCATTCCTCATCCTGTCCTGAGCCACCAAAACAATCCACAAAGAGTTCAGCAAGTGTCCCTCAAAAGAAACTCACATCTCCTGGTAATGATAAGGTAACGATGTGAGCCCCGATGGGGCAGGAAGAGGATGCAAATACTTTTCCTTACACCTCCTCTCTTGACTCACACACTTTCTCCTGTATCCTTATATGATACATTTATTTGTACTTTACCAATATCCAATCAAATGGAAAGTTATGATTTTCACCGTGAAACCACTGTTATTTAACCTTGTCGGAGAAATGCTGGCACAGGCGTTAGGTACTCTGAGAAGTGCTGGCAGTGCATGCCATCTTACACTGGACTCTTACCTCTGTCTGCACCTCTTCCCTAGCTGCCATACACTTCCTTTCCCCTCTCCTTCTCCAGACTATTGGTCGGTGTTGTCTCAGCCCTGTGTCCCCTACCACAATCTCTTACAGCTCTTATTTCTTATGATTTTGTAATTTTCAGAAAGTCCACGCTAACACTTCCTGAAAAACCATACATTTTAAAGGAAATAGATAATCAGAGGCCACTTTTGAAAATCTTGTCCCACATGACCGGCTGAAGCTTCTCAGAGGCTGTGTACAAATGCAGAGGAAGAAGCTTCCCCGCTTCAAGCTCAGGTGTTTGAAAAAGCAGATTGATAGGCTGGATCAGATCTGAATCAGCTTTCTAATACTAATCTTTTACTTTTAGCTTCACAGAGAGGAGAAAACTATAAAAGCAGAACAAAGAAGATAATGGATGTTCATATGTAGGGACTTTGAAAATAAACAAACAGACAAATAAACAAAACCAGATTTACCTTGCCATCAATCCAAGGTAATCTGCTTTTCTCTAGTATCTTTGTAATGAATTCTTATTAGCTTACAGATGGGGTAGTGGCACTTAAGTGGATAATGTAACATGCCATCTATTATCTTTCTTCACTTATCAGATGGATGCCCACAGTGCCTCTAGGATGTTCTTACTTCTGAACTCCAAACAATATGAAAGTCTTTTATATAATTTTGTAAAGTCATGATGATTTTTAATGAGTGTAATTTAGAAATATGGTATTCAAACAATACACTGACTAACCTGAACTGAATGTTAATAGAGAATTGTCCTAGCAGTTTAGATGGGAGGAAGGACTTCCATCAGGCTTTGCTCTGGATTTCATTTAGGCAGGGTTTATGCTTTCCTCCTGGATTTTATTTACATCAGCATAAACATGGAGTAAGTGCAGTATCAGGTACTTTATGTTTCTATCAGAAGAATATGCTCTCCTGAAACATTTCCAGAGCAGAAGGAACTCTGGGTAGAGTCATCTTTCAGGAATGCTGCATGGTAGGAATAGTTGTGTATGTTTTATTTATTTTGTGTAAGAAACATGAAAGATGTTGGGAATTTTCTGGAGCCAATTAAATTCATCAATCCTTGTCACTCCCAGTTCTGAGGTTCTAAGGGACAAATTAGAGCAATTGGTACTGCTAACTTGAAGACAATGGCCTAATGTTACACTTTTTACTTTCTATCTCTGGTAAAGAGTTTAAGACTATATCCACATCTCAGAGCTGTTCAGATGTGTATTTTACAGGTTTTCTGACAAATTCTGTGATCAAAATTCACTTATGTTCCCTTGAGAATTTAGGGAATGGAAAATGTCATGTGAATATCACCAATTAATTTGAACTCAAAGTTTGACCTGCCTTAGAATTATTTTGCTATGGCAAGAAATGTGTTTTTCATCTTAAAATCACATTTTTACCTTTTTTTATTAAAAAAAAAAAAGAATATATACTAGTTTTTCTCTGAGAAATAGAATAAGCTTTAACAGAGTAACCATTTAAATGCATGATATTTGAAGCGCTGTTTCAAACAGAAGAGCTACCCAAGTGGAGAAAACAAATTAACAAACTGGAATCCCATCCAATTCTTTGTACAGCTGATGAGTAAAGATATTTAGATGAGACTGTACGTCCTATTTCCAGAGTACTGTTGACTTTACTGATTACATTGCAGATATTCATGGAAAAAAAAAAAAGTAAACCACATCGTATGCTTTTGGCGTATGATCCATATTGACTTCACTGGGAAGAGGAACTAAGTACTTGAAAGAGCAGGTAACAGTGTCAGACTCAGGTCAGTCAGTCCTGTCCCACTTATTTAAGAGGACAGTCTTGCCTTCTGATGAAGACATCATTATTCTGACTGACTTCTTTAAACCGTACTTGAATATCTACAGCAAGAGAAGATGATTTGTCATTGACATATGCAGAAATTTACAACATAGTAACATAAATGTGAAGCACACTGCAGCGAGAATAATAGCATTTTAATCTGTGTATTAGCATTTTATGCCTACTTTGCTAAAGTTGTAATACAGCAGGTACAGGGCGATGCAGAAACCAGAGATATTTCCCAATTAGTTGCCCTTAGTAACTCAATGAACCAAGAGCAAGTCCCATTCTGTGCTAGTGCAGCCTATTTTCACTACGGATTTGCTCTGACGTCATTACTGTAATGGGAACTTCTTAAAAATCGAGACGTATCTTTCCCAACTTTTTTTAGGTATGTGTATGATCACCTAATTGCTCCATAGAGAACTTTTTGTAACCTAAGCTTTTTCCATTCTTAGCTTGAGGGCATTTGCCCTTGACCTGCTATTTTCTGAAACTAAATAATTCCCTTCTTTAATTTATAATGTTGGCTTGATAGTATTTGTAAACTGTTTGTTTCTCCCTTGACTTTTTACTATGCTAGACAATACTAATTTGCATCCTACATTCTACATGTAGTACTACTCACTTTCCAGGTCTAATATAGTTTTTGTTGCCCTGAATTATCTGAATTATATATGTATATTATATATATAAATATCTTTAATGGATGCACAGATTTTTACAGTGTGTGATTTGCAAATACTCCAAATTCCAGGTGTGGCTCCTACCTGAGCTATGCATAATCATCTGAACTCTAGATTTGCATATAATCCTCCTTTGATATATAACCATGAATACCCTTGAACTTTGCAGTAATGGAGCTGCACTGCAAATTTTACTTGTTTTCTAACTGTTAGGAAAGTCCTAATCCAGCCCCAAAGAAGACTTGATATTAGAGCTACTTAGCTGATCAGGCAGGAGACAGAACTGAACTGTGCTATACCCAAAATAGTGTAGAAGAGCTAAAATGGAAGGGAAACAAAATGCAGGGAAAGTATGTAGAAGGGAAGTTACAGGACTTTAAGGGGATTCCATCAGATGTTACCAAGTGACAGGGAGCCTTCCCTGCAGAGCAAACTCAAGGTTTCCCAGCAGTTCAGGCCTTACCACCTCAAGGCTGGGAGGCAATACCCTGGCTTGGCCACCACACCCGTCAGAGTAAAGCGGGGAGGACTGTAGCTGAGATGCAGTGTGCTGGGCAGGGACAAGGAGAGACAGCTTCTGGGTTCATCCTCTCCCCTTCCTTTATTCCCCAAGCAGAAGCTGCTGCCTCAGGCATGCTTACACCTCCCCTGGCAGCACCTACACTAGGCCCAAAGCTCGTGGTTTGCAAGTCTTCTGCCATCTCCAGTTTACTAGAGATGCAGCAGCTTTGCCTAGAGCTGGCCATGCTTCTTCATGCGTGAGAGCTCAGAACAGCAATACAGACTTGTTCACGTCTGAGCATTCAGAGACATATGTACAGGGGAGATTTTCCAGGCTGCTCTTTATCTCCCTTATTCCCCTATCTGAGCT
Organism: Chauna torquata; assembly: GCA_013399475.1. Lineage (NCBI taxonomy): Eukaryota > Metazoa > Chordata > Aves > Anseriformes > Anhimidae > Chauna > Chauna torquata. Next base: position 52,206 of record VXAL01016204.1, on the reverse strand, counting down.
TGAAAAATCGGTATGGGCAGACCATACCCTATCAGCGAACCTCCAGCCAAATGCCCTTTCTAACACATCAGGTCAGTTTTTTGTGGGTTTCTTTTTGCAGCTTTACATAACCTTTATCAGAACAAGAAGAGGAAAATAAAATCTAAAATAATAGGAAGTAGAGTTCTTTTAGCAATTCCTGTAAATCAGCGGAGTTTCATATGCAGAAGATATAGAGAAGGAGCATGAGTACATGGCTGACAGTCATTCTGTTATTGCGTTCTGTAAAAAACGCAATATGGAAGAAGATCTTCCTGACCTACATATATGCAATGTTTGCACTTTTTCTAAGTGCTCTGTCTTTGGTATTTCCTGGAAATCTGGCATTGAAAACCAGCCCTCACCCAGGCTGGAACACAGTGACTATCTCTCTACTTATCCCATCAGCAACCAACAGGAGACCTCAATTGAGGACAAAACAGGCATTCCTGAACAAACTGTTTCTAATGAGCATCACACAGAAAGTGTCTTAACATTTGCAAACTGCATTACAAATGATATAATTAAGTCACCAATGGAAAAGGATCTTACTGGGCTTTTTAAAGGAGATGCATGTTTTACACGCCACAGGGAAATTTGTTCCCAAAAAATAACGAGAAAAAATGCTCTAAGTACTGTTACAGAAAAATTTCTTATGAACATGTTTCCTACACTGTAACCATCAAGAATATTGTTCTGAGTTATTGTTATTATTGTTATTTTGTCATAAGGCATTATAGCTTCTTGCATATTTTCAAACCATGGAAACATAAAGCAACATAACATCTTTCACCTTTGCCTCATCAGGAGATTGATCTGTTCCCCTCAGCCACTGAGCAATGTTTCTGTAACAGCCCTTACATCTGTACGTTTTCAGCTCTTTCCGTTTAACCCTTTTGGAAGTCTCCTTCAGAAACGGCTGCTTGCAGGGCAGGTGATAGGATGCTTCCTAGCCTCAACAGACCTCCAGTGGCTGTCCAGTAGCCGTTCAATCTTCGGGCCCTCAGGAGACAGGAATCTAGCTGTTTCAGAGCAGATTCCCAAAATTGTCTGTCTTAATCTTATTATTGCATGCTAAGGTCCACTGATCTTTTACAGGCCAGGCAGAGATTTCTGTAGCATGTAGCAGTGCAGCTGAGTGCCCTCTGTAGGGCAGAGGTACATGGAACAGAAATACACAGCAAATTACTCATATTTCTTATCTGGTATTGTTTTTACAAGGCTGCTGCCCATCCCTTTACGGCCATGCTCCTGGCCCAACCCAAGCCTGCCGCTGCTATATTTACCAGTTGAGAGAAGGCACAGCCCCACCAACCAGCCTGTCGAACCCACGAGAGCACAGGGGTGCATGTTACATCTTTATCCAGGGATGATTTCAGTGCCTTACAGCAAACATTGCAGCCCCGTTGGTGGTGGTGGTGTTAAAGGTTTTCCCCTAAACTGGATAGAGACAGAGCTGCAGTTACAACTAACAGCTCCGACAGTCAGCTCCAATTAAAGAGTAATTCAGTGAGAAATAAAACTCCAGGCATTACTGAGTTCTCATTTCGGTGAAGGGAAAAAAAAAAAAAAAGACGACTTCCAAATAAATCAGATCTAGTTACATTATTTCATTATTATTATTAATTGGGATACTCAAGCAAAGCAGACCAAGCCTTTATTAGCTGAAGCAGCAGTCTGGCAGGGACTGGAGTTTTATTTCTCATTGATTAAGCAATAGATACAAGCTGAACCAGGAACCTTGTGTGAGGGGTATTGCAGCCGAATGCCTAGCAGATTTGTGTGAAGTCTTACGGCCACAAGACAGATAGATCTATAGATGTTGTCCAGGGTAAAACTGCATGAGTGACTCTGAAAGGAGGAGGCTGCTGCATCACATCATGGCAAAGAGCTGTTAATTCATCTTAGTGTGAAATCTTTTTACACCTCACATAAAATAAGACACTTTTGGGGGAGGGTTGATACAAGAACATTCCCTTCAGTGCACTGACGCGGCTAAGTGCCTTCTTTTGCGTGGAAAGGATGGAGAGTTCTTCAGTGGGCTTCAGAGAAAAAACTGATGTCTCGCTGCTGCTCCCGCTCTGCCAGAAATACCAGGCAGTTCTCTGGGGTAAACATCCACAGGCTGCACGGCACCTGCAGAGGAGCAAATCCAGTCCTGGAGGCTTCGGGCATTGCCATCCCCCGTGCCTGGAAATAGCACTGCTGTGGAGGAGCTGGAAGAAGAAAACACATGTTCATGGTCCAGTGTGGGCATTTCGGTTTAAACCTCTGACGAAGACGACCTTACAGTGATTGGTCTGCTCTGGCATTGCAGTGGCTGAGGTGCAAGTGTACTGTTTTTTTATTGCTGTCACTGCTGCGAGAGAACTGATCTCCAAAACAGAGCATCCTAAGCCACCTCAGCTCTTCGCCTCAGGGAATGTGAGCCAGGGTGCTTAGATTGCTCTGGTTTCTGTTAATTGCCTACTTCGCTCCAAAGAGCCAAACATGGCTATTTCATTTAAACTTACTTTTTTTACAGACTTAAAAATAGAATAAAATATAGGTTATAGCAAGAGTTGGCTAAAAACTCATTAGTCTTCATTTCCCCATGTTATAATGTGATATGAAAATGAAATGATGGCAGATGGGGAACCACACATATAAAAGAACCTCTCTTGAATATTCCTTTCTGCACAATATTCAGGCCTTAAATTTGACATGAATGTCGTGGTCTTCACAGAACAGATCTTGTCCAAAGGCTTCAAGCTCTGACTTGCAAACACAAAAATAAATTATAACAAACACTTCATAAACTAGTGAGCCTAAACTGTGTCCTGCTTCATTTTCCTATAAAGCTGGGAATGCAAGTATGCGTCTGGATGTAAAGAGGGTTTGAAATGGCTACGGGAGAGGTTTCCTAGGCAAACAGGGTCATGCTCTTTATATGTGGTTGGTGAATTTTCTTCTTGTATGTGGTGCCAGCTATAACTGCAAACAGTTTTTAAAATCTGTTCTGTATTTCCGAGAATGCATAATCTCGGGCAGTAACACTTGGGACTTTCTTTTACTGCTTGCTGCAAAAGCAGCCAGTGATGCACGTGAACTGTTGAGGCAGAAAGCAGGAATTTTCTCTGCATCTGTTTTGCTGGTTGTCACATAGCAGTTAGTGGATCACATTTGCCTTAAAATGTCCAAGTGAAATTCTCCTTGAGTGGAGTCTAATCTGTGCTTGGGTATAACAACCTGTGCAAACATGGGCTGAATTTGACACTACAAAAAAGAGCCTCCCACGAGCTGTTAAGAGACACAGTTGTTGAAAGCAAACACTGGAAGCAATTTTTAAATGCCCAAAGATGCAAATTTTAAAAGCTCTTCTTCACTAAAATGTAGCATAATCATTGCCTATTGCAGTGCTGTGCAAGAATGCAGAACATTTCCCTGAAAAATCAGATCTTCTGGTCTGAACAGAGACTCTCCACTGCACCTGTTTTCCAGCATTTCAGGGATTTTGCCTGAGAGCACCACAAGGTCTGCTTAACTTCATTTCCTGCAGGCAGAGACTGAAACAGTATTAGGAGCAGACTGTCCTGGCCCGTAGGAAACTCACAGTGTTGTTTTTTCCACTGCCTGCCAAAGCCCTGATGGTCCAACTTTACCCCAACAGCAAGACAGAGGAAGGAGAGGGAGATGTAATGGCAGATGGCAACCCACGAGGAGACGAGAGCTACACACTGCACTTTGGCAACTGGCGACAAGGACAACTTCACAGTAACCTAGTTTGCTTATAAAGGGATGAGGCTTATTTGCCACCTTTTTTCCCCCCATCCTCAGTCAGATCATTGCTTAAAAAAAAAAATGACTTAGCTCTGGGAAGCTGTACTTCTAATGCTGACAAACTGTAAGAGAACTGAATTTAAAAGAGCTAAGACAGGCATTGGTGATGTATTATTTCAGCCTTTGATAAAGTTTCACCTATGTAGATGAGCTGAGGGATGAATTTTCCTTATCCTGCAAAGCACCAATGAGTTGTTCCATCTTCGCTGTTACATGGTCTGAGTGCCCCAGCTAAAGACAGAAATCTGCAGAAATTCAGCAGAGGTTTTGCTGTGCTTTCTGCATGTCTTTGCCTTCAAACAAAAATGCATTTGATTGAGGTGGACAACAGGCAAGGAGAAAGAAAACTTGATTTCTCATAGTTTTTTGAAAAATAACGCTCAAGTCTCTGCTTCTATCCATTAAAATTAGCTTGCTATCTAAATGGATCTTGTCTAAATTAATTGTGCTGTCTCTATGTAGTATTTCCCCAAGGAATGCCTGTTCTTGGCTGATTGAGATATTAATTAATTATATGAAGAAGCCTAGGAAAATAAAAGTAGGTTTCTGTCTTAATTCAGGTGAATAATGGGGTCCAACGCCTCACACGCAGAGCTTGCCGGTGGTTGCTTTGCTGTGTGACGTCCACTGCTCCCTTATCTGAGCACCACGCGAGCTTGGTCACCTTGGTGGCGTTCACCTCCACTGCAGCCCTCGCCGGTCAGCGCAGTTGCAAAGAAGAAGCCAAGTCCCACGGAGACGTGGTGAGAGGCACCGCAGGTGGCTCCCGGCAAGCATTGTGCAGGGTGGGCGCGGGACCTCTCCGCTCCTCACCACGGGGTGCCTCTGCCCTTGTGGTGCCATCCGGAGGTTAATTTAGCTTGGTTTTGCAACAGAGTTAGATTGGGCTTGGTGTCCTAATGCTGCGACCTTGCTTTCTGTTTCAGGGATGGTTTTAGCTAGAAAAAATTAGAAATTTAGAAAAAATTCCGTATCGACATTCCTATTTTTCCCTTGCTGTGGAAAGCAAACACCTGGGTCATATGAACTTACCAGGGCTCTATGCTGGGAAGGTAAATATACATCATCTCTGCCACTAGCCTACTTACAGCATTATGTATTTGCATATAAAATCATTAATAATTTGTGGGAACAAGAAATGAGTACTTAGTGTCATTTAAGAAGACTAAAATTGCAAACTTAATGGTTGCAACTGCTATTTTATGTTGCTCAGCAGTGAACATTTCACACTCCTGCAATATGTCTATTTCCAGCGTGTCTATTAAAAAAAAAAAGGCATTTGAAAAACCGAATTTGCTTTATAGTTTAGTTGTGACCAGTAACGTTTTCATTCCAAAACTCAGACCTGACTTGAAAATAACCATATTCCAGGAGAGTAGGTGTTAAAATTGTTCCTATGTTTGTTCCAAAACTTTGTTTGCTTTACTAGACCATAATTCAGATGAATACACCAAGAAGAGTTCACGTGTTTGCTTTCCCCATGAGGAATTCTTTCAGAGGTGGATGGGGTTTACGAAACCCCTGAGTTTCCCACGGCAGAGTTGGTGGAGCCCAGCACCCACCATAGGGAAGCAGCACTGTTTGTAACACCTCGAGGGCTTGGAAACGGACACGTAGGTTCCTCTGAATTAAATGCAAAGCAACTCCTTGACTTGGATGCTAGTGCCCTGCATTTCCTCTGACTGACTGAGATCACAACATGGCTCTGTGTAACCATCACCTTGCGGGGTTGGCGCAGTCGTTTTGCTTGAAATGATGAATAATGCCTGGGTAGTGTGAATTCCCCAAGGGCTGTAGCAGATGCTCTGCCAGTGATATTGCAGCATCCGGGAAATTCTTTTATTTCTATACCTAATGCTTTAAGAGCTTTGAAACTTGATTGCAAAGGAGTTTGCTTTAAGAGCAAACTGCAGTTTCCAGAAGACATATAGATAGCGCTGAAGGTTTCTCAGACAATTAATGATAAAGACTGCAGAGCCTCAAGATGAACAAAAACGATATTCTCCTGTCTGTAGATTCGTGCATAAGGAAAAAACAGATCTGACTCAGCGTTAGCATACAATATCCATTTTTCATATGCCATCTATTGATCACGGCAGGGAGATCCTACCCACATTCTGCAAGCAGCTCTAAGTCTTGTGAAGAGTAAAGCCCAGTTCTGGCCCTGACCACCCTGAAGCTTTGCTTGGGAGTGCTGTGATTAGAGTTCACGTCTCTTGACTCAGAGCTTCAAGTCTGCCTTAGCAAACCTGGAGGCCTAGAAGTAAAACCAGCATTTCCTTTAAGATGCTGTGCTAGTTGCACCCTACATTTGTCAAAACAACCTAAACAACTCCAATAGGAAGCCAGAAACAAGAAGGAAAAACTTGGCCAAATTCCTATATCCAAATATTTTTACGGCATAAGAAATTGAACTAATAATGCTTCTGTCTGGTTAACAGCTGTCAAAGGATGAAAAATAAGCTACTCTGAATGCGGTCAATCACTTGCTCCTTTTAATGTGGTATGAAATCTATAAAGACATTTATACTGAATCTTAATGTGTTTTATGGAAAAATAACGGGTAGCTGTGTTGAAGAGACGCCAATTTTTAACAAGCAACGTCTGGTGCTCTCGGGGACTTTCTACGCATGTGTATTCTGCAGGAAAAGATGAGTTTGCATTCTGTTTGCGCCTGCGAATTCATGTTTAGCAACATTTCCTCTGCTCCCCCTCTGCTTGAGGTGAGCCACCGTGACATAAGCTTTCATTCACAAAAACGCATCGGAGCTTCATCCGATCCCTCCCTTCCTGCACCTGCAGCCTTGCACCTGCACGCAGCACGGCACTCCCCTCCCGGCACGGCACGTGCGCTGCAGCCCCGCGAACGCAGCGGCCCTCGGGGACAGGAGTGTGCCGAGTCCTGCTGGTTTCCCGAGAATGCTCTTCTAACACCATTCGCAGGGTTGTGGCCCTAAATCGAGTGCTATATCCTTTAACCAGTGGGCAACGATGCCACTTCCCTGCATAACACAATGCGATGTCAATGCGTGCGAAGAGCTCAGCGTTGAGCAGCCCTACATATATCCATAGACAGCAGCTTCTGAAACTAGGACGACAATTTTTGTGACCGACAGCACTGGGAAGTGAAGCGCTCAGCAACTGCACGCAGCAGATGCATAGCTCAGGTTGCTGAAGGGTTTGCTTATCCCCGCAGCCCCGCTGTCCAGTGGGGTCCGCTGGATGGTTACAGCTGGTTACAGCTGGATGCAGCCGTGATGGTCATGGTCTGTGGCATCCTCCTCGTCCTGCCCCAGAGGAGATATACTGTATGAGGTGGTGCTAATGCATGGCCTCAGCCCCCTTTGGCCTCCCTCCTCCTCCCTGCAGCAGATCCATGACAGCTTTTAGGTTAGCGAGTGCAGGGTGACTGCAGGGAAGCACGTCCTGCCCGAAGCACTCGTTCATGAGAAGGGAGTCAGTCCCAAGGTCTTCTGTCATTGCTTAAGGTGAAAGCGCCAAGGGAAACATAACTCATGGCACTCTTTTATATCTCCACCAGTTCGTCTGGCTATCAAAATCAGGCTAGTCATAAGGGCCAGTCCTGATAGTAGTTTTACACTACATAAATCCACAGCTCTAGGGAGCTGAGCAGATGACAGCTCATTTCCCATAAACTCAACACCACTTGAACCTCGTTCCCTGTTCTCATTACATAGACTCATTGTGTGGTATGAAGCTGACCTGGTATGATCAATCCAGGTGATGTTCTTAGTAAATTTTATCAAGAAACAGGAACAGAAACAAGGCACTACTCCAACTATAAACTGGCTTATAAGTTCCATGCATAAGAATGGTAAAAACCTAGAAAGATACTTAACAGAGGCTTGCTGGTTTCCTTTCCATTGGTTACCTTTACCTAGTGATCTGCAGGGGTGGGCAGTTAATATTCCTCAAATCAATCATTTACTCAGTTTCACAATGTATCTCTCACACACAAATCAAGGCTGTGATCCACAGTCTCACAGTTCCACAGTACTAATGATACAAACCCACGCAATGAAAATGCTTAGCAGTGGGATTGCACTCAACGTCTTACTGATGTCTTGTCACATTGAGTTCTCCTTTCCAGACTGGGAAGCGTATGGGTATAGCCACAGAGGTCGTTCCAAAATAGTTAAGTGCCTCAGGATGGCTGTAGGGCTAACACTGGTGTCATGGTTCGCGTCCAGCCTGATGCCATCAGTTTAATGAAAGCTGTGGTTTCAGCCGAGTTCCTTGCAGATGTTAATTCAGAGTGCAAAAACTCTCCCATAGAAACTGGCTCTGTGGAGGATGTGACCAGGGCTGAACAAGCATGATGGTGAACCCCATTCAAACAGAAGGCCACCTGTAAGGCTAATTCACATTGCACAGCTGTCTGCAGCCTGCCAAGCCCATGAACAAATAGGGGTGTTGGGGTTCCAGGCTCTCAGCTCTCAGAACATAACTGTTTCTGAGTTGTTTTCAAATTTACGCAGTGTGTAACATGCAACTACTGCTAATATACTACACTAAACCATCATTTGTACTTTCTTTTCTCTGTGTACTTATTTTCCTCTTTTAATTTAGATCAGCTACCAGCCTCCAGAATCTGTACCTTACAACAACATTGTATATTAGTGATATAAAAGATTTGGAGACTTTCCTAATATAACCTCTGTGTTCCAGTGTGGCACTCTTTTTTTCCAGCTAAATATACTATTGCCACATGCTTTTCAATTTCACTTGAGTCAGAAAAGATATATATTTGTTTAATTAAGATCATACCTTGTGAAATACTACTTTTTTCCTGCTGGATGACAAGTTTCTCCAGCTTCCAGTGAATTCAATAATGATGGGGGATGCTTACGAGACTGAGCCTTAATTCTCAGCTAAGCGAAGCATTTATTTTTAATTTCAGTCCCACTGAAATCAGTAGGACATAAATATAATTTTAAACAGACTTGTAAGTTCTTTGCCAAATGCAGTTAGACTGCTGAACCTAGGTCTCAATAAGTAACTGTTCTCTATTTCTTACCATGATAACATATTTTGACACACTGTTATGGTACTAAGTCAGCCATGTCATCTTTACATGTTACAACCAAGACAGAAGTCAGCTTGCCGTACTGAAATTCATAAATCAGAATATTTTTCTGAAAGTCAGCTATACCCCTTTTTATATAGAAAGAGCAATACCCCTGTTCCCGAGATCTTTCACTTGTGTTTCTCAAGGGAAGCTCAAACCAGGAGTTAGGCAGCCAGTGAAGACATGGCACACGCACTTCCAGACAGACGCTTTGCCCATGCATAGAGAAGGCAATACTACGCGTGAGATGTCCATTAGGCAAAACGCTGGGTGCCCAAGGGCACGAGCATGCCTCAGGAGCACGTGGGTCCTCCATGGCTCCACTGTAAGCACTTAAGTGCAACAAAAACTCCTGAAGGCCTCTGTGTCGTTGACCAGAAGTTTTATACAGCTAAGTGTGTCTGCCCCCAAATATATCCTTTTAATGTTTGTTTTTAATTAGTATTTTTAGTATATGGTTTCTCTTTCCTTCAAGTTGAATCTTTGTATCCATTACAGCATTACAGCTACAGCACTGAACATTTCCTTCTTGTTCTTGCAGTTACTTCTGTCTTCCTAGCTTTGAATAATTTCTAGAATTTATCTAAATATTCCTTAAATCCTTTGTGGCAATAAATCATCATGTAGTCACTACTGTTCCCCCTCAACTTCAGACACTAAAGCAGTAGGGGCTCTAGAAACGGCTGTGAAAGTTATGCTTGTGACGCTTACGTGTACATGGACTTGTTCTGCCGGTGATCATCAGCAGGATGAATCCAGGACAACTAAACTGGTTCAAGCTCTTCCCCAGGCCCAGAACCACAGAAGGCACCTCTGGAGGCCACCTGCCCCAGGCCCCTGCTCATGCAGGGCCACCTAGAGCTGCTCGCCCAGGAGGGCCTGCGCGCAGCCACCTGCACTGGCAAACCTTCCCAAACGCTCCTGTAAGCCTCCAAAAGTCCCGTAAGGGGACAGCTTTATGAACAGCAAGGAACACAACAGCAAAACCATTGAAGGTGAACACATTAAGGGCGAAGTATCATTACGCTACTAACTCGGACTAGTCTCCTTTACCAGTCTGCTATCCCAGATATTAACCCTTGGTTCCCGCCACCTCTGCCGTTCCCAAAACCAAAATCACAAAGCCACGAAAAAAAATAAACGTAAATCAGCGTGGATTCCCGGCAAGGTACACGAACCCTCTCCTCCGCCGCGCCGTCTCCCCTCCGCGGCGGCCGCAGCTCCGCAGGGGCACCCGCCCGGCCTGGGCGGGCGTCCCCGGCCCCTCGCCTCCCCCCTGGGGCCCGGCAGCCCGGCCCCGCGCCGACCAGGCTCCCACTGGCCCCGGCGGCGTGAGGCGGCGTGAGGGGAGGGGAGGGTTTCCTCCTGCCCGAGCTCTGCCCTGCTTGCCAGCAGAGGGAGCAGAGACCTGCACGGCCTCCGGAGCTTTCGCTGGGCCTCCCGACGGGCTCGTGGAGCTCCGCGTTTTCCTGGCTGCGGGGTCAGGTGAGTGCGGCTCGCTGAAGGCGTTCTCTTTCGCGCACACGCGTGGCTTTGAGGCAATTCTCTGTACGGTTTAGCACCTGCGAGTCAGTAGGCCTGCCATCCTTACTTGTAATTCCTTGTTTCACAAAAAAATTTCCGGGGAACCAGGGTGCTTTCTCTTAAAAAAAAAAAAAAAAAAAGAATTCATCGCATGGAAGGAGGCAGAGGTGGGCAGCCTAGAGCAGGCAACGGAGAAGTTAGCTTCTGTAGCCTCAGCACACAGAAGGTAATGCAGCCAATTCAGGAATGAAAGGCAGAAGGTGAAACAGGAATGCATTTGAAAGATCATGGACGAACAGAAGCCACAAGATGAAGTAAATAAGAGCTGGGTTCAAATAGCAATGCTGCCAGCTTAAACACAAATGCCTGTGCTGCTGTCTGCAGTAGCAAATACTGTGTTGTATGGCTCCAATTAAACGCACCTTTACACAATGCAGAGTATGTTATTCTCCTTTCAGATGTGAGGGATGTAAAGCTTTTCTTGTTCTAGAGTCTAACAAACCAATGTTGCATTCAAGACACTGTCTGAAAGGGAAGCTGTTGTGGCTGGCAGTGCTCCCACACACGCAGGCAGAACAGTGGTCACTGGCCAAGTAATTCCTAATCACACACTGAAAAGTAAGTGTGAAAGACACTACAGACTGTTTGAACTCAGACAACTTCATGAGCCCACAACAACTGCATTGTATTTTTGTCTGCCCTGGGGAGTAAGTTGTCTCTATATTGTGTATGTGCCATGTAAAAGCACCCAGGCTGTGTTTACATGGTTAGTGTTTCTTTTAGATTCATAATCAGTTCAATCTGCTGGAGGATGCTAGCATTATCATGCATCTTTTCTATCTTGTGACCAAGACAATTTCACATGCTAGCACTTGATCTCCTAGGCAGACTATGCCTAGGAGTCTGAGGAGGAGGCAGCTCCGCTCCCAGACCTTTTTGTGCTCTTGGCAAGTTTACGCCAATGCCTAGAAACTGCAGCAGTGGCTCCAGCACTACTCTGTAGCCATTCCTCAGGAGCGCTGCAATCTCTAAAACAGCTTTTTTTCGCAGCAAGTCATGAAGTGGGACCACCTGATGTCCCAGGCCACCTCAGGTAAGATAGGCAGCACCAAGGGCAGGAAAACAAAGAGGCCTCTACCTCTCTGCCTTGATTTCCTGGCGATATAATGCCAGTTCTTCCAAAGCTGTTGGGTTACATTTCTGTATTTCATAGAATCATAGAATGGTTTGGATTGGAGGGGACCCTAAAGATCATCTAGTTCCAACCCCCCTGCCATGGGCAGGGACACATTCCACTAGACCAGGTTGCTCAAAGCCCCATCCAGCCTGGCCTTGAACACTTCCAGGGATGGGGCATCCACAGCTTCTCTGGGCAACCTGTTCCAGTGCCTCACCACGCTCATAGTAAAGAATTTCTTCTAAATATCTAACCTAAATCTACCCTCTTTTAGTTTAAAGCCGTTACCCCTTGTCCTATCACAACACTCCCTGATGAAGAGTCCCTCTCCAGCTTTCCTGTAGGCCTCCTTTAGGTATTGGAAGGCAGCAGTGAGGTCTTCCAGAACCTTACTGTTCTCCAGGCTGAACAACCCCAACTCTCTCAGCCTCATTTCATAGGAGAGGGGCTCCAGCCTTCTGATCATCCTTGTGGCTTCCTCTGGAACTGCTCCAAGAGGTCCATGTCTTTCTTATGCTGGGCGCTCCAGAGCTGAACGCAGTACTCCAGGTGGGGTCTCACGAGAGTGGAGTAGAGAGAATCACCTCCCTCAGTCTGCTGGCCATGCTTCTTCTGATGCAACCCGGGATACGGTTGGCTTTCTGGGCTGCAAGCGCGCATTGCTGGCTCATGTTGAGTGTTTCATCCACCAACACACCCAAGTCCTTCTCCTCAGGGCTGCTGTCCATGCATTCTCCGCCCAGCCTGTATATGTGCTTGGGATTGCCCCGAGCCAGGTGCAGGACCTTGCACTTGGCCTTGTTGAACTTCATGAGGTTTACTCAGGCCCACCTCTCAAGCCTGTCAAGGTCCCTCTGGATGGAGTCTCTTCCCTCCAGTGTGTTGACCACACCACACAGTTTGGTGTCGTCTGCATTTGGACTTCCATCTTCAGAAACCCTGGCTGTGCAAGATCTGCATAGCGACTCTGAGGATGTCTACACAGTTTTTTGTAGGATGATATGCTCTGAGCTGAATGTAAGTAATATTCTAGGTGCCGTATCTGTAGAAATAAAATGACCCTGGAGACATGGCCGGAGTCAATCACAGCGCTTAGAAACCAGAGACAAACAGAAGGCAAAGCAACTGCTGCTGAAGTAGGTGACATACTGGCTGTTTGAGGAAAAGCTTTGGATTTTCTTCTTCATGGAGCCAAAATGGAACAGAGCCCAAGAGGTGGTAATCATCCTGCCATTTCTGCCCTCATCTGCAGCCTCTGCTCCTCTGTCCAACTTCCCAGTTTCACGGACAGCCATGCCCGGGGCTGAGAGAAGAATGCCCCTCGTAAGCGCCAGCCACACTTTCCCAGCAAACACAGACAAAGTTCCCAAGCCAGTGCCCACTTCCCCGGTGTGGGTCCCTTCTCCTCTGCAGAAGACAGGATGGCAAGGGCAGTGCCTGCAAACATCTCTCCTAAATGCAGCATTTGGCCTAATTTCCTGTTTTAATACTCCTGTTAGAAAGGAGAATCAAAGCTGAATATTAAAGAACTGTCAGCAAGCAAACGGGTTAAATGGTGCCATGGGTCCGCGAACGCAGGTGGATGATGGCACAACCTGTTTATAAACTGCAGTGACTCTGCTGCCTGGAGATGACTTCATGCCTGAAGAACTCTGGTAACCTTTTTCAATCGATGCCTCTCTTTTTTTCTCACATAAATGTCACGTAAGGACATACACTACATTATACGAATGTCAAAGGTAACTGCCCAGCAATTGTGCTTTCTTGCTACTACCCTTTTCCCTCAAAAGTGAGTCCTTCCTTTTTGCTGCATGTGAACAAAAATGGGACTTGATGACAAAATCAAGCCTTTCTTTGTTGGTAAAATTTTCAGAAGAGTTAATAAGCAGGCACACAAGCACAGTTCTTTGCTGTGATGATCACAGAAGAGTATAATGAAGACTAATCATCACTTTATCAAACTTTATCAGTGTTTTTAAGCATATTGATTAAACAACAGCTTAAATCCTGTACAAGTGGCCAAGCCAAAGATGCACCACTGTGACACGCTGGTGTTTTCTCTTCACTGGGAGCCTGAGGACAAATTCTTGCACGTGTTTTGCAGAGGAGCCAGGAGCAGTTGCACAGCAGTTAGCTTCATTCCCACATCTATGCTAAGGGCTTCACTGCATGGGGAGTTATCCCTAATTAACTACCTCCAATTAATTTCCTGAGTATATGCTCTTATTTTGGAGCAAGTGCTCCTAATTAGGATTCTAGATAGCTTGTTTTGCACACAGATATAAAATAGATATTCCTGTGTAGTATGTGTGCAATCTCCTATCACTCATGGACAGGTCTGTGCAAGGCAGTGGTTGCAGATGGGATCGGGTGCACGGTGAAATTAGGGCAGGCTGCTGAGGCCAAAGAGGAGACATTTGAGGCTGGGCAGCATCTGCAGCTGCCCGTTATCCTCATTCCCGCATTATTTGTGAAATCAGCTGGACGTGGAGGAAGGGAAGCAGCTGGGTCCCAGGGAGCACTTGCTCTGACACGCTGCCTCCCCCTCTGCCTGGCTGTGCTGCACCGCATAATGGATGCTCCCGGCCCCGCACCCCGAGCATCTCCCCCACCTTTATTTCAGACCGTGGGTGTCCCTCAGGGTGAGGAGGGCTCCTGCCGCGCTCCCACACCCCAGCAGGGCCTTGCTGCAGCCAGGGCACCACAGCAGCTGAGCTGCGCCAAGCAGTATCTCACCAAAAAGGAATGCGTATTTGGAGCTATGAGATTAAAAATATCCTAGTTTAAGAAGATGGGTTGATTCCCAAGTGCAACAGGCCATAAAATCTTAAAAACACCGTTGCTGTTCATTCTTACAAACAGCCTTACCAGGTGGGAAATACACGGTCCTCCCAGTCTCCCTGTAAATGGCTCGGCTGGTGGGTAACACATTAAGACATGAGTTTTCAGGCTCTCAGCATTTATTTACTATCACTATGAGTAGGTTGCAAATGTCTTAAGGCTATTGCTGGAATAAAGCCACAAGGAGCTGGGTAAGTCATTGGCACGCACATGCAGATGGTCAGCACTTGAATGGGAATATTCCACCCAGTGAGATGTGGGCAAAAGAACAAGTCCTCTTTGTGCAGCGCCAGTAGGAATGAATAACTTTCACGTATAGGTTAACTATAGATTCTAAACTAAAAGAGAGGTGATTTAGGTTGGATATAAGGAAGAAATTCTCAGTGATGAAGGTGGTGAGGCACTGGAACAGGTTGCCCAGAGAAGCTGTGGATGCCTCATCCCTTGAAGTGTTCAAGGCCAGGTTGGATGGGGCTTTGAAGCAACCTGGTCTAGCAGGTGTCCCTGCCTACGGCAGGGGGGATTGGACTACATGGTATTCAAGGGTCACTTTAAACCCAAACCATGCTATGGTTCTGTGATTCCATGACAGATGCCTTTTTTTTCTGGAGGCCCCGGTTTGCTGATTATTAAGAGAGGAAAAGGGTGAAAGACTCGTTGTGCTGTGTTTGCCCCTTTCTGGTGTTCTTCCTGGAGCATCTAGGGAGATAGGGTCCTTGCGCTAAGCCTGAATGGCTGCCCTGTCCTCTTCTCACCAAAGTGAATGGGATAGGTTCCTGAAATAAATATCTTTCTACCGGTTTTGGGATGAAAAAACACTTGCTCCTGTTTTGCAATGAAATAATTTCTGCAGCAAAATACTCACCCTAGAAGTATTTGGAGATTTGCCTGGCAGAACTGACTAAAGAAATGCAGGTTTCAGCCCTCTTTTTTTTTTTAACCTCTAATAGATCATTTAACTAATTCGTATTTATGTCTCTCTGATCATATGCTACAATTGAACACTTGAAAATAAAAAAGCATAAGGTGCTCTGAGGGATTTCTAGGCCTTCTGACATGGCCATTTGCAGATAATATTTGGAGACAAATGGAAGAGTAATCATTAACTACCTTAGAGTGATGTCAGAGCTTTTGTTCTTTTGGGTTCATGTATGAATTAATCACCACAAATGGAGCTCTTCAATATGCCTTTTTGTTGGGATTAAGTTTTGGTTATGTTTTGACATCCATAAAGAATACAAATAAATACAATGATCTATATGCATAATATGGTAACTGTGACAACTTGAAATCAAGGACATTGATAATTATATGTAGTAAGAAAGGCCACCACCTGATAGTATTGCACGATTCACTGATTAACAGCACTAGTTAACAAAACTGTAGACTTAAATCTTACCTAGTCCTTATCTTAAGATACAGAGAGAAATTAAAAATGAAATTTATAATGTTTTATATTGCAAATATAGCACAGCTGGCTGGCATTTTTGGCATGATATGTGTGTGAACACATCACAGAGCAGCCAAAATCAGTACAAAGCCCAGGGCTGCACACATTTCACAGTAAAAGAATCTTCATGACCACTGAAAATTACTGTATTTTATCCTACAGTTTCCTTTCTTTAGTCTACCCTTACTTAAAATATACTCTATCAATGGGCACTGTTTTCTCTTATTTGTGGCACTCTAGAAACAACAGAAAGTCTAAACCTTGCATAAATTCGCCCTGTTTTACTGCTATTTTTATTTATATCAAAATAAGGCAGGTGCCCGTTGAACTGGTTATCCTGCAGACCCAAGTGAGTCTGGCCATCAGTGATGCTGCCCAGCCCCTGGCCCTGTGAGTATCCTTGCCCCTGACCCACCGGACCCCTGCTGCGGGGTGAGATGGCAGCTTGCTCTGGTCTATCCTCCCTCCTTTGGCTAATTGCAGTGTAGACGCTTGTCAGCAGGTCTTCAAGCAAGAGCATCAACTCTTTTTCCTAGGTTTGTGACTTGAAGCCAGATAACAACGCCTGGTCACTTTTGACAACAATCAGAGGTGAAGCAGTGACCCAGCGTTGAAAGGTAATGCATCCTATTATCAATATACATCTGACTGCTGCCTTACAAGCCTCCCCTCACACTTGCTAGGGGAAAGCAGATGTCTTATTAGCTGCCATCCTTAAGTGGCTTTTGTCATCATGTCAACCTTGAAATAACACAGGGGTGAGTGGGAAAACAAAATGAGCTGCTAGACACTTTAAACAGAATGAGGAAAGTTTCTAAACCGGTGTCTAGAAATAGCAAAATGCGAAAATGCATGGAATTATTTTTCTAGGTCGTGGACAATGAGGGAATAAGTCTTGCACCCAGTTATGGCAAAACATTGTGATACTTAAGATTTGCTTCTAGTAAGGATGGACTAAAGAAAGCAAGCAGCAGAAAAAAATTATGGCAATGTTTGGCACCTATCTCTCTTTTCCATTTATGAAATGTACAGTTAGTGTAAAAGCCTATCTGACAAGCAGCCTACCCTCCCAACATCTAATTTGATGCTTTAGAAATGTGAGTGCTCATGCAGACTTCTCACTTGGCAGCCTGAGAGAAAGATAGTCTTCACAGAATACGGGATTAATTCACTGGGGTGAAGATAAAACCATTGACCCCTCTTTCTGTCCAAGAGAAGGAAGGCAGGTGAAGCACAGGCAGGCACTGAGCTCATTTCCAGCTCCCTTGGTGCCACATTTCAAAGCTGAGGAGGAGCACGCTCAGCTCACAGCAGAGCGTTAGGACGCTGTGAGGACCGGTGGCTACACAGAGCGGGACAAGATGGGAGGTGAGGGCAATCACAGCATGGGCCATGTCCTTACCGATGTGACACAGTCCTGCATGCTGGGACTAGAGATGGATGTTGGTGACAGTGTCCACCAAGAGCCCCTGAGTCCACAGTTGGGGGTGTGGGGGAGACCCCAGGAGAAGTTGGGCAGGACCACCAAGGCCTCTTGGTGCCCTCAGGGCTGAGACACAGGAGCTGGAGAAAGCTGCGGTCACTTCCCCAGCTCTCGAGGACCTGCTGCTGGCCATACTGCGATATGTCTCCTTGAAATGACCCACAGACTCTCCTCCCTGCTCTGTCCCTCTGAGTGTACAAGCAAATCTGTGCCACCTTGGGAGGAAATAAGAGCAGAGGACTGGGAAATAAGCATAACTGGGATTGCCACTTGCCAATTTTTGTCACCCACAGAAGAGGTCATGTTCGTGTTGTTGCGTATTAGAGAGGAGGAGGTTCATGTTCGTTGGACCAATTGTTCCTCTGGCTCTGGGGAGGGCAATGGCTGTGCATGTTCTTGGAGGAGAAACTATCAGCAAGAAAGGTAGTTAGTGATGGAGTTGCTCTGGGATCAGACTTAATGCTGGCTTTGTTCTGTTTTAGTGTTAGAAGTACAAGGAAGGAGATAAAGAAGTACATTGTTGAAACCAGACTGGGGGGCACTGCCAGCAGAAGGAGGGCTGGAATATTAAGGGAAAGCACAATGTATTGAGCATGCAAATCAGTGTGGTAGAAATGGAAATTTATTTAATGGTAAAATAATAGTCTCCTTGCTTCGGGATTAATTGTGGAAATTTCTTTGAGTTCATCAGCTGTGAATGACAGAGGAGGAGTAAGTCTTGGTTTTATTATTCACAAGATGACAATGAGCCACTAGAAGTGTTAGCTGTGAAGAAAAAACAGGTGACCAGAAATCTATTAGGCAAGGTACTTCCTACAGAGATCAAGAATTATTAATGCTGTCACGGAAATCTCTGGAGGGATCTCATCCCCACTTTATACTGGTGACTATGAGTCAGGAAAGTCTTGGTCAGCCTGGAACAGAGGTAAAGGTGATGGCCAGGGGGGCAGCCACTCTCTGATAAGTGAATACATACAAGAGTAATTATCTCAGCAAAAGACTGAGAGCTTATATGATCTCTCTTCATAAGTAATTCAGGACGGTTAGCAGCAGGAAGGGGAAAGGGCTATTTAAGTTAAGCTAAAGAGCACTTTTGGCTCAAGAATGAGTGGTGTGAGAGGCTGCGGGAATCCCACTGTGCCAGAGACGGAGCTGGAGGAAGTGAGAAATACCATTAACCTTCCCAGCTGTCCTTGGCTGTGGACTGAGTAAACCGGCTCAGCTGCAGAGGGCTTGCTGGGCTTTAAAAGGAGAATGGGAGGTTAATGCCAGAAGCTCGTTGGAAGGAAGAGCTAAGTTCTGGGTTGCCTGGTACAGCCCTCTGATTATTATCCATTGTTGGTTTTGGACGTTGGCAGCAATGAAGTAGCAAGGAGAAGTCCAAGGGCAATCAAAAGGGACTTCAGGGCCTTGGGGCAGTTGGTTAAAGGATCAGGGGCACAGGCAGTGTTTTTCTCTATCCTTCCAGAAGCAGGGAACAATATTGAAAGGAACAGGCAGACCCAGCTGATCAGTACATGGCTCCAAGGCTGGTGTCACTGGCAGAATTTTGGATTTCTTGATCATGGGATGGTCTACACAATGACAGGCCTGCTGGTGCCTGATGGGTTGCACCTTTCTCAGAGGGGGAAAAGGATTTTTGCACAGGAGTTAGCAGGGCTGATCAATAGGGCTTTAAACTAGATTTGAAGGGGGAAAAGGAGAAAACCAGGCTTGCCAGTGATAAGCTATGGGAGAGCAAGCCAAAATCTGAGGGACTGCATGCTAATGAGATCCTTCAGTCTGCTCCACAAGGTGCTGGGTACAATGAATCACATTTGAAATGTTTCTATACCAATGCACGCAGCATGAGGAACAAGCAAGAGGAGCTAGAAGCCTTGGCGCAATCCCAGAGCTACGACATCATTGGCATAAACAAAACCTGGTGGGATGAGTCCTGTGACTGGTGTGTTACGATGGACGGTTACAGGCTTTTCGGGAGGGACAGGCAGGGCGGTGAGGCGGAAGAGTGACGCTATGTGTAATGGAGGGACTGGACTGTATGGAACTTGCAGCTGGCAATGACATGGTTGAGAGCCTCTGGGTAAGGATTAACGGACAAGCAAATAAAGTGGATGTTGTTGTGGGAGTCTACGATAGGCCACCCAGCCAGGGTAATGGCACTGAAGAATCATTCTTCAAGGAACTAAGAGATACCTTTAGATCAGCTGCCCTTGTCCATATGGGTGACTTTAACTTGCCAGATGTAGACTGGGAGTACCACACAGCTGATACGAACAGGTCCAGGAGATTCCTAAAACTCCTTGATAACTTCTTGGTACAGGTACTAAGGGAGCCAACGAGGAAAGATGCCCTCCTAGATTTGTTGCTTGTGAATACAAAGGGTTTCATGGGTGAAGAGGCAATTGGTGGCTGTCTTGGCCATAGTGACCATGAAGTAGTTGCGTTTAAAATCTTTAGTGATAGGAGGAAAATTGCCACCAAAACTCATCCTGGATATGAGGAGAGCGGACTTCAGGCTGCTCAGGGAACTAGTTAGTAAGGACCTCTGGGAAACTGCTTTTGAAGACATCAGGGTCCATCAGTGCTGGTCAGTTTTTAAGTACCACCTCTTAAGAGCACAGGAAAAGGCAATTCCAGAATGTCAGAAGTCAAGCAGGTGGGGCAGAAGGTTGACTTGGCTGGGCAGGGATCTTCTAGAGATGAGGTGGAAAAAGAAAGCAACCACAGGAAATGAGGCTGGGCAACATGGGAGGACTACAGAGATGCTGTTCACCATCGTAGGGAGAAAATTTGTGCAGCCAGAGCTCAATTAGAGTTGAAGCTGGCCAGTACTGTGGGGGACAACAAAAAGGGTTTTTTTGAATATGTTGACAGCAAAAGGACCAGAGATAACACTGGTCCGTTACTTGATGAGGATGGTCACCTCACAAATAGGGATGTAGACCAAGCAGAGACATTTAATGCCTTCTTCATCTCTGTCTTCAACACTGATGATGGGCCCTGGGACCCCTGGAGCCCTGAGTTAGAGGACCATGACTGTGGGAATGATAAATTCCCAGCCAACGCCGAACCTGTGTGGGATTTGCTGCTCCAGCTGGATGCATATAAGTCAATGGGGCCTGATGGGATTCATCCTGGGGTACTGAAAGAGCTGGCTGATGTCATCGTGAGACCTCTCTCAATTATTTTTCAACAGTCTTGGGAATCTGGAGAGGTCCTAGGCCACTGGAAGCTGGCAAATGTTGTCCCAGTTTTCAAGAAGGGCAAGAAAGAAGACCCTGGTAATTACAGGCTTGTCAGTCTCATTTCAGTGCCTGGTAAAATTATGGACAAGATTATTCTGGGAGTTAGTGAAAAACACCTGAAGGACAATGTAGTCCTTGGTCATAGCCAGCACAGGTTCACGAGGGGAAGGTCCTGCTTAATGAACTTTATTTCCTTTTATTATAAGGTCACCCGTCTAGTTGACTAAGAGAAGCCAGTTGATGTAATCTTTTTGGATTTTAGTAAAGCTTTCAATACTGCTTCTCAACAGCTTACTGCTAGATAAATGCATAATGCAATGGCTGAAAAAATTGGCTGATGGGTGAGGCTGAAAGAGTTATAGTAAATGGGGTTACATCAGGCTGGCAGTGAGTCACTAGTGGGGTTCCCCAGGACTCCATTTTAGGGCCAGTTCTCTTCAATGTTTCCACAAATGATTTGGATGCAGGACTTCGAGGTACACTAAGTAATTTTGCAGCCAACACTAAGTTCGGAGGAGCTGTTGACTCCTTCGAGGGTAGAGGGGCCTTGCAGAGAGATCTTGACAAATTAAGGGGCTGAGCAATCACCAACAAGATGAAGTTTAACAAGAGCAAGTGCTGGATTCTGCACCTGGGAAGGGGCAACCCCGGCTATACATACAGACTGGGGGACGAGAGGCTGGAGAGCAGCCCCGCAGAAAGGGATCTGGGGGTTCTGGTTGATGGCAAGTTGAACCTGAGCCAGCAGCGTGCCCTGGCAGCCAGGAGGGCCAACCGTGCCCTGGGGTGCATCAGGCACGGCATTGCTAGACAGTCGAGGGAAGGGACTGTCCCTGCTCAGCTATGTGCTGGTGCGGCCTCACCTCGAGTGCTGTGTGCAGTTTTGGGCACCACAGTATAAGAAGGACGTGAAACTATCAGAGAGTGTCCAAAGGAGGGCTACAAAGATGGGGAAGGGTCTACAGGGGAAGATGTATGAGGAGCGGCTGAGGTCACTTGGTTTGTTCAGCCCAGAGAAGAGGACGCTGAGGGGAGGCCTCATGGCGGCCTGCAGCTTCCTCACGAGGGGAGCGGAGGGGCAGGGCTGATCTCTTCTCTCTGGTGACAGCGACAGGACCCGAGGGAACAGCATGGAGCTGTGACAGGGGAGGGTCAGGCTGGGTGTTAGGAAAAGGTTCTTCACCGAGAGGGTGGTCGGGCACTGGAACAGGCTCCCCAGGGCAGTGGTCACAGCACCGAGCCTGCTGGAGTTCAAGAAGCATCTGGACAACGCTCTCAGACACATGGTCTGATTTTTGGGTGGTCCTGTGTGGAGCCAGGAGTTGGTCTCGATGATCCTTGTGGGTCCCTTCCAACTCAGGATATGCTATGATTCTATGATTCTGTGGGTAGCCAGGGGCTTTGAGCAGGGGTGATTAGCAGATAATATAAGCTGGTGTTTGCTTTTCTAATAGGGTGTAGCTGTTTCAAGGTGCTGAGAAGTTTGGGTTGTTGAAAAGGGTGAAACTCAGTTGGGCCTGTGCTGAAGAACAAGATTATAAAGCTGAAGCAGGATGTGGCAGTGAGCACACAAGTTCTTTTTCTGGGTCTGTGCTCTTCTGCCACTGTGCCTTTGTGGCTGAATGCTGGAAAGGGTAGGGGAAATAAAAATGATGAAATGAGTATGTATGCTGAGAGCAAAGAAGAAGAATTCTTCATCTACACTTTCAAGGAAAGTAGCCGAAGTACAGTACAGCTATTGATAATTTCAGGCATGTATAGGCTTGAACTCTTTCATCATCCCTATCAGAAACTACCTGGGCAAAATACTTCATTGCAAGAGCAGAAGATCTGCTGTACAGCAGCATAGAGGGCAACAAATACTCTGCAAATCTTGCGCTACCTACAGCTGTGTACACTTCCAGCCTCCAGAAGAACCATTCCCTTTCTTTCCTATGCTGGCAAAGTCAATGAAGAACACTTCATTTGAACAGCAAGCTGAGGTGTGTTTGTGGTGCAGTCCTGCACCTGTCCAAAATGTGGTGGTCTGAAACTGTGAAACTGTTAGAAGGTGTGCCCAGGTAATCTAGCCTGTGCCCTTTTTGAGTGATACCTCTTCAGGGTCATTGTAACTGCTCTCAGAAGTGTCCTGGACAATATCCATACTTACAGAAGTGCCCTCCAGGCATGTGCCACAGAATGAACAGCAAGTATATTGTTTTTTTCATTCTCTCCACCGTTACACACATAATACCCTACAGGATTATAAGGAGTGCTTATGCGAAATGCCATGCAACTCCCTCCTAGCTGCCAAAAACCTCTGTGGCAAAAGCAAGCCTGATCCCTCCACCAGCAGCACAGCCTCCATGGTGCACTGCAAATGGGAGCGTGTTTCCCAGTCTCCCAGCTGGAGCATTTGCTGGGGCTCATGCCACCTCAGCACAGAGGGCACGTGCCACCATCACAGCTCCAGCTCATCCTCCCACCGTTAACCACAGGCAACCCAGCCAGCGAGGGTGGTGGTAGCTCTGATGTGCTAATATGAAGATGTCCTAACATAGCAAGGCAGGGTGGGAGAATGACAGCAGGTGATGAAGGACAAGCTACGCTAGTGAATGAGCAATAAAGGCTGATGGCGAAGCATGAACTTGATAGGGGTGGGGGAGGAAGGAGTTTGAAGAAACACTGATTGAGGTCAAGAAGATTTCCTTTTTAAAAGGAGACAGAGGAACATTAAACAGGTAATGACAAAGTAAATGGAGGAAAGCTACCGCACACTACAGCTGCATGATAATCAGGAGAGGTTATACATGTATTCACTAGCTATTTGCACTGATCAGCCCAGGGACTTGGATCATGATGGAACCTGGACACGCAACAATAAAAGGAGATTTCCCAGGTGATTATAATCATGATCCAAAATGAACTACCTGCAGCTTTGTGGCCAAGTTGTAATGGCAGCCCCAGTACACCAAATAAAATGCTCAGGAGCTCAAAGTAATACTCTGCACCCTGTCCACCTCCATTCCCTGGGAAGCTGAGGAAACACATATAAAGAGAATAATCATGTGAAAATCAGAGTCTGTACAGCTCTCCTTCTTAGGAACAAATAATTTCTATTGAGATCAGTGGGACCTAGTCTTAAGGGGTCTGAATTGAAATCCTTTAAAATAACTGGGAGTACAGAGCCCTTCTATTTGCTTTGACAGTTTTTTGTTTTGTTTTTTTGTTATGTGTGTTTGTGCGCTTTTTTTTTTTTTCCTGAGTCAGGAAAACAAGATCTCTGTTACTTAAGGTCTGGAGAGAAGTTCTATTTATGTTTCTTTTAATGTTAAAAATCGAATCCTTCCTTTAGTGTAGAAAAAAAACACTTTGTAAGCTATACTTCAGAAACACTACCTCTGGGACTAGGCAGGACTAAGACAAACGTGTTAATGCTATTGTTTGTAAAACAAACAAACAAAAACAATAACAAACCACCTTCCAGTGCTTTAACATGCAAGTAGGCTACCCAAGATTATATATCTGCATCCTCTCATCTGCACAACCATACTACAGTAAAGCCTGGCAAATCTAATTACAACACAGCGTTCTGTTTTCTCCCAAAGAGAACAGAAATTTGTTTGCCTCTTGCCCTGGGCTTTCACATGTTGTTCAGAAAGCTTCATATGCACCCGCATGGTCTGGGTGAGAGCTCTGCAAATGCGGGCCAGCTGCCAGCAAAGCTGCCTCCAGCTCTGCTGCTCTCCTTGTGGAGCTGTCAGCCCCACGCTTCCAAGGGAGCAGAGCTGCGGGGGGCAGCCGGCGCTGCACCATTCTGCTGCCCTGGTTGCAATCACAGCACATCAAGCGTGCAGGCTGTTAGGAATGCCTTTATTAAGCGTGTGCCGCTGATGTGGCTTTCCCTGGTAATGAGTAACAGCGCTGGGCTTTAAACCTTACCGTTTCTGAAGCATCAGCAGTGGCATAGCTGCATCAATCGCTGTTCCTGTTAGCAGTGCAGGTGGAAGGGTGGGAAAGAGCCTGAAGCTGATCCAGAAGAAGGCCTGCACTGATAGTGATTTTCCTGTCTATGTGATGTGGGAATTGTCAGGATGCCAACAATTCTGCTCCTTTTGAACATCTTCTAGCAAAAGAGACTTCTGATTTCTGTTCCAGTTGAAATGCTTCCACTGGTTTCTCTTGGTTCCACCTGAAAAATAGGATTTAGATCAGAGCCTTTGGGCAATGGGTTTTCTGGGCATGTTATTGATCGCTGGCACCATGGTTCATCCACAGAAACCCCAGAAAGACTCCAGTGGAATGCCATCATTGAAAGGTGAACTTGACTTGAAAATAGATTTCAGCTTCAGACATCAAAGTTAACTGAAATGATTTAACTTCATGGGCGAATACTCTGCCTTTGTGACGATCAAGAAAAAGCAGCACAGGAGATGCTAGCCAGAGCTTTTTGTAGCCTCCAAACCTACCTCGATCCTGCAGCTTCTGCCCATTTAGTAGACCCGTGTCCAGCTGATGCCATCTGCCCATGGCCCTAGAACGAATGCAGTTATGCCAGCTATTGTATTTTCACAGCAGTGCCTCACATGAGGCGCTGGGTACTGACTAGCATGAATCCTGCAGTGGCCTCACACCTTCTGGAGGTTCTCCAGGGCTGAAGAATCCTCACGGGATTAGTTAAACACACTTCACGGTTGCTTTGCACTGTCATAACACAGAGTAGCATGACCAGGCTGGAGGATCTGCTCCACATACCGCGTAGAGCCCCAACCCACAATATTTCTGAGCACGGTGCGCTATGTGGGACTATGTCTCAAGCGCAAAGTGAGGCTCAGAGTCTTTCTGGATAGTACAATTATGATTCAAAGAATATTAAACTTTTTATTAGTTTGAAAAAACAATTTTAATCCAATTAGGAGAGTGAGATGGCTTGAGTTGAAGGCCACTATTTAACTTTAAGCTTACAGAAAAGCTGCTGGTTTCTGCTAAGAGCCACTATGCTTCATACAGAAATGACTGTTGAAAATTGAAATACCAAATTATTTTCCCATGTAGAGGTAATAAGTGCATTTTATGATGGGCAGAAAAGTCTGTTAGGATATTTCTGGTTCTGGGAATTTGCACGCTAAGGAATTAGCAGAAACATAAAATGAATGATCTTAGGATAAGAAACTCTAGTTACTTTTACCATTATTAATGCAATCTGGTGGACTCAGCCACTTTACTGAAGCCTTTTTTTTTTTTTTAACTGGGATCTATTCTTTATGGATTAAAGACACTTTGACTGTTCCAGTCTTAATCAATTGGCTTGGCAGGTGAGTATTATTTCAAAACGAGAAATCTGAATTTAGATGGTCCAGGGTCAGCACAGCTACTTCCATTCCTGTCTTCACTTTCAGTACAGCCAGCAAGGGATGTGCAGGATAACAGGGATGTACCAAAAACTGTTCCATGTCCTATGCTATCCCTTCTCCTTATACAGGAAAAAGTCAGTCGGGACTTCTTTTCTAACCTGGGACACACATGACTGATCACACGAGCACCAAGCCCTCGTCCAAGAAGTCTGTATAGGGTGGCACTGCCTCTCATCTGCACTGAGCACAGGTCAGGGACAGCACTGTCTGGCTTGTTGCAGACAGCATTTAACTTGTAGAAGTGTATGTAGGGCTGTATGTATACATCCATTACACCTGTTGTGATTTAAACCACTTAAGGAGGAAGTCACGGGGCACTGTACTTCGTGGGGGTGACAGGCTGTCTTCTGGTCATCCTTGACTCCCACACAGGTGAATACAAGGCTATTCCAAGTCTGACTCCCTGGTTCCTCTGGTGATAACGGAGACCACACAGAGGCTACAGGTCACTTTTGTTTTACTGGTGCCAGTGGACGATCCCTCCTCTATATCTTTATCATACAGAATGGAACGATTATTAGTCTGTTAGTACCTTAGTGCCCTAAGACTCTCAGACCAGGCGCTGAGGCTTTTTGTGGGCAGAACCCAGATGTGTCCCTTCACCCCCAGGGGCTTTACCACATCAGGCTCCGGTTTTGCCAGAAAACCTAATAGACAGCCAGCCCTATGAAAGTCAATGGGACAACTTATGTATTCACAGCTATGGACATGTGCAGGTGTTTGCAAGATCAGGGTCTTCTTCCTCCCCCTACCTTTCTTCCACTTCATTGGATTACTGGAAGTGTTTACGTGTGCGGCAGACTGCTTTTCCATACAACATTTAGATGAGAGCCCTGAGATAAAGCTGAGTATCTGAGCACAGTGACTTCAAATGAGGTCTGTGCAGACCCAGGGACTGTTCTGCTTTCCATGAAGTAGCAGGATCTCTTGTGCTTTCTCCAAGTGTTGTTGATCATCTGCACAGGAATCAGTGCTGTCGCTCAATTTCTGGCCTTTACTAGGGAAACCATTGATCTAATTGGCAGCTCAAATTTATCAAATGCTGATCAGATGCACCTTTGCTGGAGACAAAGGACTTTTTGATCAATTGCACTGGGAATTTTACATGGAATTCAATACATATATGGTCTCTGATGGCAAAGGTTTTCCACTGAATTTTATTCTGAAGTATAAATTGACTATAATTGTTTTATTATATTCATCAAATAATACTGTAATAGTCAAATATTTTGTATTTGACTATGCTTGTTTCATTAATTTGCAGTCATATCTTTTCTGTATGTAGACAGGTTTTCTAAGTAAGGGAAGGTTATCAAGATCAGATTCTAGCAATGATTATGCCATTGGTTACTTTCCTGCTTACAGCATGTAGCATTATTTCTCTTCCCTCCTCAAAGAGACTTAGACCCTTTGATACTGAAATACTAATTACTCTATCATCTGTTGCTCACTTATTAATGTAGCTAATTCTCTTCAGGCATATTTTTCTCTTTTTGGTTGCTGCCTTAACACTTCATTCTGTTATTTGTTTGCTGTTTTTTCCAACCTTTTTGCAGACTAGATTCTTAATCTTGGAGTTTATTAATATACATCCAATTTTTTGGAAGTAAAAAATGAGAGATTTTATAGTTTATTTGATATTTAGAACTCATAAACTCAAGAGACTGGAGAATGCTTATCATTAATTAAAATTATCCTTTAAGTTTTCTTTGTTATTTAGAGGAAATATTATAGAGGTTTACTTGATTTGCTGGAGTTCTTCACACCATATGCATTAAAATGCAGCCAAACGTAAGTTACATACCTGGTGCAAAGGAGGGGGGTCAGACCAACAGAATGGGTGGTCACATCTTAGGGAACTGCAGCATGGAAGAAGATATGAGAATCCTAAGAAACAAGCAACTTAGCAGGAGCTCCTGGTGCCCTGTCTTGGTGATAAGCATGGTGTGCGAACTGGTGACTTGCAAGGAGAAGGGATTTTACCACTGAATGGGTCGTCAGGGTCACAAGTACTGGAACATTGCATGTCATTCTGCTGCTGGTGCTTTAAAAAAGAAAACATGGGAAACAAACAGAAAAAGTCCAGAACCAAAAAGGGCAAAGACAGGGCCTGGACAAATGCTTCAAAAGCTGGAGGAAATGCCTTGCAGTGGTAGACTTAGACAACTGAATGTGCTTAGCTTGTCAAGGAGAAGATTGAGAAGCGACGTTATCGTTTCATGATTTCCTCGAGGAGGAAAACAAATCCAAAAGGTTCTTTAATCTAGCTGAGAAGGCAGAATAAGGAGTGAGGCTGATGGAAAAAGAGAAGCCAAAGACAGGCAAATCCCAAACCAGGCATGTTTTTGATGTTGCAGAAAATTAACTCTTTGAACAAAGAGTCAAGGGGCATGGTTGATTGTTCTTCTCTTTTGTGTCTTCAGTCTTGTCTAGGCAATAATGTTCAGTTAATCATCAGTAATTTTGTGCAAAACAGCCTTAATGGGGTAACAGTTCATGTCCTCTGACATACCACGGGTTAGCCTACGCAACCTCAGCACTTCTGGTGTTAAATGTTATGCTGCTGTGAAAGAAGTGCTGCTTCAAGTGGAAGTGTGAGTCTCAGAGAGTTTGAAGTCTCTTTTGTAATGTCCTACTGGCTCAAGCAGGGAAGACAGGCATGTCTTTTTCTCCTTCTATGCTTTTTTTTCTTTTCCATTTCTAAACTAGTGGATAATGTCACAAGTTTCAAATCATGTCTGTGAGACAGACTTGATGTTTAAGTCCAATGTGTTTTGAGATTCTTGGATAAAAAGCATTTCAGAAGTACTGAAAATTTCGTATTTGCTCTGGTATAAACCTGTGCACATTTCCAGCTGTGGTGGAGCAGAAGAAAGATGGGAATATTTGCTTCCTGAAGTCTTCTGCTGGATGCCTTCAGGGTACCATTCTGGAGAAGGGGTGCCCACCTCTACCTGTATATCAGGCAATCGTTAAGAATAATTGTAGGAGTGAGGTAAGCCATCACTGAAACTTACTCTCTTGCCACACTTCCTAGGGAATACAGTTGTTTCACAAGGTTCTTAAAAAAATAAAGTTTATGTAATATTATTTAACTGCTGTAACTGTAGTGTTATACCATTGTTTGTAAGAGAACAGTGACTACGAGATCTCTTGTCCAAGAATTGCCACAACAGAGACTTGAGGTTCTTTGGAGGTGCAACTGACACCAGATTTTGCTGCTAAATTATTCTTGGCTGTTTACTCTGGTCTCAAATGCTGGTTTCATTGAAGTCCTAAGCTAATGGAAGAGCCAAGAGCTATGAAGTTATTTTCTCTTTCACTTTGATGATTTTGTATTGAGAGGGAATATTCCCCAAGGCGAGGTGAAATCATGGCAACAATTTACGGGTGGACATTTATTGCTTTTGGTTTATTGCAGATAGGAGTTCCCTTCTACACTACAATCAAGTATGTAGAAGCTACAGCATAGTAGGATTACTGCTTGCAGAAAATGCTACTGCTTTCAAGTTCATGTAAAAAGGCTTCTCTGTTAAGAGAGAATCTACAGAAGAGTATTCCTGTGCTATTATAATGAAAAGAAGCTTGGTTTTGAGCCTTGACAAGCTGCAGGTTGTGGTATTTTCTTTTTTTTCTTAATGAGAATTACCTGTAATGCACACAGTGACTTGGCTAGTGAGCCAAGTGATTTTCCTAGGCTTCACGAGCACAAGCTGGTCAGATGCACTGCAGAAAGAATTGCTGTCTATCGCTTTACACATAGGGTTTAAACTAATTCAGGAAGTTCAAAGGCAGCATAAAATTTCATATTGCCATTACACGTGGTTTAAAACTTTGCAAACGTGTTAATAGTTGATTATATTTAAAGTTTTCTTTAACGATCCCCTTGAATCTTGAGGCTGTGGATGCATATCAGTGGTGAATTGGGCTGGTACCAGCTTTCTGAGGAAGTTTTCTCTGATACAATGGTCTATGAATACCAGAAAAAAAGTAGGCCTAGCAGATATGTATTGCAGTGCACTTCAAAGTAGTTTGAAAACCCCTCTGCAGAGAAAATCTCAGGTCAATCCCTTCTTGTTTGCTTAACTGATTTAATTTCATCAGCTTCATAAAGCGTAGTCCTTGTAATTTTACCATAGACAAATATTACGTCAGTTTTGATGCTGCAGTGAAGCATTTCTTATTGGCTTGGCTTTATTTCAGCCCATATACATGGAGATGTTTGCAACTTGCTGAGCAAACTGCTGGCATTCTGCATGCACATGCAACTTCTCTTCAGCACGAGAGTCACGGGCTGAGCACCAAGGGAAAGAGGGACAGTGAGAAACACCTGGCTGAGGCCAGGTCAACACGCAAAAGGTTCCTGCTAAGGCCTTAAATACATGCCTACGGCTAGGTGTGGAACTTAGGTTTTATGATTAGGTCCCTGTTTTTGTTTTATTGGGCTAGAGAAGACTAGAAGCCTGTTACTCATGTTTGTACGTATTTTATAACAATTCAAAATATTCAGATGAATCACATTTAAAACCTCCAAGACTCAGGTTCTCAGTGCTTTGTTTCATCTTTATTTTCCTAGTCACATGGAACTTTTGGTGCAAGGCTCCCAAGGGGACCATATATACATAAACATTTCTAAAACAGGTATGAAAAATGTGGTTAAAAAACAAGTTGAGGATTGAAATGCTCTGGATACTAGTTGTAACTCTGATGGATTAGTAGAAAGAAGGAATGGAGAAGGTTGATTCTATTATTGCTTTGGTATTTCAGTAACCTTAATTTCCCTGCCTGTAAAATGAGCATTTAACTTCCTCTCAGGCTGCTAAACAAGTCAAGTTTAGGCCTTTGAGAAGCTGACAGGGACATTTGCAAGTTTACAGCTAGAATCTTTTTTTTTGTTTCCCTCTTCTCCATTTCACAAAATGGTGTATTGGTGTTACTGAAGTGGTTTCCAGTCACCCAGTGACTCCAAAAAGGTTTGAATAATTCAGTGCCATTCGCTATGTGGACATAAACTATGAATGGAGAAGGTCTGATCCATAAACAGCCTTGACTATCCATCCTCTCCATCTTAAAAACTGCCACACTGAGTTAAATTTGCTGCATCTCATGAGGAGGGGAGAAAGCAGCAGTGCAGCCTGAGCCTTGATAGCCAGCAGTACTGCATTAGCTTTGTTCTGCCAAATTTCATTTTCAGCAGGTTGCCCTCTTCTGTTACATGGAGCTCACTGCATATATATGCAACATGCATGAAAGTAGCATGTGCACAGCATTAGCAGTTGAAACCATATTGCTAACCTCTTTATTATTTGTGATTTGCAAATGACGTGCATGTTTTCCTCCTGTCCAAGCAGACCACTTGCAGTCCATACAGCCAGAGATGTTGCTGACAAAAACTAAAATACCACAAAACAGTGGTATGACCAACACACTGGGATGCAGTCTCAGTGCCTTTGCAGAATGACAAATTTATTTCTCTCTTGTTCAGTGGAATTATGTAGGTTTTGTCATATAACCAGTACTGACAGAAGAGCTACAGAGGTTCAAAGGCTTTTTCTTTTAAACAGAATGCAGCCCAGAGCCTATTGCCAAACCCAAACTTGCAGAAGAGTGGAGCAGACCCTCAGGCCACCTCACTTCTAGGGTTGGTGGTGGTTTCCACATGACATTGCCTGCTTCTCAAGCTGATGGAGCCCAGCCCAGCCTAGCTTTTCTATATGTCATCTCTATATCCTCTGCAAGATGCTGGGACACTAAGTAGCAAATATGAGCTTCTGAAAGGAAGAAAACATTAAGGAGAGTGCTATTTCCACAGCTAACAAACATGACACTCATTACATGTTCCACATCCCTCCGCACGCACATCCACACACAGAACAAGAAAGAAAACTGAAAAAAGCACCATTAGGACCAACAAAACCATATGTACTCAGACTTCTTACACATGTGCACACCAACCATTTGTGTACAATGACATTTGAAGGAAGAATTTTATGACATGTGCAGCCTCTGGCAGCGAGTGCCTGAAAAAATTTGTGCCTATTTCTCATTTAGCACATGCTCTTGGTTTTGTGAATGCATCTAGTTAAGACCACTGCCCTCTTGCCATGCTCTCTTGATAGCCAGCACAGAAAAGAAATACTGATCATGACTGAGGCTGTGCATATTTTTTTTAATACAAGTCCCTTCTCACACTAGAAATTGATATCCTTTAAAGGGTAGCTGTGAAATCCTGCTTTAACTCTTTCCTTTTTAATTTTCAGTCTCCATGCTGTGGAACATCTCAATATATAAAAGTAGCTAGTATTGTAATTTATGGCTTTGTAATTTAAAACAAATTAACTTTTTTTTTTTTGTAAACTGACCTTTGAATTTTGAGTATGCACTTTCTCAAAAATCATTTTGGAAGTGAATCAAGGAAAAGAATATAATCAAACCATACTGATTCACACAGGCATTTATTGAAGGTCCTGTGACCAAAAAACAAAAGCAGAAAACAATACTTTTCAGTATGAAAAGTACCCAAGTAAACTGTAGAATTCACAGAAAGCTAG
Source organism: Chauna torquata (assembly GCA_013399475.1). NCBI lineage: Eukaryota > Metazoa > Chordata > Aves > Anseriformes > Anhimidae > Chauna > Chauna torquata. Next base: position 19,613 of record VXAL01016204.1, on the reverse strand, counting down.
AAGCATTAAGGGCTTCATGAAGGAAAAGCTCTACAGAATTTGACCATATGAGCATCTCATAAAATTATCTGAGTGGCCAGAAGAGCTTTAAAACTTATTTTCTATATGAACATGTGATCTCTGCTGCTTATGTGAAACGCACATGAGTAAGAAGACCTCGTCACTGAGCCAGGATCACTTATTAGCTGCAAAGTGAAATAATTAAAGTTAACTTTGGGCATTGTTGTAAATAAAACAGATGTACCTTTGCACTGAAAATCAGCAATATTTTCATCATTAAAGTAGATTCCATGAAAAGTGTTTAGCATTATTTGTGCTTATTCAGAGGACAGCTCAAATTATTGAATGACAAATTTTCAATATCCAGCTTGTGTTATGATTGTACACGACAAAACCAATTTGAGGTGCTGAGAAGAAGCATTGCCTATTTGCAGCACCTCAGTGCGTAGTGCTGCCATCCAATTGTGTTTCCTTGCTGCATAGCAGCCTCCAAGCAGCCGTGAACAAGCATTTGGCTGGATAAGCAGGAGGGGGTCCTTTAACAATTTGCTTTTTCAGAAGCACAATAATATCAAGAAAAAAAGTGAAATCTTAAGTTTGTTTCCACTGAGTTCCCATCAGAACAGCATTTGTTCTCCAGCACAGATACCTTGGTGAGTTCAGATGGCAGTAACTCTGCGGAAATAGAAGTTTCATAAGAGCAAATATAGGCTGTAAAAAACTCAGACAAATAAGTGATATCTTTCTGTACACGGGCTGAAGCTATGGGTTGGATTTTTAAAGTACATTGATCACTTAGGCAAAAAAAATGCTCTCGATTCCCAATGGGATTTATAGCTGTAAGTCATTTAGAGAGATTTTCAAAATCTGTTTAAGGATTGAGAGAAACAGGGAGGTTATACTCCCAAGGGCTCTCTGGCATTTGCAGAGGCCAGCACCTAGCTGCCCTGCCATCTCGTGCAGCCCTCAGGGGGGTACAGGGGCTGTGCACCGAGTCGGAGCACTCAGGACAGGGAGTGCAAGAGACCAAAGAGTGAGGGGATGCATAGGCAGAGGAAAGGAAGCCCCTATCCGAAACACTAGTGAGTCCCCCTCTTGTTATCCATAGTGCAATCCTCTTTCTGTAAGAAATAGGGGACAATGGCATGAAAAGCAAGATGTTTTCTTTTTAAAATGACTTTTCAGGAAAACATGATTTCCTCTGAGTATTTTCCATTTCTCTTTCAAGTATATAGTCCTAATTTCTTCAAACGCAACTCAGTTGTCTCAATTTATTGCGTAGAATGGTACTTAATGTCAATTGAAACATACATTTTCAAATCCACCTGTAAAACTTCTTATACATAGAATTACAATTTATTTGCACCTGATCTTCAGATTAAGGTTTAGCAGGTTTCTGTCATCTGACCAATGTTTATACAAGAAAAATATTCTTTCCAGTGCTGCATTTGAGGCTGGGCTGGACATAAACTCCACAACCATTAAAAAAATCTGACAGAATTAAAAACAGACCATTAGTCCATTTCCTAACACAAGACTCCTCAAGTATCCACTCATACCTCTTACTAAGTCTCTAGTTTGCAAAACTCTGATACGAACAATTCACATCCAACTTGTTGTCAGTTTAATCACATACTGAGACTTAATGTCACAAAAATTCAACATTTTATTCAGAGAAAAAAATCTGAATCACAAGAAAGTCTGATGAAAACAAAAGGATGAAAACTTTTACAGACGTAACACATGAGATGGCTCCCTGTTTCATCTCCTTTGCCATGTTAGGATTAAGGAATGTGAAGTTTTTTTGTTGCAGCTTAATGTTGGCAAAATTAAGGACCTGACAGAAATTTGATACTCTTTTGGCAAATCAAAAACTTGACACATCTTTCTTGATCAAGTGATCCCTCTCTACAGTTGTTTTCTGCATCATATGGTATATGATGATCAGTCCCATGTCAGTATTATCCAGCCTTTTTTCAACTTCAGCATCTCTAAATGTTTTCAGTGGAGGAATAAATACCAATACAATGAGAGAATATAGTACCAATATATACAAGTATATAGAGTATCTATATACCAAATCTATCATGTTGCACATCTGCACATATTAAATGAAATTTTCAGCATTACTATTAAATATAATAGAAAAAGGTGCACAAAAGTACTATCTAGTCCCCCTCATTGGATCAAGGCAGGATTGACTATACCTGCTGCAGTTCATGGCAGTTCTTGTCAATGTCTCCTTAAAGCTCACCCTGACGGAAACTCCACAGCTCCCTCGGGCACCCACCATTTGAGAGCTTTGACTCACATCAAACCCCAACCTTTCTTACACCAGTTTAAGCCCGTTGCTCTTATTCACCATATTTGAAGAGATTGTTCCCTTCCTCTTTGAAACAGTCTATGTACTTGAAAATTGTGATCGCTCCTTTCCTGCCACTCCCCAATTTTTCTTCTTTAATCTAAATATTTGTTTTAAAAAAAAATCTTTTCTACATAGGTTATGTTCTTTAGTAGGGAGAACATGTCATTCTCCTCTGGATGCTCTCCAAGTGTGCCACATTGCTCTTGAAGTACAATATCTGAATCCAGCTGAGGTTTGATCAATGACGGGTGGAAAAAGGATTTTTCCATGTGTCTTGCAATCTTTATTTCCGCCTATGTCTCCCACTCTTATGAGATTTAAGGGGAGTGTTGGCAACAGCACAGCTGAGATTTATGTTTAGCTATACTCCCAAGACTTACCTGAAAAAAATTCCTCACCACTTGTCTTTCATCCTCTATTGGAGGGGAATAATCAACTAACCAATGTATCACATCTTATTTGTCCTTATTGAATCCCAGCCAGCATTTTTAAACCATTTTTCCAGATCTTTTAAATTCTAATCTGACCTTTGTGTACACTTGCCATCCCTTCCACCTTGAGTCATCCTCAAGTTTAGCTCTCAGTTGCATTGCCTAATTCAGAGACCAAATGGATCAGCACTAAAACAGATCTCTGATGCTCCAATGCAGCTAAAAGGCCTGTTTCAATGTCGGAGGAAGTAAGGTAGCCTGACACATTCTCCATGACAAACCAGCAGTAGTTGTTATTCATTACCTCGCAGTTCCCACAATTTACCAGCCTTTGTGTTCTTCCTAGGAGCTGCCATCAGGCTAGCCAGTCTACAGCTACCACAATCCTCTACTTTTCCCATTTTTCTGAGGATGCGATTCCATTTTTGCTTTTCTAGAACTTCACTCATCTTCAGAAATATCCATGGTGTTCTAACATGGCTTTAGTTAGTCTCTAACATTCCAGGCCCAGCTGATTTTGAAACATCTAATGTAGTTTAAGAGTATGTAGATGTCTCCTTACTCTTGGAGATCTGTGCATGAAGTAATAGTTGCTTTTATAAAACATTTTGAAAGAATCATGCAAAAGCTATACACCACTCAAAGTTTGATGTTTGACTTTCTGAAAATATGGTGTATGCCTACAAAGGACAAAATACTAGTAGAACTCTATACTTTCACATTTTAGGTGTATTCAGCAGTTCAGTGAGTGAAGGGCACAACGTAAGATTGACATCAGAAAGAAGTCAGAAGCTGAACAGTGTTCCTAAATTTTGATCAGACCCTCCTTGCAAGAATCAAGAATCAGAATTATCTGAACACTATTCTGAAAGCAGAAATCCAGTTGCTTATTGCCAAATCTATAGCATATTAATGACAGCAAAGAGTTTTGTTATTCCACAGCTTGTCCTCCCCCCATACTTATTGATCTAACAGCTGTATTAACACTCATATTTCTTCCTTTGTACAATGATGATGTGTGCAGCAATTCTACCAACGCCCTTTTTTCCAGTCATGAGAGAAGTAAGACTGGGGATGTTAACAAGAGTCAACATCAGAACTCAGTCTCCAAGTGAGTAATTACTAAAAACCTCTGCTTTACCTATTCACTAGGGTAAGGAGATGAAGCCAGCACAAGTTTCTAACGACCATTACTGCTTCCTTGTTGTATGACTGCCCTGGATCCCTCCCTGCAGGTGAGCCTGTTGCCCACCATCGCAGAGCATTGGTTGAAGTTGGATGAAGTTGCAGCTACAGGATGCTCCAGATCCAGGGAACCAACAGAGCAAAACGTGAGTATTAAGCAGTGCCATCTAGTGTAGTGCAGGGACTCGTTCACGTGGAAGGAAACCAGCCTCTAAGCACTGTTTATCCTTTAACTGGGTGAGAAGCACTGTGCTAAACCCATACACACCGCTGAAGGGCTTCGGTGGTAGATGAGAGCAAAAGATACTAGAGCAGCTTTGTGTCTTTTAAGTTCTGCCTCCTTTGTACCCTGGATACTCAGACACCTCCCCTTTTTTTTTTTAGTCTTTACCTGCACTACAAAGGGGGAGGGCATCTGCATAAGCCTCTCTATAAATGTGAACATTTGTACTGCCGGACTAGGGGACCCCTTTCAGCAGCACAGTGACAGATGGCAAGAACTTGGGTGGAGGGAGCTACCAAACCAATTTGTGTGTAGCACCTGGTACTGCAAAGCTTTAAAGGCAGGCTCTAGCAAGGTTTGAAGTCCCTAAGAGCACAGATGTTTTCACTAACAAATTAGAAGAACTGCTACAGAAGGGGTTAATGTGCTCCCTGGTAGTTTCACGCACTACCTATCCGATACAGAGCTCTACAGTGCAGGGTGATAAGCTCTCCATCTTCCTTGTTAGATTTTACAGTTGCAATGTCATTCAAGGACAAAGATATAGATAAAACACTGCATAAAATCACATCAGTTGCTCTTAAAAGACAATGGACACATACCACAATGGAGTATCTCACACAGGTCAGTAACAATTTTTGTAACAAAACAGCCTTTTTACCAGCTGCATGTTTTCCTCTCAGCAAGCATCTCCTCAGCCCTCGGTTTCCCTTGAGTAGGCTGGAAGGCTAGGTAGCCAAACTGAACAGCAGCAACATTTTCTGAGACTCTTTCTAAAAGGACTGAACCAGTCAGAAGCATAACTCAAAGCCAAGTAAGACAGGTAAGCCAGATCTTACCGACTAACTCCTTCCAGCCCTCTGCCATCACCAGATAGCAGGCAGATCACCCAAGTTTGCATAACAGAGCCCTATCCTCAACATGACCCAGTCTCTTTAGCCCTAAAGCAGCTCCCTCCCTTAAGTAAGCTGCTTGTTAGCCTTATCTCATCAGCTGGGAGGCAGCTGATTAGTTACAGGTAGGGGCTAAGCCCATCTCCTTAAAGTCCCATCTCACATGTGACCAGATGAATGCATATATTTTTTAAACTTGCAGAGAATGTCAGGCTTCCTAACCACATACCTAGAGGATTACATGTTACTAAGAAACCAGATGAAATTATGTGACCTGTGTTACACAGAACAATGGATTAGATGAGAAATTGGCTTCTTCCTTCTTAAAATCCATGAATGCATTTTGGTTTGAGCAGCATGAGAAATGCTTCTACTTGTGTCTGAGTTGTAAAACTGTATGCCCTACTACATGAGAACATTATTGTCACAAAGAAACTGTCTCTTTAAGGGAAATAATTTCTTTGAAAATGGTTATCTACAGAAACAGGCAAATTAAAGCTTTCAAAAGAGTTTTCACTTCTCAGTTTGGGCTTCTAAAATAATCATCTCTGCAGATAAATATAACTGTGTATGTCTGTCATTATTTACAAAACAAATATTTGGAAGCGTACTGAAAAGTAGAAAAAAGTGGCAGTGTGACACCCATGCCAAGACAAAGGGGAAGAGGAGGGAGAAGCATGCGATGGTCTGATGCTACCTACTGCTGCCCTTGCAAAGAGGCCACCTGCAGAAGACATTTCTTCTTGTGCCTCTGCTCTGCTCTGCTCTGCTCCAGTAACTTTGTGGATTTGCCTGGTCTCCAGGAGGCCTGATCTCCAGGTTGGGAAATTTTGTGTTAACTCTTCACCAGCTATGGGAAGGGAGCGACAGCCTCCTGCAGCAGCTTTTGCAGCAGGTCCTGTGTGGTGGCATGTGACCTGCCTACCTGCCCTGTCCGCTCACAGAAAGGTGCATCCTCGCCTCCTTGCTCAGCTCCGAAACTGCAGGAGAGGAACACGCTGTGTGGCTCCCCAGCATCAGGCTAATTACACCCGGCTCTTGCTGAGGCTCGCATCAATAATACAAAACCCCAGAACAAAGTGGCCTGACTTTATGCTGCCCGCTCATTAACTTCTCCCTCCTTTGCAGCAAGATCTCAGAAGGGCACATGGAAATGCTTCTGGCAATATGTCATTTGTTTAGAAATCTGAAAAAGATGTCCCATATTATTCTATCATAGATCCCCCATCAAAAACCTCATGACGAGGATACCGGGTCAATCGTCCCAGTGTGGGCTCGGCCGCGGCTAGAAGCCGCTGCTAAGAGCAGGCAGCTGAGGCCACCCAGGTGCCTCGGGGACTGCCTGGTAGACATGCCCCTGGATTTAGCCCTGTGTAAAGACCCAAGGTGCATGCTAAACATGGTGCTGATTTTTACATTTTATTGCTGCGTAATTTCAAAATGCTTTTTTAGAGCCTGCGTAAAGCAGCCAGGCATAGCATTCCCCTGAGAAATTTTGCTGGACAATGAGCAATTTTTACCCATATTTGCTAGCAGCAATCCAGTTCCCAAAGTAGGTGCCATAGTGGAGGTGGAGGTCTCAGAATAGGCAAACCACTTATACCCAGTACATCTTCCATATGGTACTGATAGACCTGATGTGCAGGTCTGTCTAGTAACAGTGATTTGCATTAGAAATAGGAGCAAGCTGCTAATGGGGTGTTCTGATTGCAGAATTCTCATATTGAAAAATGTTTTTAAAAGTTAAGTGGTTAAGTGGTAGCCAGATTACAGCCTAGCAGTGGTCTGCCAGTATTGCCCTGAGCGGTTGTATTTTTTTCCACCAACTGAAGAGTTCTTTGTGAGTTTATCTTGAACCTCCAGACCGCGTTCACCGCACTGAGCGCCCTTCTCAAAGGGACGCTCGTTCCCTGCTATTAGCGAAATTTCTGACTAAATATTTGGTGATCGCTATCAACAAAATTCAGCTGGACAAATAAAATATCAGGCCATTGTGGATCTCCTGAGCAACATTACCCAGGAAGTCATGTCAAAAGCAGGAACAGTCCCAATAGTGCACTAATCAGAGATCACCTAATTGACCCACTATTTCAAATAGGTGAGGTTCTGATTGCTTTTTTATTCTTCCGAAGTTGCTGTTACCTGTTAAATTGCACCGCAGATAGCAGCAATTTTCCCTCCTTCTCCCTCATCCTCCAAAAAAATCTCTAATGCTTTCCAATGCATTGCCACTTATTGCTCACTTTGCCACATAAACACTCACGTAGAGCTGACTGACTAATCTCTGCTGTTAATGCACATAAACGTTAGTCAGATCTCTCCGTATCTGAATCATTCTTACTGTGTGCACACTGAGTCTCATTCAGGTGTTTAACATGCTAGTCTAAGCGTACCTCTACATTAAAGTCATTTAGTAAATGAGTGATCGTTTTGGTCTTCAGAAAGGAAGGTGGGAGAGCGGAATATTTTCATTTTCTGTTATGGTGTTGCTGCCGCCTAACTTGCACAGAAAACCATTGTGATACCCAGTGTCTGAACTCTTTGACTTTTTTCTTGGTTACAACTAAATATTATTTTTTAAAAAAAGTCTCCATTACATTTTGGTAAGAAGTAAAGAAAGTGATTATGAATTGATCTTTCTTCAGAATGAGGTAGAATCTCTATATATAATCATGTGCCATCTCCTTCTGAAGAAAGATCAACTCATAATCAGTTGATAATGGATAAAAATCACTTGATCATGGATAAAAAAAATCATAAAGGGATATCTTCTGTGAAGTAGGTAACTGACATGAATAGTTCAGCCTGTGGATTCTTTTAACTATTTTTTTACTGCAACTTCTACAACACTTGAACTTCCAGACCTAATATGGAGGCAGGGGGCATTATTTTTATACAACAAATTTGTCATTTCATTTTGTTAAAAAAAAAATAAAATAGAAAAAACAGGCAGAAGATCAATTGGTTTTCTCACCTTTGCTTTAAAGTGCATGTTTAACTGTGTACAGTCATTACTTTTGTTTTATTTCTCAGCTGAAGTACGTTGTGCTGTATGTAAAATCAGTTCTGTCAACAACACTGTGTATGCAGAAAGAGCAGCAGCATTGTAGCCACAGTAGTTCAAAGACACAAGAGACAAAGTTTGCAGGAAAAAGTAACTAACCTCTTTGATTAGAACAACTGTTGTATTCATTTTTTCAGCTGTAAAAAGACACTCCCTCCCCTACCTTGACTCTTTTATATAGGCATGGATGTTGTAACGGCTTCATATGAGCTATACATGACTGCCCTGAGCTGCGCTTTTAAGTGATGTTTATTTACAGTTCTCTGTCAAGTTGGTCTCCATGACTTACCATCAAAATATTGAAAGGCTTCTCCTTCTTGTGAGCAGGCATTTTCTACGTCAAGTAACATTTGCACTGAGCACTGCATTGGTCTGAGACAGACATGCTGCTGGATTTGGGCAGTCCGGTTCAACGTAATGGCTGGGAAGACCTTGGACAAGTTTTGAAACAGAAGATTCTCTATCTCCAATTTATAGTAGATTTTTGCTTCTTATTTCATACACGTAAGTGAAAGGTGATCAGGAATAGAGAGGTCCTGGTCAAACAGGTGCAGTGGCATTTTATTTAACATTTAGTTTTGCATAACAAAATTCATGGCAAGCTATTAATTGAACTCCTGGATATTTTCATTGTGGCAAATACCGCATCATTTTGGCTTATCCAGTGGAATTCACTGGAATCCAAGTCAAGGTGGCCAGTGGCTTCAGCAGTTGCGGGACCTCATTCTTTAAATTGGAGTTGGGGTGTAATTTACTGAAGAGCCTGGAAAAATCAGGAGTTCAAATTCCACTGAGACGGACGTGGAGTGGGGCACCCAGCTTCCCCCTGTATGCCCATGGCAAACTGTAGCCACACACCTGTTGGAAAGGGCTGCCATCAACTAGACATCAGCTCCTTGCATAGTGCAGGAACCGTGGGGTGAAATGCCATGCTCTGTGCCAGAGCTATGCAGGCTAGATGATGACTAGGGGTTCCCCAGCCTTAAAGTCTTTGAATCCATATGCCAGACAAAATATCCCACATAGGCAGTAAACGTACAGTTTATGTTATTATCCTTCACTGTACATTTCCCCAAAAATGTAGACAAAAGGGAAAAATGTTTGAATCATAGTTACTAGCTATACTAGGAGAATATAAGACATAGGCAGTTATGCATTAGCTATTTGGCGCAAAATTTATAGATCATAAAGGTGGAAAGACTATTTGTGATCATCTATTTTTTTTTTCTTATATTACACAGGTTACAGGACTATCTTGAATTAAGTCCTGTACTAACTGGAGCGTTTCTCTGAGAAAATCAATTAATTTCAACTTCAAAATGTCTAATGATGGGGAATCCATTACAATCCTCAGTAAATTGTTCTAATAATTAATTACCGTCCATGTTAAAATGTGTCTAGTTTCAAATTTCACTGGTTCTTGTCAAACTGTTTTCCACTTGACCGAGATGACATATATTATCAAATTCCTAGTCCTCTATGCCATTTCTACAGGCAGAGGGGAAATTTATAAGTTATAACCAACTCTCCCCTTAACCTTGCCTTTGCTAAGCTAAATAGATTGATCTACTTAAGCCTCCCATTGAAAGACATCCCTTCCCCTCTTGTAGTCCCTGATGGTGGACCCCAGAACTGAGCAGTGCTTCAGTCACAGCTGCTCCTCTGCCAGCAGAGAGGCAACATGGCTTTACCCAGAGGTACACTTCAGCAGGTAGGGGGCACTGACCCTTTGACTCACATCCTTGTATTGATAACTTAGGTTTATCAGATTATTTATCATTAATTTATATATATATATATTTTTTTCAGACAGCCTTTATATATATAGAGACAAAATCCCAATACTATAAATACATATGCCAAATCCTGAAATGAGCCTGGAGATCCTGAGCATAGTTGTGTTCAGCCTGAAAGGGGGTGGATCTGGCAGGAGTGGTGTGCAATACAGAACTGGATTTATTTGAAGAAGGAGGACACGTCAGCTACTTCTCTAGAATTGTGCCTACTCTATTTCTCTCTAAATTGTGCCTCAGAGAAGGAGAACAAAATGCAGCAAACCCGTTAATAAACAGACTATTTTTTTTATGTGTGCTCCAAGATCTTGTGATTGTCACTTATTTTCCTGGACAGAATTTAAGATAACTGAATTTTTCTACAAAGACCCAGGTAGTTTCTTTGGATGCATCTCCTTCCCTTTTTTGGGAATGGTAACTACCATAGCCAGGACACTCAGCAATATCAGAGAAATACAGACAGAGGGATATCTGGAAAGGCCTTTTCCCTTCGGTTATCCTTTAGGATGTATTTCATGCTCACTTTTTAAAGTGGGCTAATGAGGGAATATTTTGCGTTGGATCTTTGCTTTGGATGATTTTGAGAACAGAAAAGAAGTGATACAGTTTTTCTTCAACATACCGTGATTATTTCCTGCAGTATGTCTGTAAACCTGCTCTTTGTTTTCTAGGGATATTGCATCTACTGGTGGATATATTGTATTTTAATTCATTCTCAGAGGCCTGTAGCAAGTGATGTGCTAAGGGATCACCACTTTCATGAATCCAGATAAATAAATAAAGATGATAGAAAAGAGCAAGGTGAACAATTGGGTCAGCCAGCATGAGCTAACTGTATGATGGGACAAATATGGGGTCTAGCGTATGATCTTCTGTTACCTCTAATTGATTAACAAAATGAATACCTGAAATAGAAAGTCAGTAATTTGACAGCAGGTTTCTTTCTGCCTGTGTTAAGCACAACTACAGAGTGGGTGGTCACAGAGCTGGGATTCTTGCAGGTTTGAAAGCAAAGGCCAAAATGACATTTTGCTTTCCATCAGAGACTCTACCATGGCAGTACTTGACCTTACAGAAAGCATGAATGTAGTTTTAATGTTATTCCTCCCCCCCAGCAAACAAACAAACAAACAAACCAGTAAAACTATTAAAAGGATTTTCTAAGCTCTCCTGTCTATGGTCATGCACATCTGTACCTCCCTGGTCTCTGGCATGACCAAGAGTAGTGAGGGCAAGATTTTGCTTCTGAAGTTTAGTGCGTGAAACGATGAGTAAAATTCCCCTACTGAGTCATCATTTCTCTAGCATGCAGTATCTGTATAACAAGTTGGCTAGAATTTCAACACTGCATATGGCTTTTTCACACATGAACACATTTTTTATTGCATATTTGTTTGAAAGGGGATATCAATTTCAGAAAACAAAGTACACCTCTGGTTTAAAAAATGGCTGTGCGAAGTACAAAGAGCTCCAATTTTACTTTCTTCCATAAAAACCATTATGCCAAGTTCAATAGGAAAAGCATGAAAATATATAGAGCTTAACACTGCAAAGTTCAGTATGTGTTAAACAGAGTGTGGACTTTGCTAAGGCAGCATTGTTCTCCATAGGCTAGTGGTGATAAATACAAATATTCATGCGATCCTTCAAACTTGAGGCATACTGCTGTCATTATTGAGGTTTTTCACTAGGCAGTTTTTCAGTTGCGGAGCCTTGAAGCACTATCCAACGAGCTAGTTTTTTTGTCAGATGGTCTTTCCGCTGGGGAGAGAGAAATCAAACTGATACGAGAGAACGTGCTGGTTCAGGTGAATCACTCGGTCTTTAGCAGCGATGGATGAGCCTCAGAGGTACCCTGGAGACTTGCCTTGGGTAAGCACCTGAAAGATAAGGCATCAGGATCATTTTTGTTAAAACCACTTTTGCATTTCTTACATATTAAAGCGTGGTCAATAAATGGGCAGGGATAGCAAGTGGAGAAATCTCACTGCTTAAAGGAAATCTTTCCTGAAACAACACAGGCATTTTTGCTGCCTGGTGCTCCTTCCCTCTCTATTTCTCTTCCCATATACCAGCTCAGAGTGAGGGGCCGTGTCACAGGAGTCCATGGGCAGAGTGATCATGGTGATGCCTGGCTCCATCATGTCTAAAACTTCACTGCCAGATGACTTTGATTTTGGCCTTTGCTCTACGTAATATGAATATGGGATTAAGGAAACACACCAGCACACTGAGGTCTACATAAACCTGCTTCTTGTAACAAATATCCCTCAAGGTCTTGGTATAGATAAATGCAGCGATGCTGGCAGATCTCCAGCGACAGAGCACAGAGGTGCAGTCCTTGGCTCATACCTCGTTTAATTCCTGAGTGCTGCCGTCTTTCACACTTAGTGCTTCCTTGCTGCACTGCTTACTGCAGGGCACAGCTGGTTAGAAATCAGAGAGCCGCAACCGCTTCCTTGTTGTTGCAAACTATTGCAGATTTTAGTCTATTTCTGCAGGTTTCCAGACTGACATAAGGGGTTGGGGGAGTCCTGTAGTGACGGGAAATGTGGAGTAGGAGTTTTGTAGCCCCTCCCTGACTAAATGTTACATAGGACTTACACTAGCTGTGAGGATGGCTTCTCCAGAACTGTACTCCTGAACTGGGAGATCCGCAGGACACAACAATTATCTCCAGCTCCCTTTCCTGGGCATCTTCCACAAATAATGCACGAAAATTCTCTGCCACCTTTGATTTGTGGCAGTGCCCCGCTCTCCTACAGGTAGCAGGGACCCCCCTTGGTCAGAGGGCCTCTGAAATCACACAAGGAGCAGCAGCAGGACCTGGTAACCTTTATTACAGCCCCCCTCTATGACTGATGTTACAAGAGGAGTTTTGGCCATGTATGCCTTAAAGGTTGTGCTTCAGGCCATAGCAAAAGAGTAAGGCCAACGGTGCAATTACTGAGGGGTTAGAGGACATAGCATTAGGAGAAAATTTAAATTTCTGAGCTTTGGTAGCAGTTATGCTTATATAGCAATTCAGGGGAACTAGGTGTATCCATACCTCTAGTTCTGATGATGTTTACCACCAGAAAACCTGCGCTTTTGCTGTGATAGTTTATTCCAGGCTGTTCTCTTCCCTGAGTAGCTGCAAGCAGAAGCACAGTTTTTTGGTGCAACGGCATCTATAACAGCTGCTTTTGCAGGATAACCCCGTCAGAGCACACACAAAGTAGCAGATGAACCAACAGGCAAACAACCAGGAGAACCCTCCAAATCAAACAAAAATTGCTTCTTGCATCCAAACCAATTTCATTTTCCATAAATTGAGATTTGCACCCCACTTTAATACATAAATCCCCAGTTATTCTGAGAATACTTTTTATTTAATCAATTGTGTTGTGTTTCCTTTTTTAAAATTAATGATCTTTCTTTTGTTGTTATTGTTTGGATAGGGGCTATATTGAGTAAAATTTATTCAGTATTTTAACAGGAACAAGGAGACCAGCACAAGAAGCGTGCAATAGATAAGCTGCATTTGGTGAGCAGGGAAAACTCACATGAGGGCAGATACTATTTATACTCTTCTGTTGCTTAAAGTTGATGTTAACAGCATTGACTCAGTGTGTCGATGATAGCTTTATTCAGGACGTTAAAACAGCACATACATGTTACCGAGTCAAAAGCTACAAGAAAAGTAATGACAGTTTCTGAAAGGGCACTTTTTTATGACCATTCTGTGACCCTACACATATAAGACAAAATGTGCACAGTCTTTTAATTTAAAAACGTGCGTACCTTATATTAAAGCTACAGCAGCACAGATTTGGGAAGTACTTTGAGCAGATTTCAGCTGTGAAGAAAGACCAGTTAGATTAAGGACCTGAAAACCATAAAATAGTGAAGGAAGTAATATTTCCAATGAGAAGTGACACTCGTTTCTTCTGCTTTGGTCTTTAGCTAACAGTCTCTTCAGTGTTGTGAAGTGGCAGGAGGACCCCATGCTGCTCACACGGTCTTCCACATCAGATGCAAAAGTGAAATTTGGACAATATTTTATGCTGGGATTAATGTTGTGTTCTGCCAGATATTTCAGATTGAGTAATTCTCTTCTTTTGCCTTCCTCCACAGTTTCCTCCTGCTGTAAGGAGCAGAGTGCCAGCCGGTTAATCACACTCCACCCCATGGTTGGCTTTATCTAGCAGTGCCTGAAACAGTCGCTGTGTAACCGTATCTGGAACTTTTTGGCAAAATTTCCAGTGATCATGTCTTCTTCCACGGTAATAAAGTCGAGAACACTAATAGAGATAGGCCACTAGCATTTTCAGCACTGCATTGTTAGTCCTGGCTTGGTTTAGACAACACACTGGGTGATATTCCAGTAGCCGGTTTGTATCAGTATTGCTCTAGCTGAGAAAGATACATCACCTGTGGAAAGAATAAAAAATCCTACACGAAAGCAGTTCTCAATTCTGTGAGCACACCTTCTCCTTTAGGATAAAAGCAAGCAAAGTTGAATGTAAGGCATCATTATAACGTTAAAGAACATTTGATGCCCGCATAGAAAACTTAACACATCTGAAACACTCTTTTTTTTGCAGTGTGTGTCACATATTTACTCCCTTTTCCTCCTTTTATCCTTTATTACTAAGGAAATGAGGACATTTGCATGAAAACAAGGGCGTAGATTCTTAAAAGTTTGTCTATTACTGCCTGTATTTTCCTCCTCTGAAGGGATCGGAGCCTTCTGTAGAGGGTACCGTAATTGCTTCCAACCCAACGAGCTGTGATGAATAACCAGCAGGAACTTTTAAACAAAGACCCTGTTTTCATGCAAATATTGGTAGTAATAAAGCATAGGGTAAAAGAAATATGTGAAGTTATGTTTTGCAGAACTGCTATTTAAAGCAAAGTAGCTTTGTAGAACAAAGCTGAGTCTGAATTTTTCTAACTGCAGTAAGGGAAAGGGAGTTTGTGTATTTCCCAGCAGAGATTCCAAATGTCTCCAAACGAGATTGTTAAAAGGCAAATATGCAATATATCGCAATAGTATTCTCATCAGCATCATCAACATCACTCTCTGTGAAAAGATCCTAACCAGCATTATGGCACCAGTCTCCTGGTTTCTTTATAAGCCCAGGAACATACAGTGCTTTTCCCCCAAAGATGCAGCAATCCTGTACGTTCTTCTAATCCATCTCTGAGTCATTGCCTTGGTCTACCTCCTCTTAGTTTTCCAAACTCGGGAATAACTGAAGAAAACCTACTGAAAACATAGAGACGAATATTGGATTTGGAAACAATACAGAACTTGTAGGAAATATTTATATTCAAAACAACGCTTTAATAGTTTGGGCTTGGCTTCACCATAGGTCCCCCAGCAGATAGATCAAACGCCAGGAGGCATGCATGCGCTTGCAGTTTTCGTACGTTAGTACTGCCGAGTATCCGCCCATCTAGTTTCCGATCTCCTCGGCAGCCGATGCCTTGGATCACCTGCATGTACTATGAACGCCTTCCTAGAGCGGCCCTTTGCCAGTAATGCCAGTACGTGGCATGGTGACTCCTCCTCCTCGTGGAAGCTAACAGCAGCAGAGTCCTACCTCCCGAAATGCCCCGCGGTGCCCCGTTAGCTAACTGTTCAGGGGATGTCATCACGCACCCGAGACCAAAGGAAGACAGCAGAGGCAAACCCAGGCGGTGCACGAGCAGCGACTTCTGCCTCCACAGAAGTTAGGGCTGCCAGTGCTCCTTGTTACTGCGACCACCAGGCTGTGAGAGACGCGACAATAGACTTCCACGGAAATTCTCTCCAGAAGAGAGGAAAGGCACTAGCAAGCATGCAGTTTAAAGTAAATTATTTGGAGTTGCAGTTTCTTTATTCCTAAGCGTATCTTCTCTCAGTTCTACACGGAAGATTTGCAGCCTGCACAGAAAGCAGGCTTTCCATTGGAACTCATGCGCATGGCAAGGTAGAAGTGTTAACAATTTTTCTAACTATGTCTGTGAATAATAATAAGAAAAAACAAACACAAAAGAGAGAAAATTCTTACCCTCAAAGGCTACCCTTAACCGTCCAGTAACTCCATATCAAGCACAATATGCTGGGATGTTATGGTGAATGTTTTCTAAACACTACTCTTTGGCAGAACACGGATGATAGATTTCAGCCAAAAGCCCTCTCTTTTTTTTTTCAGCAAATTTTAAAAACTTGAAAGTGTCTTCTCAGCCTTTTCTATGGAATCGGGGCTACGTCGCCACAACACTGTAATTTCATTTTGAACCACCGGTAACTTTAATGAGAGACATCAGGCCTCATTCTGCCTAAGTCTTCACTTTCTATTGCCAGTGGACTCGTTAGAGCTGATAATTCCAAAAATACAATATTTATAACTTATCCATGATTTATTTTAAACCTCTTTCACAGTCTGATGCACACAAGGCAATTTTAAATCGCCAAAACTCTGTTTTGCAACTAACACTTCATTACAAAGAATGGAAAAGTTCACACATCTGTTGGTGTTGTATTGTTTCAGGCTGGCTGCAGAGCAAACAATGCAGCAGTGCGCTGATTTGCTGTACGACGGCTGTCTCCAAACCAGAGGACAGAAACTTTCCTTTTGTGACAAAGGGAAGTGAGTTCTGCACAACATGGCAGAAGAGCATCAGTCCATGGCTTCAAAGGACCGACGTGGCCCCTTTGCCCAAGGATGCTCGGGGGGTTCCCTGAAGTTCAGCTGATTAATAACGGGGTGACGCTGGATTTCTTGACAGGAGGAGAATCTGTGTCAGACCCTTTCGTTGCCAGGAGATTCCCATCTGTACTACTCAACCCTGTCAATTCTGATACCAAAAAAAAAAAAAAAGGATTGGTGAACCTAACCTCCTGTCATTTTCCTCGTTTAAATATAATCTTATACTCCTGATTTCAGAGTCTCGGATGATTTAAAAATCAGGGACAAAAGATTCTGTATTATAAACTCAGCAGTCAAACTCTGCTGAAATTACTATATAAGCATATACATACAGGGACGTATGTAATGCCTATAGGTTATGCAGATACATTCTACACAGGGACGTATGTAATGCCTATAGGTTATGCAGATATATTCCACAAAGTGTATTCACATGAAAGTGAAGCCATATACCACCCAACCGACCTTATTCAGATCACCAATTCTTTATGGTAGGCATCATTTTTGTGTCCTGTGCTGATGCACTGCCTGGGACGGTGGAGCTCCAGGATGCTCCCAGGACACGTGCCCAAGTAATTACTGGAAGCACTAATAAAACAGCCGTGCCTTTCACCAACGTGAATCAGCTCCCCAAACTGTAAAATGAACAAACAAATCCAGCTCAGCTGAGTACTGTGCTAGTTTCTACTCTCCATCCCACCTCCACGCCACGGTTGGTTTTCATCTGCTTTTATTTGTTCCCTCTCCCATCACTTAATCGCTTCAAAAAAAAATGAGTGTTTCTTGTTTCATTAAGGTGTGATCCAAACTCGACTGAATTTAGGAATCTGTCCCTGCTGAGAGGGTGTAAGGCTCTTTACATGATCCAAAGCAGCACTCCCGGATATGGAATTATTTTCTGATATACTAAAGTGCTCCTGCTTATTTCCAGCATCTCATTCATCCATGCTATAGCCGTCTACAGCACCACTCAGGGCTATGTCGCTTCCTCCTTCCCCCCCTTGCTTTGTGAGCCGACTTTGGATTCCGGCATTGCACCGTATCAGTGTGATATGGAAGTTACTGAGAGACCCACAGCAGGAGGCTGGTTTGAGAACAATTACGTGACAGAATCGTGTAGCGGTGCAGCCCAATCTGTGTTACGACCCCTTTTCTAAATGTGGACGTAATGGCACATGAAAGCCATGTCACATCTCACAAAGCCTGCTGGGTGAGGGTTCAGCGAGGTTCCCCTCATCTCCCTCCTGCGCAGCGGTTCCTTTGTTGCTGCCTCTCCTCCGGATCCTGCGACGGCCGGGAGTCCTGCGCTCCTCCAACACTGAAACCGGGCTGCCAAGGCAATTCACGGGCCCTGCGGCCAACACGAAGTCTCAGCCCCCCGGGCCCTCTCTCAG
Source organism: Chauna torquata (assembly GCA_013399475.1). NCBI lineage: Eukaryota > Metazoa > Chordata > Aves > Anseriformes > Anhimidae > Chauna > Chauna torquata. The sequence continues at coordinate 1,585 of VXAL01016204.1, read as the reverse complement.
TGCTCCTTTCCTCCGTCCACCGTGCCAGCGTGTCCTCTCGGGCCCTGCACATGCCAGGAAGGGTTTCGGGAACACAAACGTTCGGCGCGCAGCTTTTAAACGGCGGCCTCCTCCCGGCTTCGCCGGTGTCGGCGGCGGCGCTTGCAGCCCGAAGGCAGGGCAGCCGAGCGACGGCAGGGCCGGGGGAGGGCGAGCCGGGCCGAGCCGGGCCGGGCCAGGCGGGGGCGGCTGG
>VXAL01016203.1:56031-70381 GCA_013399475.1 Chauna torquata | reverse complement strand
AAACCTAATTGTGCCTCTGCCATTTTAATTTTAGTAAAAGGCTTTAACAATTGTGTTTCAAAAAGTCTTTACATTGTTATGTAAATTGCATGCCCTTAGTGCGTTAGCATCTTCACTGCAGGGCTGAGAGCCTATTCAGAGCACCTACAGACAACGTTGTCTTTCCTTTCACTACCCTGATTAACTAAGTAATGTTCATTTCCCTGGAATCCCCTACGGAGCAACAGTGTTCCTATGTGCCTGGCCATAGCACCAGTAATGACTGGATTCTGAAAGAATTTGAAAACCTTCCTCAATACATTTATTTCTGTTTTTCAACCCATATTCAAAGCAATACTTCAGCATTGTTATGTGATTTTTGACAGGTTTACAGTATATTCATCATGCTAAACTGAAATGTTTCTGGCAGATGTCTACTCTGCAACAATCAAACTATGTGTACAGTAATATGTGACAACCACAGTACTACTTTTAGTTGTAAAAATTACAGACATAATACTTTATTAATGCTAACTGGGAACACAATTATTTTTTCATTAGAATTTTTTGTTGCAAAAAGTTGCTTCGGTATTATATATGCGATTAATTTTTAAAATTTAGTTTTGAGTCAAAAGTTGGAGTTAGTAAAAAGAAAATAAATAAGGGCATATCCTATTAAAAAGAGTTTCTTTTTCAACCGGACAGAAGTTTTTTGTTAGTCACTATCAAGTTATCTTTTCAGCTCTTTCTATTGCTACCTAAGGGCTACCCTGGAACAATGGATTTAGAAAGCTACTTGGTGGGAAAAAAAACTGAATGATTAGAGGGGAATACCATAACTCTTCCAAAAGAAAGTGTTATAAAACAGGCAACAAAGGACTAGGATTTGTTTTGAAAGCAATTTAAACTATTCACATTTAAGATCATGTTTAAATCAAACAAAACACTTTGTTCCACCACTAGTAGAATTAGGGAAACTTTATTTCTTTCCATTTGTATCATTTGAGTCTCTCAGCTTTATTTCCTTACATTTAATACAATGTGAGCTTCAGCAGTAGGTTTTTCCACAACTGCACATTTTTAGTAAGCTTCTCTTGTGTGGATTCTCTGAGAGCTTATAAGACCTGAGCAAATTCTGCAAGTTCCTCCTCAAAGGGGTAATAATAGGCCCACTCTCCTTTATCTAGTTACCTTTGTTATGTTTCTTTAATTGCTCTCATTTTTCATTTGGTTTAAGCGGGACCAACAGGCTTAAATGTTATAAGTGGGGAATAAGGAAATGGATGAACAAACACACAAGCATATATATCACAGTGCAATATTAAGCCATTTTCACCCAGGATACCAGGCTAAAAATAGGGGAAAAAAATGATTTTTCTAATTGGAGAAATCTCTATATGTCTCAAAACATAGTTTAACAAACTAATTATTTCCATAGAGGTCAATATTCATTTTGTCATTTGAGTCACTCAGGAGCATCACAGAAGCAAAGAAGCAGCCTGAGAAAAATAAATACATAAATAAATAGGGCATCGTTTGTGAATTAAATCTCTCCTGGAGTAAGAGAATGCAAAACTCCTGCTGCATCCGTGTAACACAGCATTGTATTAACTTCTAACTAAGGAGCAGAGAAGTGAAATGTGCAGTAAAGTCTCCACACATTCCTGACCTTTCCACCTGCTCTATAATCTTCCATATTGCAACATGTGGAAGGATAACATTCAAAAAAAAAAAAAGTTAGTACCCACTTCTTTTCACCGGCCCAGAGGAATTAGACCTTCTAGCTCTGTACTTTTGCTCTTTTAACACTTCAGAGTAGGTTTGTAATTGTTATGATGAGCCTACTGACAGCTCACAACATTGCAGTCCCAGTGGCCCTTTGGTTAATACACTGGACTGCGTTTTGTCTTGTAAATTTTCCATAAGCTTCTATATCATAGATGAATTTTCAAGCTTTATTTCAATGTGAGTGGACTATTTATCTTAACATTGCTGCTCATCTTCCTTTACAGCCCATTTTATTAACTTTTTTATATTAAGTAAATTCACTTTTTTATCTATGAAGTTTGTTTTACAGGTAATTCATCTAATTTAAAGTATTTTCTTAGGGACTTCAATTTAGCTTTGCCCTTGAAATTAACATTTAATGTCTTACATTTTTTGCAATAGAAATTAATCTTCATTTGAACTATTAGTTCAGAACTACAACCTACATTCACCATATTTGAATGTTGGTATTGGAAACAACTGTGACTACCACTTTACCCTAGATAGCTACTGTGAGGGAGGACATACATCTTTCTGCTGTGGAGATCCCACACTAGAGAAGAAAAAAACACCTTTTCAATAGATTAGACACATATCACATATACTGGTACTTCTCATGCCCTCACCAGCAAGTGTAAGGAAGGAAAGAACAACAACAAAAAAAGCAACAAAAGCTCACAGAGACATTGCAGAAACTGTTATGGGAAGACGGTCAAGGAGACCGTAGAGGACTTGTCCCTGCTTTATCTGATGCATGTATCATACTTGCAGAGCATAGGGCAGAAAACATAACTTCCTGGTTAGTTTGTATCTCTGAACACAGGTGTGATAAGCCGTCCAGAATACTGCCACTTTTATTATAGACCTAGAATATATAGAGATATTATGCTAATGATAGCTTTATGGAAAAGCATTTCCTTCTATTCTTTTTAATGTTTTGATGAAAGTAAGAAGTCAACCCATTCAAATGATTAATATAATCTATTAATGCTGCTAGACAACAAATTCACGAGATATTACTGCATCACCTCATCTAGCCTCCCCAATATGAAAGAAAATTAAATTCCATCCAATTCCATGCTAATTAATTACATATATATAATCATATTTTCTCTATATGTTATATATATCTAAGTACATACATATATATGTATGTATGTATGCATATACACACACAGACTTTATAAAGGTAAGTGCATCTTCCAGAAGGGCGTTCAGTTGTGGGCTAAGACTATCAGGAGGTGGATAATCAAATGTTTGGTTTAGTAGCTGGCTCTACTCATTACTATCTTCATAGTTACATTCAGGTAAGAAATTGGACACCAATTTTTGTTTGCCTTTGGATTTTAGTGCTTTCTTCATCTCTGTGGTAGAATAAGAAAAGCTTTAGAACACACTAATTTTTGCCTGTGAAGATACCAGCACAGTGTGATGAAGTCCCATCTCAGTCTTCTGGTTGACATACTGACTAGATTAAGCTCTGCAGTTCTCTCCTTTTAAAACAATTTTATGACTTTAAATCATTTCTGTGGCTCTATTTTGGACTATTTCTGTTTTTCAAAGCACGAAAGTCAGTAAACAGTGTTCTGAAACTGGTTTTCTAAGTACACACTTCCCTACTTTCACTCGCTGCTTTGCCCATTTAAAAATCTAAAGGTCACCATGAAAGGCTACAGCATTTCAACCGAAAATCATTGTTCAGTTCCTTCTTCATCCTCCTCCTCAAGTTTTTTCAAAGTGTTTAAAAATAATCCTCTTTCTATGAAGAAAACTCTAAATATTTCCTTTCTCTTTCTTAGCATGGAAAAAAATTTTCTCACAACAGGTCTCATCTACCAGATTCAGATTGCTTTAAATGAACATCTTATAACAAGGTACATATTTAATTTACTGTTCCGCCAACTATTGATTCGTCTACAAGTTCTGCTAGAAATCTTTGCAGATCATTGATTAAAACATCGAATAGAGCCAGGCATAGTGCTAATCTCTGCAGAACCTCTCTAAAATCACTGTTTTAATAATGATTTCATTTGACAACTACTTTTTGAGACCTATCAGTTACTCATTTTCAGTCTATAGCATATGCATGTCTTACAGTATAATCTTGCAAATCAGGATGTCGTATGAGTCCTAAGTCAGATGTCATAAGAACTCAAGTGCATTATGGTTATACAACTATTTTATCAGCCAAACATCGCATTAGCTAATAACAATCGAGATGTATTTCCAATAAAACTATGTTGGCATGCTTTAGTACTTTTCCCATAGTTTAGTTTTTCAGTAGTTCCAGATCAAGCTTGCAATGGTCTTCCCTGAGAATTAAATCAAATTTCCCCAGATTCTCCTAATTTCTCTTTTTGGACATGAAGAGTGTTATGGTAACATCAACCTTTTGTATATGTTAAAATCCACTCTCAGCCAAGGTCTTACAACCATATTGTTTGCCTATCACAAAGTTGCAGGTAAGTTTAATAAACAAAACTACAAACTTCAGTAGCAGGGGTTTTTTTTCACATATTTTAATATGTATTAGTTATCAAAGAAGCAATGAGAATCAATAAAACTGGACAGGAAATTTTAGTGGAAACATGGAGGATGTTGGATTAGGAGAAAGACTGCTGAACAGAAAAGGCAAGATGCTGAAAGCTGAGATGGAGAAAAATACAGAATTAACAAATGGGGATAAGCTTTAATGACATGATAGATTCATTTTCTCTTTCAGTTTGTTAAGACAGCACTCCAAACCTCCATCCTGGAAATTTTAAAGTGTTCTACAAATCCCATTAAAATGTTTCAAGTGTTGCATGTAGAAGATCATAATGTTGATTCTTTATACTCTTTCCTTTAGAGAAGTTAAGATGCAACTGAAATACTGTCAACTTTCTTGCCACAGAAATCCACTCATGTTATAGACATGAATATATTTCTTACCTCAACACTGCGTGCAACACTTATGCTTCTCACTTCCAGAGAAAGCCAAAAGTTGTTCCCTCAGTCTTGTGATACTTTGAAATGAGAAGCATAGCTCATACAGTATATAATGCTTGTACTGAAATGTTGTACTGAAGAAGAAAGGTTGAAGAAATTAGACTGGATTTCTTTGGACTAGGTAAGAGGAAATTAGGCAGTACACAAACTATATGAAAGGTTAATATATTAAAGGTTATGACAAGAGAATGGTGATTGTTCTACACATCCACTGGGAATAGAACATGGATACATCAGTCTTACTTGCAGAAATGAAACTAAGATTAAATGGTATCTTACAAAAAGCTTTTTCTCTGAAGACTACTGTAGCGCTGCTGCTGACTATCTCTACAGTGTCCAAAACTCTCTTCATTGGAGGTTTTCAAGAACATGTTTATAGACTCTGTTTCAGCTTAGGCTGCTGAACTAGAAGTTTTCTAGAAGTTCCTCCCAGCCATATAGTTCCACATTTATGCAATACTTGTATGTGTATTTTGGAATTAATGTCTTACAGTATTAGCCTTCTTTATACAAATGATTCTGCAAAGTAGTTTGCAGCAAAATTTGGAAGTTAGTATTACCCAGAAACACAGTATGTTTTTGTCCTTTCCATACAATGTGTGAGATACAAGTTCAGTATTATATAACCTATTTCCATTAACATGTATGTATACTATAAAAGATATTACAGTTCTGGTTTCAGATGCTATAAAAATTCATATGAGCTTTAAAAGGATGTGAAACATGTAAAAGTATCAATTTAACACCAAAACATTCATTTTCACCACAGGTCTTTGTAACAAGACTTGCATATGCAATACATGGAACAATTTAAAAATCATTTTGATGCATTATGAATCACCCATAAAAAAATAAATAAGTGAAGACATTGTCAATTTTGGTAAATATTTATAGAGCCAAACAATATGAAGTACATGTAACAATCAAATTTCTAGTGAAAATGTGTGCAAGTAGGTTTATTTTGAAAGGAAAATTCCTACTCCCAGTGTCATACCCAATTAAATTCTCCAGGTAATGACCCCATTTGCATAGAGAGCTGAACCCACAAGTGGGAATTTTAATGGGCACACCACCTGAGTACATTAATTGAGAGTGACACTACTTGAACTAGTTTTGTGCTTACCCCACTGAAAATTCTACTCATATTATTTTTAATGTCAAGCTACAAGTCAAATTTCAAGATGATGGATTTGTTCTTTTTTTAAGCATTGAATTTGAATAAAAGAAAGCTTTAATTCTGTTATGCATTGCATAGCTTTAACTAATATGTAGTTCTGATTCTTACCATTGCTTCATTTTTTTCAGTGATTGGAATTTAATTTTATTCATTAATTTATGAATAAATAGATAGAAAATAATACCTTCAGCAGCTAAATTGCTTTTGGATTGCTGTTTAATGTACTTTTACCAGAATATGTGTTACAGTTAAGCTGGCATAATAGTTTACTAAAATGTAATTGTGTAAATATATCTAATTATTCTTTCTAAAGAAACAAGACTGAATATAAAATTTCAGGCATGGATACCTTAATTTTCTTAAACTTAACCCCATGAAAGCTTCGTAGTTGCAATGCAGATTACTGATGCAGAGACAGCAGTTGTCAACAGTAGTGAAATCCTTGCATGATGTTTCCCTTTATCATTCACATGCTACTCATAATGACCTTGAAGTTATTGTGGATTCTAAACCATCACTGTTAGTCTACATTAAATATGTAATCAAGGTGCCTCCTCATCACAGAAGAAACAGACAAATGGAGTTACATTTCCTAGGGAGGAAAGCAAACCCATGTTGCTTAATACATTTCTTTATCCAAACTTGTTCTTATTATTCTTCAGTAACTGAAAGTAGCACAGAATATAAAAGCTAGTATTTGTATGACACTGTAAAATCTATTAATTTTAAAATAATGTACTGGTCTTATTCTTGTGAAAAGAACTATTTTGAAGACTTCCAGTTTGCAAGAGTCTGCAGAGTACATCTCAGCTAACAGAACTTTCAGTTCTTTACTTCAGTGAGCCAGACAGAATCAATGTATTTTGAAGCTCATATATTCAAATGTAAAACACCTGAGTTACAGTGATATAGATATATTATTAGTGATTAGTTATATTATTATATATTGTATTATTATATTATTATTAGTTATTAGTGATATTAGATATATTTCAGAGTTCCAAAAATACCACTTTCACAAGTCTTTTTGATTAGGAGTTGTGTATAGCAATGAACACAGAACAGATGAAGAAGTAACTTACAACATGATGTACATCATGGTATCGTCCCAAAATAAAAACCCTTTCTGTGCTCTTCTTTGAACAACAAAGATTTAAAAATAAAATAAAAAAAAAATAAAACAAAACTTAGTTAGTCACTGTGGAAAAGGTTGTAATGTGAAAGGCATACAAACTGGAGTACAGCATATTCACAGTGTGGTCACTCTGTGCAACTTGGAGATGAGACAAATTGCAGAAGCCTATACCACTGATTGAAGAGGAATTGTATAGTGCTTGGGCACCAATTACATACCCTACTGAGATGATATAAAGAGCCTCAATTACAGTGGAGTATTTTGTCAGTTAAAATAGCATATGCATATCAGAATAAAAATTAGTAAGATACTATTAAGGGTATAAAACGTACTATACAATCTTTCATCTAACATCATATTTTTATGAGAACTGAATGGTAATATACTAACAATTGCTATAATATATATACATAAAGGAGACAAACTAGATTGTATCTAGTGTTTTATTAAATTATTTTCAAGTGAGGTGAGCTGATATACTAAAACCTATATAGAGATTAAGATCGCCTAATCAAACTCAATATCTGCTGTTTTGCAGAATGGTAATTCAGAGAAATTTCTCTCTTTCCATCTACAATATAAATAGCCCATCATATCACAGGTTTGTAAAGGAGAGAAAGGCCATCTTGTTATGGCAGTTGCACCAAATCACTGGTCAATAGCATAAGCGTGTGCTTATGAGGGGGCTGAATTTTGTATAAGCAATCAACTTCATATTCGAGTATACCAAGTACAGTGAACAAGTGCATCATGGAAGTGAGTGCAGGGTATTATTTTTATTAAACTTCTTTCAATATCCTGATGCTAAAATTGAGCCAAGGTCCTCTTGGCTCTCTTTGGAAATGAAAACAACTGGCAGAAGGTTTAGATTAAAAAAATAATGTAAGATTAATGCCTGTAGGATTCTAAAGGTCTTACTGTCACCATCAACCTTAAGTCTTCCAACATATGGTGTACATACCCACATACAAAGATACAGACAGGGAAAAGATAACAGATATTTCTCAGTTTTTTAATTTAATTTTGGGGCTAAGAGTAAGATTTCAGATATATATGTTGTCTTGCACAAGGTTACAAGGCTACTGATAAAAGAAGCTTTACTGTGGAAATATATAAATGGCAATGTTCTCCAAGAACATATATCAATTATTGCAATCATTAAGATCTAAAAAAATAAAAATAAAAATAAAAATAAAGGGTGAAGAGCTCAGAAAATCTTTTCATTCAGAAGATTACACCAAATGACTCAGCAAAAACAATAAGCAGTTCTTAACATGAGTAATGTAGTTGAAATAGAGATATTATTTAATCCAAAAGCTCCCGTATGCTGATCTTTATCCCTTTTCATAGAAGTCTTTTCTTTCTAGAATTATTACGTTATATGGACACCAGCTAGAACACTTGTAGTAAGTCTCAAATGGTACTATTTGTCCATATTTTTATTAGTGTTCTTACACAAACAATTATTTACTAAGAGAATTTCAGCACAGTCTCAACAGCAAGACCTCATGGTACACATGCAAGCACAGAATTTCTGTCAGTTTAAATATACTACCTGTGTAACATCCAGAGGAGATGTGTCAGAATTATTTTAGAACCTCTGAGAGTCCATGTATACACAGACGTGGTAGAACATTCAATAATTTTAAAATAGGTGCAGGAAAATTAGTACAAAAGACTGCAGTTTCTGCTGTTTTAAAGTAGCGTATGCCCATTCTCAGCTTAAGCCACATGAAGAAATCTTTGCTTAAATCACAGATGAAATGGTCTGCTCTATCTGTGTTTAAACAAACTGATTTTTAAAACTTTCCTTGATTTAAAATAGTGGTACTGTGTACAAACCTTCAATTTCACAGGCCACAAAGGCCATTTCATCTGCATCTATCTACTGCAGTGCTATGAACCAGATGAACGCTCTGTTCAGCTTGCTTTTAGAAAACCAAGGGCTGTTGCAGCAGATGTATTTAAATAATTCTCATTTTGATCAAATTGAATAATTACTGGAATTCCATTTAATTAATACAATTACACTAAGACATGAATTTGGCCTCTTAATGATGAACTTTCCTTTGTTGGTCTATATGGTGGAGACTCATGCTAGCCCAGCTTCCAGCACCTGAGTTGCTACAGGTCCATCTGTAAGACAGCTCACCCTCTTTGTGCAAAGCACCCAAAGTTGAAAGCCTTCAATAAGTGTTATAACAGAAAAAAAATCACAAATAAGACACAAAATTATCATTCAGAACAGTAACAGAGCAAGACTAGAAGAAGATATCCCGAAGTTTCAAAATAAAGATCTTTATTTCAAAATAGTGTTTGAGAATAGCACATCCAGGTAATATAAAACACAAATAGCAAGTTACCATTTTTTTCAAATGGGCCAGTTTGCGGAGCTATATACTGAAACACTGTACAAGTTCACAAGTACTGTTATAAAATACAGTTAAGTTCTGATGCTTTCATTTTATTTAAACTATATTTTCACATTTGTCTCCTTCTAATTCCGCTTGTTTTAATTACACAAGGTGCTTATAAGGTTGTCTAAAGAGTGAAAATTGCTAAACAGAATTTAATAATATAAATATAGAAAGGAAGTCTTTAACTACATAATAATATTCTCTGCTACGAAGATACATTTTACAAAAGTGCTAATATCTCTATGACAAATAGTAGCAGATTACATTTAAATGTCAAACAAATCACACATTATTTTATTTTTTTGAATTGTCTGTAATACTTTGACAGTTCTAATCACTGCAAGGGTTAATAAACACAGTATTTTCACTTTCTAGTATTTCACAAATGAAATGGCAAAAGAAACATCTATATCTGTGTGTGCACGTGTGTAGGAGAGTCTGTACAGTTATGCATGTATGCATGAACAGAGTTCTTGTATTTAAAATTTGTATTTTAACAGTATTGGAAATAAATTCTTAATAGTAAATACATTCCTCAGGTTTCCATAATTTCAATCAATCAAAACAACATCTGAGTTCCTACAAGTAGAAACAAGGGGTTGTGTAAACTGCATAAATTTTTACACAGAAAAAGACTCCCTGGAATAACATTTTCATTTATTATACTATATCATCCTGTGGTAAAAATAATTTTTACTAACATCCAGTATTCACTGCAAGCTTGAAATGCAAATGTGAAATTTTGCAAGCACAAAGTTAGAACTGCCCAGGTAGGGACATCCTAGCAGGACAGGAGACAGGAAGTCTTTTTCCCCACCCCCAGAAGCACAATCAGACAAGAAACAGCCATAATTCACCTCTCTACGATGAGAAGGACACAAGGAAAGACAGACAGCTACTGGTGCTACCTGGCCCCAGAGAGCATGGCCCTACCACCACTGTGTCAACCATAGGCCTACAACGGGTGAAGCACTGTCTACACTTTTTCCAAGGTGCATCAAGTCCCAGTGCTCACTGTGATGCCCCCAGTTTCCCCAGAGGCATTATGCCTTACAAAGGCAAAATGCCTCCAGGCACTGCCACTCAACCAATGCACCTCTTCCCCCTTCCCAATGTGGTTCACACTTTAAGGAGTCATAATTGAGCCCCATGGGCCTGATTCTGAGCTCAGGGAATTTATCAGTTTAACTATATGATTGCTTATTAGCCTGCCTATTACCATAATATCTTTGTGCTCTCTAGCTGGAGCTACACCAATGGAAAATTCTGACCTTAATGGAAATGCACTCAGTTTATGCAACACAGATCTGAATATGGCCCAATATATGGGGGGAAAAAAACAACTACCATATATGAATAACTTCTTAGAGTAACTATCAAAAAAAAAAGATAAGACACCCTCTGAGTAAATCTCCATTGCATCAGAATATACTACAATATTGCAGATGTTAAGGCAAAAAGTAACACTTCCAAGCTCCCTAGTATAGTTGAGGATTCAGCTATTTTACCTTCAGTGATAACTTGCAGTAGTAGGCACTACTAGTCAGTGTTCAGAAGGAGAAGCTTGGGTTAATATCAGACAATATGCTGACTTAGCTTCACATTCCTGTGATGTTTAGTCTGTCACATTTGCATAAACTGAATTCACAACAGTGGAAAGAGACATTTGTCGTCAACTCACTTAACAGAAATACGGTATTGGCTATTGATGACTCTTTAACAAGGCATAAATTTACTAAATCCAACAATCTACAAATAGAAATTCTGAAATGCAGATAGGAAAGTTTCAGTATGTGAGATCAAGATGTACAAAGTCATTTGTGCAGAAAAGTTAATGAGCTACAGACATGGAAGAGAGAAACTAGCAAATGGGAAATGAAATGGGTACCATTATTCCCTAAATCTGGGAATGCCGTAAACCTTTTGATGTGTTGGACTAAATTTATTTCACAATTACAATGACAAAGACAGATATTTCTCAGAAAATCTTAATGGTACATTAAGGGAAAAAATTGCCAACCAAATCCTGTGTGCGTATCAAACATTTCAAATCATATTACTCTTATTTGAAAATGATATATTTTTTAAAGTATCCCTTTTTTACATTGCTTTTTTTAAAATAACACTTAAAACACATACAAAAAGTAAATGCAATATTCTCATACATGAAGACAGAATTTCTTGATCGAGTCAGTTTTAATTTGGTCTTTATATCCTTTTTAAATGATGCAGTCTTGTATGGATCTTTCTCACACAGCGAAGAAATAAATGCTATATTATGTGATACTAGCTGTAAAGCCACAGAAACTGACAAGGCCAAAGATGTACACATTTAGATTCTTGAGTTAACTTTTGATAATTTCCCTTTTACAGCCAAATTTTGAAGATTTGTTAGTCTATTAGTTAGTCTGTTAGTCTAAGGATATATTTCATGTTTACACAGATTTCCAAGGTCTTTTTCTAAAAAGAAGTATTTCAAGTAATATTAGTACTGAACTAAAATAGAAGTTACCTATTCTGTCTTGATTGACAATAATGAAGTCTTGGTACTCTAACAGATGGCAAAAATTACATTGACTTTATTTTGCCAAATCTTCACATATCATCAACAATGGAAAATACGAGAAATCTCTCTCGAACCAATGAGATATTCAAAACAAAAGAAACATTGTCAGTGTGACTACAATAGCAAAACCAACAATAGATTACTGATGCTGAGAAATGAATTTAGTTTAAAATTATAGAACAAGGTTCTTTCAATCTCTTTGGGTTGAAAGCAAAGACATTTTGCTTTTAAGAACTCCTGTAAAGGAATGTTATGTATGGAGGCACTTGAGCGTTTAAACATTAAAGCAGGTAAAGGCAAATGCTTAGGGCTTTGCCCTGTAGTCTCTTCTCTGACCAAAATCTGTCACTAAATTCAAATGGCAACTTTGCTCTCATATATCGCCTGCAGTATCAGGCCTATAATTCAGTTTCAGTCAAATCTTCCATTTGCAAAGCCAAAAGGAAGCTGGAATGTAGCTTGATTTTCACATACAAAACTATACAATTTGTGTTAGAATGCAGATTTGAGGATTGCTTAAAAAAAAATATTTATATATAGGGAATGAACAGTGCAATACCAGTTGGTTGTGTGAAAATCTTACCTTGTCTTTCTTCAAATGTATTTAAAGAAAAGCTCTCCAGTTTTTAAGAGAATAAAATAGAAAGGGATAAGTATTTCAGGATGGGAAGCAGATCCCACAGCATTCCATGCAGATCTCCAAGCAATCTGAAGATTCACAACATGCGTCCATTATGCCACAGTCCATATCACACGGGCAGTTACAGTCATCCCCCATCTCGTCCCCACAGCAACAGCAGCAGGCCTCCGATGTGCAGATGCCACAGGATGCTTGTCCCAGAACAATATTACAGAGGGTGAGAAATTCACAGAACAAGCAGGCCAGGATACAGTGAACACAGCAATCTTCATATGTACCAGTTCAGTAGAATGTCACATATTAAAAGAAAAAAATATATATATATTATTAATACATCATTCTAAACACAGATACTTCACAATGTATAGCAATAAGTAGTTGAAAGACAATGATTCAGAGTAGATATAATCTAACGCCATAAAGAACATGTTTGCTATCTTCAGGGTCACTTATGCAGCCTAATAGCTCTAATTCAGTATCACTTTTGGTGTAAATTTCCTGTCCCCACTTCACTTCATGCAAATTCCAAGTACTAAATGTCCATTTAAATCCATTTCTCCAGTCATTTATTATGTAAAATATCCATATCTATGATCCTCAGTCCTAACTTCTTCCAGCAGAACCATGAGACTAAAAAAAAATAAAAAAAATAAAAATCAGCTTATGAAGGAAAATATCTAAAACTAGTTAACAGCCTCTCCTAGTACACCTTGACCTTATAAATCTGTTTTGTTCACATGATAGTCATGAAGGAAAACAAGGAAGTTGCCACATCATTTCTTGATTTCTTTTATAGTATTATGCACACCTTAAAAACAACAAAAGAGCATGTTACATGTATCTTTGTATTTTCAACAATATATAAAACATTCGGCCAAAATACCTTTTTTTTTTTCCAAGAAAAATCTCTTATCAATCCTTTTAATCTATTACTTTGTTTCAAGAGAAGTCATACCTATATCTGAACATCAATATGCATCTCTCACAAGTACTACTAAATTACATGAGGTAACTGGGGAGGTATCCCACAAATTGTCGGCAAAAAATATGCCACCCAAAAAATAAATCTATGGAATAACTTCAAACAATTGATACATCCATGAGACATGACAGTAAAACACAAATACTGAAACTAAATATGTGCCAAAGAAAATGAAACTGCAAGAGTAAGGGATTTGCTTTCACTGTCATAGAATCATAAAATGGTGCGAGTTGGAAAGGATTTTAAGCTCATCTAGTTCCAACTCCCCTGCCATGGGCAGGGACACCTTCCACTAGATCAGGTTGCCCAAAGCCCCATCCAACCATGAGTTGAGCACTTTCAGGAATGGGGCATCCACATCTTCTCTGGGCAGCCTGTACTAGTGCCTCACCACCCTCATTGTGAAGAATTTCTTATGTGTATCTAATCTAAATCTACCCTCTTTTAGTTTAAAATCATTACCCCTTGTCCTACTGCTACACTCCCTGATAAAGAATCTCTCCCCATCTTTCTTGTAGGCCCTCTTTAAGTACTTGAAGGCTGCTATAACGTCTCCCTCGAACATTCTCTTCTTCAGGCTGAATAACCCGAACTCCCTCAGCCTATATTCATAGGAGAGGTGCTCCAGCCCTCTGATCGTCCTCACAGTCCTCCTCTGGACCCCCTCTAAAAAGTCCATGCCTCTCTTATGATGGGGGG
>VXAL01016203.1:41892-55779 GCA_013399475.1 Chauna torquata | reverse complement strand
TGCTGGCCACGTCTCTGTTGATGCAGCTCAGGATACAGTTGGCTTTCTGGGCTGCAAGCACACATTGCCAATTCATGTTGAGGTTTTTATCCACCAGCACCCTGAAGTCCTTCCCTGCAGGGCTTCTCTCAATCCACTCATCACCCAGCCTATATTCATGTTTGGGATTGCCTCAACACAGGTGCAGGACCTTGCGCTTGGCCTTGTTGAATTCCATGAGGTTCACACAGGCCTACCTCTCAAGTCTGTCAAGGTCCCTCTGGATGGCATCCCTTCCTTCCAGTGTGTTGATCACATCACACAGCTTGGTGTCATTGGCAGACTTGCTGAGGGTGCACTCAACGCCACTGTCCATGTCACCAACAAAGGTGTTAGCACTGGTCCCAACACAGACCCCTGAGGGACACCACTCGTCACCTGTCTCCACCCAGACATCGAGCCATTGACTGCAAATCTTTGAGTGCAACCATCCAGCCAACAGTAAGCATATAATGTCCTCCCATAGTAAGCACATAATCTCTATGAAGCATATTTAATTTGTAAGAGGCAGTGAACAGCAGTCCAGAAAGAAAATGAAAACTTAAAAAGACATGAAATGTTCAGGTTGGAGAATATTGTTCTTTCCTAAACTCAGCTTTCTTTCTTCTTTTTACAGTTTGCAAGTTTTGAACTTCTTTATCCACAAATAGTTGAAGACTGGGAAGATGTTCTGGGGAAAATATCCTGCACCATCTCACCCTTTCCCCATGCCTACAGTCCATCACAGGTATCTGTTATGAGAGACCATTAGGAAAGACAGGATATTGAACTACATGGACATTTGGTCTGATCAAGTACAGAATCTTCTTAAAATTTACAAGTTGGAGGCTGTTATTTTAGGGGAAAACTTGCAATTATTTGAACAGTGATACAATTACCAAGACTCCAAAACATATTTATAATACCAAAAATGACAGAGTAACCCTAGCAAGTATTGTGATCGATTCAGAGTATCTCCAACATCACAGAAACTTTGACTGCAGGATAGTGTAAAGCTGACTTTAGACTAGCAAGCACAATACTCACAGCAATGCAGCTCACAGTTCAACACCATCTGCAAAATCTTTTCCAAGAATGAAAGTAACTACCTGAGCTCTTAGTCCACACTACCACCACAATGCTGCAGATGGATTTCTCCTAATTACTACACTAGTTAGATCCAAACTTAGCTTGGGAATGCCTGTACTGCAGTGTCGTCACAGTCACAATGTACATAATTAGCACACATACCCAAAAGAAAAAAATGGAACCATCAGGAAAAGCAAGAAGAAAGAACCTTGTCAAAAACTCCCTTACTGTTACTGTGCAGGAAGCAACACCGGGAGGAAAACACAGGTAATTGAGTTATTTTTAAAGAAAGTTGTTGTCTGTACTAAAAGGCTGCTTTTTCCAAGGAAATGCACGGAATAAATGACCTTCAAAGAAAACACAGAACATATGAAATAAAGCTGGGGAGTATCAGTTCACTGAAGAAGACCAAAGCCATACCGATAGCGATTAATTAGCTGGTTGTCATGGAGATGGTGTTAAATTTGTTCAGGTACAATCTCCTTTCAGATTTTCTTTTAATGCAAAGGAAAAAGACAAAGAAGCCAAAAGCTGTATCTAAGAATCCTTCATATTTGAAGAACTGAGATTTTTTTCTATTTTGCATCTTTGAAACATAGCTGCAAGAAGCTAGTACCAAACAAATTTTGTTCTACAAATATCTTTAAAAAAAAAAAAAACTCAATAAAACTTCATGAGTAACAGTACTGAAAGTAAGATGCTCAAACAAATCTTGCCTGCTTATACAGAGATATGTAAAATTGCAGGGTGAGAAATAAACATTCACATTAATTATAACATGCATGTTTATTGATGGACAAGAGACACAATTCATGAGTTAAACCAAAAGGGACTGCACTTAGAATGCACTTTCTGGACACACAAAAAAAAACTTTTCCCTAAAATTTAAAAAACCTTTACACCAAATCAATACTTACAAGGAGAGGCCATGTTGATTTAAATGATGATATTTCCAAGGTAACAGCTACCAAACAAGGCCCGAGGTAACAGCAAGAAATAACAACTTTTTGCCTTTAGTGCTATGACACAAACTCTGTGAGGGTCTTTCTTTCCATCTTTTCTTCACTGATTGAAAAACTAAAATAACTTATTTTCTTATTGTTTTGTTTTTGTTTGTTAGTTTGTTTGTTTTTGTTTTATTTCCTTGTACCTGGATTGTAAAACTCATTTTCCATTCAGAAAATCTTTACCTAACCATTTTACTTAACCTGCTCAAACACTAACATAAAGTTAAAATACCCTTTATTGCTCACTTCATTCTTTCAATGACTCATTTGTACAATGAACATAAACTTTGATCCACGTTTCAAGGACAAACCTGAAATAGTCATGCTTTTATATTCTTCATGTTATTGGCTTTTAATAGCTATCCAGGTAGCAATTATTCAACACATGACAAAGCATGCTGTTACCTAGCCCTACCTAACCAGATGAATTAAGCATGATGACACCAACCTTCAGCAACACCTTTTTTCTGGATAGATATCTGGAAGAATTTCTTCCATATATGACTCCTACTTACTATTATCTACTGATGCAGTTACAAATAAGAGGAAAAGATACAGTCACAGTGGTTTTGGTAGTAGCAATGACATGAGACTTTAATGTCTCATATCTAAATAGTACACAAAACTCACACATTCTTCTCTAGTACCCATATGCATACTCCAACTGGTCAGTTTCAAAGAAAAAATTATGCAGTTAAAAACACTTCCTTTGGTTGCTGTGGCAGGGTGCCATGATCAGAGAAACCCATCCATGAAGAAGATATTATATTAAAATCCCAATGAGATAATCTCAGGTTCATCAGTATCATGTTGGAAACCACTAAAATATATTTGACTTCTTGACTCCACGATAATTCTTCCCTGGTTCCAAGACCAACTATTTTAACAGGTTAAGACTATACTTAACTTCCACTCTTTGACTTTACTACATAAAAATCCTAGTAGTTTTTGCAGATGAGCGAGGAGTGGAACACATTATTCCAACTGGAATTAAATTTAATTTATATATTTGGAAAAAAAAAATTGTAAAAAGTAAATCTGATGATCTTAAGACCTAGTAACATGTTTTCCAGAAACTTTGAATATATTTTAGTCTTTTCTGCTAAAGAAATAATGTAGCTATATCAGTTGTAAAGCAATACCTCTTTTATGTTAAAGGGAGGCAAGCTTAAAATGATCTCTTTAAGTCTTTTTTTTTTAATTCATTTCAAAAGTTTTTTTTTCATTCTTCTTTTCCCATTAGATATAGTAATGCAATTAAGAATTAGGAGTGCCCTTTTACCAAAGACCAAACTCCATCTTCCTTGCTGTTCGTAATGCACCACTGTTGATAAATGGTTAACTTCCAAGCTTCTTGGAATTTAAGTTTTCACTTAAATACTTTCACAGACAGAGAAGAAATTAGTCTATTTCTTATTACATAAGCCCTCCATTAATGAAGATAAGCCTTTCCTCGGGACTTCCAAACTATACCATACCTCAAATTTCCATTGCTTTTCAGTTCTTCTGTCACACTTTTCTCTAATTAACATAGAAGTGCTGCACTAAAGATCAATGCTATACAAAAATGTGGTGTGTCAAACACAATACAGAGGTGTATTTTGTACATAAAAAAAAAGAAAACAGTATGTCTGCCCTAGCCCTTTTATCAAATACATTTATGATTTCATCAAAACAATATATCACATTTGTTGACTAAGACTCAAGCCCCCAAAAGCTATGCTGCTTGGCATAAATTATGATAGGCTTGGTCTGTATGAAGTGAGAGTATATCTTATTAGACCAACCCACAGTTAGTGGAAAAAAAAAGATCCACTTTCAGACAAACAACTCATCCACAATTATCCTTTTATTAATATTCTGAGATGAAAGTTGGACCTGAAGTTAAAAGAGTCATCCCATGCAGCATTTTTAAATACCACTGTAAGTAAAGCTGTTTCCTTAGTCCTTTGGCACATCCCCAAAAGTCACAGATTTGTCAGGGAACTTCATGAAAACTCTTAAACAATGCCAAGGCAAATAGAAGCTCAGCATTTTCATCCAAGTTTTTGTTGCTTAGATCACACATGCAACTCCAGCTACCTCGTGCTGATCTAACCAGAGTGTATACATTACAAATAACATCTACTTTAACTGGGTTATAAATGTTATTTCAGACACTATCCAGACTAGCAGCTTAAAATCTCTTAAAACTGTTTATCTGCTGATACTCAAAGCCCAAGGAGCCCTACCTTATGTCATATCCCAGTTATAACAGCTATGCTTAGTTAAGGAAAAGAAGCAATATTAACAACGAAACAACTTTAATTTTTCTACACGCACATCTTCAAACATTTGCACATCACTTTTTATTTCTAAAATCTTTGCATACACACACCGCTCTGATATCTAATTTCTTTTAAATACTGAAATATATATTTCTTTTATTTCAACTTCCTTTCTATCCCCTCCTCTACATTTTTATGAAAAGGTGCAGCTCTATATAAGAAACTTAAGAGAACTGTCATCTAAACTGTACAAGATCTGCAGAAGTT
This sequence comes from Chauna torquata, assembly GCA_013399475.1. Taxonomy (NCBI): domain Eukaryota; kingdom Metazoa; phylum Chordata; class Aves; order Anseriformes; family Anhimidae; genus Chauna; species Chauna torquata. The sequence continues at coordinate 51,131 of VXAL01016203.1, read as the reverse complement.
AGACTGAAAAAAAGTGTACAGAGAAACACACAGGCAGGCTGATTTGTGCTGCTTTTGTAATGTTTGACACTAACCTCTCACAAACTGACCCAATAAGCTTTCGTACCAAGCAGGCAGGTCACATATGATAAAAGGTTTCCCTGTCTGTAATGGTAAATAAGCTCACTTACAGAATAGTGACCTTGGTCAGCTTTTTACTAACTATATCCACTGAGTTCAGACAACTCAAAACAAATCTCCAGGCACTCTGCTGTCTCACAGTAAGAAGCAAAAAGGGCAAAACCACAATCAAAGTGCTAGTTGAGGTCCTCAGCAGGTGTTCCCGTCGGGCCCCCGCAGCGCCCTGAACAGAAGCCCCAGCAGATACTGTAGGCTTTCCGCCACCAGCACAGGCAGGGATAAGCCACAACCAGGAATAATAGCCCAGCCAGAGCAGTGCAGTGCTTGGCTACAAAACAGCAGGTGGGCCATAGAGAAACTACCCCAGCCCAGGTTTCTAAAAGGTACGTGATACCCAGAGGTGGGATGTCAGCTTACAGAGCAGCTGCATGCGTGCAAACACAACACCATGCCCTTTACGCATGTAGTTCCTGTGCTGCTTCTGCTACCCATCCCCTTTTAGAAAATTCACTATACCCAGTAAAATTCTGAAATAAAAATAAGAAATCCAGACAGAATAAACTGACATGTCACGTGGAATATAGCTATCCCTGGATAACAGAGCTACATTTATTTAGATGAGGGACAATACAGTTACAAATCATGACAGGTGATATTTCAGCATTTTAAAATAGAAAAAGATCATCTCTCTTGATTAAGAAAATTAAAATATTGCCTGAGCAGGCAAATTACACTACAAAGTGAATGGAAACTCTAATCAAAGCCTATATTCTAAATTCTTAATACAGACTTAACCTCAGAAGAAAAATGATCCAGGTTTTAAACATACAGAAATACTATGAAACATGTCAATTTACAATTCCGAAGGCTTCCTTCTAATCTGCAGGTTTCATTCCCATTGCTCATCACAGCAAATACTGACAATAGTTAGATGCCAGCTGGACTGTGACCTTGTAAAAGGGATGCTGTGGAAAGACCTTTCTTCATTACAGGCCCTGTGTTCCATTTGCCCATTTACCACAGTGTGTAAATCATCTGCCAAGATTTCTATGCAAGCAAAAATTTAAACCATGCTTAAAACACACCACTCTTCAAAATATCTTCTTAAAAATTACAGTTTTGACCATATGATAACGTTATCTGCCCATTGCCTGATTGACAACTGCCTTCTGACACAACCTTGTCTAAAGAAAACTGTTTAAAGTAATAAAATACTTCTTACTCAGACAGAACTCCAGTCTAAATTGAGTTCCAAAAGATAACAATGGTTATTTTTGGCACAAGTAAAGAGATTTGCAGGATATTAATTAAGTAGCTGCCTAAAGGCTGATGGGACAGATTTCAAGAAAGCAAGGGAGAAAGGGACAAGGTGGGAAGGGAGAAAGGAAGGAGAGAAGAAAGACAGAAAGACAGAAAGACAGAAAGAAAGAAAGAAAGAAAATAAAGAAAACAGAGAATGGGAGAGAATGGGAAACTTTAATGTTCAGCAGATATTTCTGCTATGTTAGGTTATTTCTGGTATAATGTGCACTTATATCAAATTTTAGTAAATGATACCAATCCAGAGACAGAACAGTATATAAAAGAAAACTAATGCACTTGAGAGAGAAAAAAATCCTATTCAAAATCATATGCCAAAAAAGAAAGTCCACTGAAAACTATTTGTCAGTTGATACAAAGTTATATAAACCAAAATAAGATCCACTACTTCAAACAGAGTTCTATTCTCCTGCTAAAAGAATTACTCACTACTTTCCATGTATACGAACATACTGGTTCTTAAGACCCCAGATGAACACAAAGACTGTTTGTTGGATTTGCTTTATCTTCAGTTAAGACATCAGTATCACTTTGGATACCCTAACAAATAAACGCAGTCAACAGCATGATTCAAATAGTGCCCACCACTTCCATGCTTGGATTCAACATCTAGAACAGATGATGAAGTTGCTTTATACTACAAAGAAGAAAAAAAGTTGCATTCAAAGTCACTCTGAAATGTTAAATTTTGAACATCTGATTTTAGAAAAAGAACATGTTGGGTGAGATTGCTCACTGCATCTCTAATACAGGATACACAGTCCAGAAGAATAAGGAAAAGATGCTTCACAACTTGCTTCTGGAAAAGGAGCAGTGGCAACTTAAGTCTGGCAGGAAGCCTACATTGCCTGTGATTCCCCAGAGCCTTACCCACATGCTGCAGGCTTTCTTTATCTACCTTTCTCCTGCATCTAGCCTTATTACACTTCCTATGACCTATCTTGAAAAAAAAATCCTTGGAAAGATGTGTTCTCCTGCCTCTCTGGTTTAGAAAGCTTGAGAAGGAATGAAGTAAGGATCTTCCATACATGAAGAGGAGTCAGGCCCATGATCCGCTCACCCTAGTTTGACAAGCTACCCTTTCCAGATGAGCACAGTAATTGTATGCTCTCAACCTTTTGAGTATGTGGAGTGCCACACTAAACTCAGATTATGACAAGTTGTCAGAGTTGTGGTAGCTACTCTAACAAACATCATAACTTGTGAGGTCACAGCAACTTGACCATAAGTGAGAGCTCCATTTAGAAACCTGTATTCCCTTACTTCATCATTTACTTTTTATAAACAATTGCTTTATTAAAAAAAAAAAAAATGCATATCATTAAGCCTCATAAATTTTTGGTAGAAAAGCTTGGCTTGTATTTTACAAAATAATTAGCGCCTACTTCATTTTGCCCTGCCTCTCCACCTATTCCATTAAATTCCTCTTCCGTCCTTCCCAGTGCCCAGTTTCTTTTTTCCATTTCCTCCTCCAACTCTGGGTGTGTCATTATTATTTACCTTCTACTATTCTGATACACGTGTATATATTCAGTTACCTCTCTTTCTTCATTTCCTAACACTTTGATTTACTATTCAGCTGTCTCATTGCTGTCTCCTTTAGAGTTTCCTCTTTAAGTTGCTCTGGACAGGTACTGTTTTCTTCTCCCCTTGTCTATAGGTAAACAAAATCTTCCAAATACAGCGGCTAGACCACCTTCTTTTTACTCATTTTCAATTGCTTTTTCAGGTTTCCAAAGTTTTTCTGTGCTACACTTAATAGGTGCAAGAGTGACAATTCACTTTGTCAGTAGCCTACAGACCACAGTTTTGGAAGGACTGCAACACCTCTGACGCAAATCATGTTAAATATTATTAATACTTCTTTGAATAATAATAAAAAAAAATTATTCCCAACATGCAGTGAAACCTATCCAGTTCCTCTGAAAAATCTTTAGAACTGAAATAGTGTTTAAAAACTGTTTTTTAAGAGAGAAACTCTTACTATTTCATATTTCCTTTTTTTTTTTTTCTTCTCACAGTGTAAGTCATGGAGCTGAGTAAGATTTCTTCAGGGATGATGTGGATTAATAATAGATGTAGAGGAAGAGCAGAGCTAGTGAGTGCACTTACACCCTCCTAAACCTCACTGGATGTGAAAGTGTTTCTAAACAGCATATCCTGGAATGCTGACTTGACTCCATAGACTACATCCTCATTTAAAAAGGCAGATTTTAAAGCTTCTGTACTATTGCTAACAAATTGTCTTTTACATTTTAAGCACTTCCACACAACTTCAATTCCTAAAGCTCAAAAGATGTAATGTACAGTACAAGTAGAGTTTGCAGCTGGAACAATTAATAAGGCAGTTGTTAACTATGATGGGGGGATTTTGGTGGAGAGTGGCACTGGGGAGCTTTGTAGTTTGCATTAGGGATGTCTAGTACTTTGGAGTCCAATAGGAGCAGTACTGACCTTCTTCATTGGAAGACGTTATTGCAGGTAAAACAACACAAGACCTCATTTAGCTTTCTGGTGTATATACTGAAGTCTGCAGTACATGAAGCAGCATGCAACATTTGCAGGCCTTTTAAACAAGCATGAGCCCAAATATGCTCCTGCACAGAATGGGTGACAAGCTTGGATATTTCTTGATTCTACCCTGCTTCCAGCATTATCAGGTTTTCTGTTCTGTCAATAGATAAAATGTTCCAGAGCAAAATAACTACTAGTCATGGACAGACTATTATTAAATTATAAATTCCAAGGTCATATGTAAGAAATCACAACATTTTTTAATTAAAGTGAATTGGAACATCTAAAAGCGTGTGAGTTTACATCTATTTCTTTCTACTAAAATCATCTGGACACTATAGCAAATTGAAGTAGCTGAGTTAACTTTAGATGACTGATTATTCAGAAAGTAACAATTTATTTCTGCATAAGATTGTGTAAGAAATTGTGCACAAGTTGTAGTGCTATATTTCATAGATATGCATATACATCAAATACACACTTTCAGGTAAACTCAAATTCAGATGCCCTTCAGCAATAGCCAATGGCTTGTGAAGTTAACATGGCACAAGTTAAAGCAAAGCCAAGGCGTTAAGAAGCATTACAAATTATTTCAAATAGTTTCCTATCTTTTCCATCTTTCTGTAAATCTTTTCAATGGTTTCTACAGAAATGTCATTGGATCAGAAGACAGAGCTGCTCAAAAAATATACCTGCCCTCAAAGGTAAGATTCAGATATGAAGAAGTTGTAGAAGTTATGTTCAAATTAATTTGTGTATAACACCTTGAGAGTGTCTGTGCAATCCTGTCACAGAACTTGTTAGTGTACTCTTCTGGTTCTGTGTAATTAGACATATTCATCAAGTGTATGTATTATGGGTTTAAATGCAATTAAACTCCTTTGAACAAATTACCTAATTACATCTAGTTTTTTAAGTACAAACTTCCAGAAGTATTCGTAAAAGGTTACAACCTCTTAAATTCATAAACAATTATATTTATATTATGGATAAATTATTTTTCTTTAAATTATGATCTGTTCTGTGTTATTTTACATATGTCAGCTGACCATTACCAGAGTCCCTGATTGTGAATTTTACCAAAAACCTGATGAGTGATAGAACAAATTAAGTATATATTGATACTTCTTGCAAAATAACTCCCGATCTGAATATTACTTATAGCATATAGTTCCTCCATGCAGCCTCACAGGGTAAATTACTGAAAACCTGAAACTGTCAGAAGGCTTGTGCATGTGCACTGTGTGGACAAAAATTTAAAATGTGTCTGTGCAGAACTCTAAAGCAAAATAGGTTTTAAAAAGAAAGTTATATTTTTTCAACACTTATTCCCTCATAGGCATATCACAATACCTTAGATACCCTTTAATCATTGCACAATAAAACATATGCTTCACTTGGCTAGATTAACAGAAAACTTAGAGCCGCAGACATTAGCAGCGTGGGTCAAGCTACTCAGAACTCATATCCAGCTTCCCACATTCAAATGAAACATTACAAGATTATATGCATAATACTGAATATACTCAAATTTAGCTATTAGGTAAGTCAAGAAACTACATGTGATAGCAATGATTACCCTGTATTTCTGTACTTTGAAAGTATGTAAGTTACGCAGTGTGATAACAGAATGTAATTATCTATATTGTAGTAAGGAGTACATTTAAAAATAGCCACATTTCTGACCCTATATATAAAAAAAAATGTAAATTGGCTAGTTTGAGGCAACTAACACACTCGTGTGACATTAGAATTCACAGCTAAATCTGAAGGTATCAATAATTTTCTCCTCAATCGTTCAGTGATTTGACATAATTATTGTTATTCAAAACAAACAAACAAACACACAAAGAAAACTGAATGAATTTATTCCAATATAATTTTAGAAGAAAAAAGGGAATGTTTACCATAAATAAGTGAACAGGGCAGACACTGTCTCTTCAGAACACCAGAATTTCTTTTTCAGAGTTTCAATATCTTAAATTCAGCAGCCTGTGCTTTGTACCAGCTATGTGAACAGAGCCAGTTCTCTTGACTCACAGTTTTTTGATATTGCATAAAGGAACAATATACAAGAAAAATACTAGGCTGGAGGGTGAACTGATTTTCGCAAAACGGAAAGAGATAAGAAGAATATAGCAAGTGTGAAATCATGATTTTGGAAATAAATTTTAGAGGACTGAAAGCACAAGTGAAAAATAACATTAGGTTCTTGAAGTTATATATGAAAATAAACCACAGCAAGCAGAACCAGTCCATGGCAGAGTACAATGAAGCTCTACTTGATGTCATTACATAGATTCACTCAGTAGGCTTAATTGAAGTAGTGGAAGCCAAGAGAAGTCAATCCACTGAAATCAGTGGATTTCACTCAGGCCATTACATACAGTCCTTCTGATCCCTTTTCCTTTCACCCAGGCTGAGAATCCTCCCCATTTCACTTAACAGTACAGTTCTCCCATTTCTCTGAGAATCTGTGTCTTTATTCACACCCTAGATTTTTTTATTTTTAACAAGTTGCACCTATGTATCCTACCTGCACTCTGAAAAAAAGCCAGCCTCAAACCAATAAAATTTATAGAGCTTCTGCACCTTTCTTGTAATGGGCAGGAGCAAAGCCCTCTGAGTATATTAGTGCTAATGGAAAGGTAATGGATTGAGGAGAGGCTCAGGAACTCTGGGACCATTAGAGTAATTGCAAGCAGTGAAAACATATATACAGCCAAAAAGTAAGGCAAAATTATTTACTTTTGTTGATTTAAGCTGTGCGTAGGGAGAATTAAGCTTTTTCATGCAAATTATTTACAGCCTAAATATAGCAAAAGCCACACTCATCATCAAAGAACAGGTACAAATGTTATTATTTAGTGTTCAGACCTCACAGCCAGTCAGAATATCTGCTCACAGAACATTTTCAAAAGCAAACTCTACCCTCATGGAGCCTGCCATTGTTAAGTATTGAAGTAGTATTTGCTATGTATTTAAGTATACAATTAAGTACACAGTTAAGTATTTACTATGTTTTCAATCAGTGCTTTAACATTTTTCTGGTGTACCCATGATGATGTTGACAGGAGTTTCTATCAGTTCAGGATATTAACTACAAAGAATTAAACATCACCAGACTATGTTGGCCAAATGTTTGAAAGCAAGAAATCTCCCATTGCTTCAATTTCCTTTAAATACTTAATATTTTCCTTTGGGGAAGTAACTTATGTTTTATCATAAAGATTTCTATTTGCTTCTGGAGCATGAGTCATGCTCTTCAATCATTTTCTGTTGATTGTGTAATTATTAGTGAAAATGGAGTTTGGCTAGTCTTTATTCAGTTTGGTTTTTTAATAAGAATTTCTGCTTACCTTCAGGTGAAGTACCTGGCTTTTGAGAAAACACAGAGCTTATTTTACTCTTCTTGCTGCCGTCACTGTTGACAGACAAGGTGGACTGAAGTTTTCTGTGCATTTTTTCTGAAACAGGAGCTGAAAGTTTTCTGTTGTCTGTAGACACGTGCTTGACCCCATTGTGAATTCCACTTCCACTACTCAGGCCCACATGGCCATTTTGTATTTTGCCGCTTTCTTCCTCACCCATTTCCAGTGCTGAAGTATTCGGCTGAGGCAAACGTTGAGGTTGTGCTTAAAATGAAAAAGAAAGAAAGTGTTAATTAAAACTGTAAATTGATAAATGAACACTTTAGGCAAGACTGGAAAGGCAACTTTCTTTGTTCTTATTTATTGATCAGAGAACAGACTGAAATGTTAACATCCCCCCATCAAAACAAGAATGCAAAAAATATCTCTAGATTAAAAATAATTACATCTAAATATTCATAAAGTGCCTCATGTCTAGATGAGACCTAGAATGCCCATTCAGAACTGCCCTAGTTCGTAGTTCTCTGTGAATTGGGTGGAGAGAACAAGACAAAGAAATGGGAAGAAGTAAAAAGTCAGGAATGGGAGGAAAAAAAGAACTAAAACTGAGGTAACCTTGGGTTAAAGGAATCCAGACAAAGAATGGGGGAAACACAAACGAAAGGGAGAAAAATGTGTGGAAGATAGTGACTGCAGTAAGAGAAGTGAAACCGCAAGTTGGCCAACCTGATAGTCTTCAGAAAATAACCGGAGTGTCAACGTAAGGCCACCCCAAAAGGCAGCCGCCAGAGACCAGTACATTAGATACGAATAGGAGTATTCAGGTAACTAACACCAGTTTGAGCTTAAACTGTTGGATTGCTGGGAAGAACAAAAACAGTCAAAATCCTCAGGAAGTGGAGGAGGTGATCCAGTGGACAGGAGGAACATGTATTCAAACAGCACACAGCTGTGGCAAACCAGAGTCCCACACTGTATTTCACAATTCAAAATCACAATTTTAGAAAAGGCTATAATGGACTTGTTAGGGTTTTAATGACGGTAAACTGAAATGGTCAGAGGAAAAAATACAAATCCTGTCAAGGCAGGAATCTACAGTGGCCTGGTTAAGACTCCAAGAGTGTGTGTGTGTGTTATAAATCTATTGTAATGAGAGATCATGAAACTCGATCATTCCTTGTTGAGCTACAGTATCGTAAAGGAACCTACCTTTAATAACATGGGAAATACTTTATGTATTTAAAGTCTATATATCTAAAGAAAAGCAAAGATACATTTTTCTACATGAAGCTTTGTAATGAAAACACTGGCTTCCATTTAAGGATTTTTATTTAAAAAAACAAAACAAAACAAAACTGACAGTTCTGAAACTAATTAAACTATAAAGACAGTAACACAACAAGATTTCATAATCAAAAAGAATCATCCCAATCACCCCTCCTAACCAATATACTACATTATCACACTTGGACATAAAGAAGTTTGCAAGCAGGCCTATCTTTAACTATTTATAAATTTAATGTCAAGGAAGAAGCCCATGTTTTACTGAACTCTCAACTGCAGAGATTTGACAGCACCAGTAGTAAAGGAAAACAGTGCTCCAGACTGCAGTTCATTCTCTTTTCAAATGATTCATATCAATTTTCTGATGATTTCACAGTATAGCTTTGCTTGTAGATTACATTACATAAAAGATAAAAATATGTGTAGATAATTATAGCTGGCTTCCTTTAAAAGAAACAGCTACACTGATCACTTCAGGTACACGTGACTAAACTTTTGGACAAATACGACCAGGACACACAGAGCAGCATGGTCTCTAAAAGGACTCTCAGTTCTGAATTTGCCTAATAAAGCCTTAGCACTTCCCTTTTATCAAGGGATACCTTCCTTTTACCACTGATACCATTCTCA
>VXAL01016203.1:26361-40483 GCA_013399475.1 Chauna torquata | reverse complement strand
TTTTTTTTTTTTCAGTAATCCTTGACCCAAAGTGCTCTTACTTCAGTCTTTTAGCATTACCATACAACTTTTTAGCTGACTGGCTTTACAGTATTCACATGTGATATGCAGGTCAAATCAAAATGGAATAAAACCCCAAACGGATTAGTTATCTCAATTTAAATTTATTTTAACTTTATTGATAATTTTGCACTAGGGAGACTTGAATCTTATGTTAAAACACACTTGAAACCAATTAGGAACCATATGACCGCATTCTAGCATAAAGAACAAAGCAATTGACAGTTCCGAGATTAAGCCACAACCACTCAGTTTAAAACAGAAATATTTTTACCTTATTTTTTAAAGGTTGTGTATATCTTAAAAGAAAGAAGTGTAATGTGGGGAACGACACAATGCTTCTTAAAACACAGTGATACCCAGGGACTCTCACTCTCTCTTTAATGATCCACTGCTCTCATTCAGCTGTCTTTCTTTTTTCAAATCTTTACATATGTGACAGCTCTCAAAAGTAGACCATAGACCATCTGGCATTTTCAGAGGTGTAACTTGTGCAAATTCAGCTCTACTGGGAACACAATGCTATCTTCTGCCTGCGTTATAAAAGATACAATAGAATGTAGAACTTATGAGTTGTTTTGAATTATTCATTTTTTGCCTGTATATTCAAGAAATTTTACAAACTCTGCATTTTGTACTACATAATCACATGCGTTAAAGGTACAAAGAAACTTTTTGACACCTCTTTTCTACAGAAAGATGGCATTTTGTTTGATATGTGAACATTCAGCGCCTGTTATATCATTCTAAACAGGCCGTGTGCTGCTACAAAAGATCCCATTTTGCAATCTATGTATGAGCAAAAATTTTATTCTTGATATTCAGTAACTAATGCAATACACATCAAAATTTCAAATATGAGCTGTGTGAACATTCAGCATCTTCAAATCAGGATGGCATTGGTCACTTACTATATGTTAAAGATTTTTTTTTTTTTTTAAATCTTTGCTCACAAAACATAGAAATAGTCATTTTAAGCATCCACAATGAATAGCTTCAAATGTCCTAAGAAATACTGTGCTTTTTAGGTTAATATGTTTTTAATCTTCAGCAAAACCAGTACATTTAAGTCAATATTTCATACAGTACTAACACTAGTGGATTTTCAATAAGAATGATAAATATTGGATTAATGATTCAATAGACTGAATCTTTTTTGATAGAAAACTAGCAGATAATGTAGCTAGTAATAACCATACATGAATCTGCTGCCTGTGGAAAAGCAATAAAAAGGCAATATATTGCCATACCATATAATCTATTAGCGTGTTTCACTGCTATCTTGTCATTGGTTTCCTTGCAAAGTGGGCCCTAATAAAATAACTTCTGCTGTTATTTAACGAGCTTTACACAATAGTTTAATTGTGAGGTTACTATCTGGTGAATAAATATTCCAGTACTAAACATTTGCTGTGATTTTGAACTATGCACATTCTCATTCAGACTGTAAAATCCATAGCATATACATATATATATATATGCACACTGACAATGCATTTTTTACACCTCTACAAAATAACAGCTATTCTTATGAGAAAAGTCCTGAAGTATGCATTTAACAGAAAAATGTATGTAAACATAGGGAAACGCTCAACAAAAAGAGGACAGTTTAAGCTATCATTAGGGATTTTAGGTAAAACACAAAAACAAACATCCACAGAATGCAGGCTCCTCAGAGTCAAAGTGAATCAAAAGGAAACATCAGGAGGGAGAGAAAAATTGAGACAGCTAATTAGTAGCCTAATCACATCAAAAGCGATTCCAAGGCAGCTGATACAGATGCCTGTGGAGTTTGATAGGCTGGCCAGTGTCAATAATGCAAAAAAATACTTTCCAGTTACAACCTGGGTCATCTGACTACATATCTAGAGAGGTAAGAGTGCTGTTTTTCTTAGTTTATGACACATTAGTTCATGACATCAGATCAGGCCATAGAAGCAATATTTTTGCAGGTGTACTAGGGTGGAATAAAAATGCACAACTGCTGGGTGTAAAAAAAATATAACCTTTGGCATTTTCAAATACTGAGAAAATACAAAATAGTATTTCAGTTCAGAATATGCTTGACATTTCTCTGCCTCCCAAAAAAAAAAGTTGCAATGACAATAAGCTGATGAACATTTTTTAGGAAATAGAGAGGTCCTGCTTTGGTTCGTTAATGTTGAAAGCCAAGATCTACATGCTAATTTGAGCTTGGGAAATTGTTTGATCTCAGTGGTAGCTGCTTCTGCTTGCTCTGCATGGATCATGCTGAAGAGACCACATGCAAGGAAGGTAAGAATCAGGCCTCTGTTTCTTATCAGTACTTCCTCATAACACAAACCCAAGCTTGAGGGGAAAAATAAAGCAGATGACAGATAGTCATGGATTGTACAGTAAAACCAGGAGCCGCTTGTATTCTAGAGTAAAATTAAGGTGAATCCACATTGCTTCTGGAAAAGACATAAATTTCTGAGATATAAAAGGCAACATTTCAAACTGACTAGCAAAATATCTTACCTTTTCAAAAATATTACAAATTGTATGCATTTATATGCTCAATAAGCATAAAATTTTAGTGAAGCTAGAAGAACTCAAATATCTCAATCTCTCTCCCTCCCCACATTTTAACTAAAATCCTGATCTTCAAACTACATCAATAGTTTCCTCTGCCTAGCCACCCAGAATATTAACATTCAGATTACAAGATGTACCTCTGAGTCAACCTGTGAAGTGGCTTTTGTCAGCAATTATTTTTGAATATTTTCTAGGACATAAATAGCATATACTACAGCTTTCATATCATAGAAGGCATACATTAACTAAATAACAAGGTACCATCAAGGTACAATCTATCTTTTAAAATCAATTTTTTACACTGAATTTTTTATACCATGCTGACTTTACAAGGAAAACAAAGTTCCAACTAACAGCATCAACCACCTTTATAGAATTGCTTCTTGTAAGACATGAGGACTTCTTCAAAATGAATAAAATACGTTATTATGAAACAGGATGTCCTTTGTAAAGAAAATACTGTAGTAAAATTGCTGGTACGAGTTTTACAAGACCCACACTGAGAACACTTTGTTAAAATATGTCTGAGAACACATCCAGGGAGCACCAGGTATAATAGAAATGGGGCCAGAGGGGGACAAAGGGAAAAGACATTTTATCCTGTCAGCTTTCAGTCCGTGAAGGGCTGACGAGAATGGCAAATACGTGTGTGCATGTGTGTTTATGGGTTGAGAAGGTGACACACGTGCACAAGAAGGTGCCAAGAGTACTCTTAAATCTGTGCAAAGACACCTGCAGTGCCTTCCTCTGGAAGCACTGCAGGACCTTGCGCATTGTTTGAAGGGTTGAAGAAATTGTTTAAAGATGTCTTTGACGTACCCCAAAAGAAGCAGTTACTACAGGGAAGCATGAAAAGGGCTGGTAGCCAGAGGTTTACAAAGTTGATAGGCATTCCCACTGAACATGTGGAGTGAATTTCTGTATTTACAAATCCTTTCCCCTGTAGTGTTTTTTCAAAATGAAGAAATGCCTGCTGGTTTTTTTTTAATGACAGAAACAGTAAATTTTTTGTCATTGCTGGATTGAGTAAAGCTTTAACCTTTTTTAATTACCTGTCTTTTAACAGTTATCTCAAAATCCAAATATCCTTTTGTCTTCTAATTACCATTAGATTATCAGCAAATTCTTCTTCTTTGTCATACACAAATCTTGCCATCATTAGCAGTGTTTGTGAGACTGAAAATATTGACATCTATGATAAACTTTGCAGATGATATGGAAATTCTTTCTAGAACACAATATAGTTAGAAACATAAATGATTCACATAATGCAGTGATTGTTAAGCCACATCTACATACAGTGGAATACAGTTCTTACTGTAGAACACAGTTGTTCACTTCTTGAGAACAAACAGCTGTAGCTTGCTGTAAAAAAATCCAAGGGAAGAGCCCATACACAAAACAGGACATTGTAGATAACAAGCATTCAGACTTCTGGGGAATACATTTCTATATAAAGCTGTGTTCAAAAGTGGGAAATTTTGCTCCAAGCTTTCCACTTGCAATATTTATCTTTCCTTTTTTTTACCTCATGTATTCCACTAGAGGACTGGAAAAGAACTGCAGTGTATTTGCTCTTATGTTTCACAGCATTATAACTACTTAGGGTAGTGGCAGTCATGGCCAGATTAATTTATGGTCACTATTCCAACATTCCATATGCATACTGATGGTGGTTTACACATTAATCAATGACTTCTGAAGGTCATTTTTTTGTATTTAAGGTGAAATGTTTAGTTATTTCTTCCTATGTTTTCTGCATAGCTTACTTAGGCATAATGATCTAGTTGATTTTTTTTGTTGTTGTCCTTGTTGTTAAATTTTGCTTTATAATGCACCGTGACTTGTAGAAATTGGATATGAAAACAAAATAATACACAAATTTAGAATCAGAGAATTAGGCTTTTTGCTAATTTCCAAAGTGGTAGAAGTGATCTATTCCTAGACCATAAATAATTGGTAATTTAATAAATGTGAAGACAGTCCCCAAAACTGTAAAAGATACAAAGGGGTGCAAAATCAACACAATCCCATCTCACTGAGGAACAGCATGGCTTGCTTCTGGAGCTCTGATTTTAAAAGGAAGGTTAATTAACCACTAGATGCAAAAAAAATAATCCAAGCTGTTGGAATGACAATTACAGCACTTATGCCATTGGCACATATGACAACATTTGGTTATACCACTGCATAAAGACACACTGGAGTCCCATGAAACTAATACATTAAGTCAAATATTTGGAAGAGTTTTGATGCCTCTCACCATTGTGTTACTTGTTCCCAAATCAAATAAACTTCAAAGAGAAGCTACAAACAACAGGATATCTCTTGCTGGGTATTGCCTCATAAGTGACCCAACAGGATGTACCAGACAGGAGAGATAACCTTGATGTTATTAACACCCATGACCTGTGCAAGTGCACAAACAGGTCCTCTTGGCTCCACCATCTTCTACTCCCTTCCTCAAAAGCCCAGCAGCCATGGACAAACTAGACACTGTTGTACTGCAGGAAAGAACGTGAAATGGTGAGGTAAATAGCTGTCCTGGCTTCTCAGCCTAGCCCATTCACCACTCACCTTTGAGTGAGAAAACAGCCAAAGATCAGGTTTATTGACCATATCCTATATACTGGGTTTTCAGATAATGAGATTTCAGTATTCATTTAAACTCAAACAAATATATACAAAAACTGGCTGTACTTTTTTTTTTTTTAAAAGGGCATAAAGGCAAATGCTTGAAATGATCAATTCCTTTAACATTTACTTCTCCCTTGAATTCTAGTCGTCTACTAACATAAGTGAGAGAACTTCTGAAGACTCCAAGAAGTTTTCCACCTCAAATAACAGTCTCCCCCCAGCTTTTATTGCTTTGTCTTTCATCATCTCTATAATAATAAGTATTACACAATGCTGCTATCAACAAAACTAACAACATGCAGAAAGAAAGAAATAGGAGTAAAAACAGAAGGACACTTACAAAGAATGGGGAATGTAAAAAGGTGGGGGGGGCGGGAAGCAGAAGATTGGTAAAAAAAACTGTAATACATAAATTGATAGCATTTCTGACCCCTTCATTGCACTCATTTTCTCTCTGCTATTCTTTCTAGCAATCTAGAGCTGATGCTACATTTGGCATCAGCTATCAAGTACCAGAAAACCAAAGGAAGAAAGAGGTAAAGCACAGCTGCAAGGAAAATGGAACAGGAGAAGCAAATGGGTAGTAACCACAAGGAACAGGCTAAAACTTGGGATTTTACATTATTAAAACAATAGTAGGGCAAAAACATCAGAAGAAAAAGGAGCAGATAGCAACCAGACAGAAGAAGACAGCACGGGAAGGGAAGGAGATAGAAAAGGGAAAAATACACAGTGAGCTGAGCCACTTCAGTCTGTGAGGGCAGAAAAGGAGTAGGGAAGAAGAAAAAAAAATCACAAGTAAAATCCACTACAGCTGAAACACTTGCTACAAATTTTACAAGTAAGGAAGGAATTAAATGATAAACCATTCATTGATAAACAATGAAATAAAATGAAGATAAACACATCATATTTGCACAGTAATCTAGAATTCAAGCAACAGTTCCCTTTCTGCGCAAGGTCAGAGAGGCTTCAGGAGCCCGGGCCAAACACCAGCCACATTCAGCAGTAGTGGAATGATGGAAAAAGGGAATTCTGTGTCAGAAAGCAGGGATTGGAAATGAGGTCCACAACAACACCTAGCTTGTCTTTATGACAGAGTGGCTGATTAATACAGTGACGGTCAGCGTGAGAAAAAAAAAGAAGAAACGCTGTAGAGTGCAGGAGGTATCCATTTACTTCCTAATCCTTAAAAAAAAATTAAAAAAAAAGAGAGAGAGAGAGAGAGGAGAGAAAGAGAAGCAATATGTATCTGCACAGACATTAAGAAGGGTGAGTCTCTTCTGCTACTGATGTCCTCCGACTACAGGCATTCCTTCTGGGGCAGCAGGGCCCAAGAAGTGGGCGCAGGACCCCCCTCACCCATCCCACCTGGCTGCTGCGCCGAAGGGCAGGATCAGCAGGGCCACAGAGTAAAGGCTGCATCTCTGCAGCCCTCCTGTGCCCCACAGGCAGTTGGACTTTGTTTTACACCAACACAGCTAAAATAGTAGTTACATATGCCGAAGGGAAAGGCAATGTCATCTTTCAGAATGTAAAAATTTGTCAACTGAGAAATTTGTATGTTCATTTTAAAGCTGAATGTGCTTGACATGTAATTAGTGTCACCAGTACTTAGTACAAAAGAAAATGTTTTTTATTTACTCCTTATTTATTATATTCTACCAAATCGATCTAGGAAGTCTTCTTTCTGACTCATCTGGACAATACCAATTCATCCTGGCCAAGCTTTCATATATGATATCTATTATACGAATTCAAGGGAAAAAAAAAGAAAAAACTACATGCTTTTTTGCCTGCTGCTCATGCACACATTCCTTACAGAAGTGCAAAAGTCAGATCATTGACCGTGTCTGGTGAAGACTGAACTTCCTGTAAAATTGATGTGCTTAGTTTCCTGAAAGGAAGCAAAGCATAAGCTGCTCAAACAATTCACGAGAAAACTCTGATATCTGAGCCACAAGGTTACAAATCTGTACTGCTAGAAAAATACAATGTCACATCAGTGACCAATGGTGACAAGAACAAAAATTAAGAGAAAAAATCGCATTAAGGCAAAGGAGAAAGTACCAGATCATCTGAAGGAATAGGCAATTGTCTTAACGGGATGAAATTACCTGTACAATTTTTTTTTTCTTTCACATTCTAAAATTCTGATTCTCCTTTCTGTTCATGAAAAGAGATATAAATCTCTATAAAATTATTATGCTCAAACCTTTTCAGTATAGTAAAGGCCAGTAACAGTTGCAAGTCTTTATATTGCAAAATTGATTGAATAACAGCAGAATGCTAGTTTTTATCTCTAACATACAGAAAAGGAGTTTTCTTATTTCAACATGTTCAAAAGCATTCAGCATACTTACGGAATCATTTTCATTCTCTATTAAAAATATTAAAAATACTTCTTTCAACTTATAAAACTGCATATTTTGGCCCAGTGACGTTTATTTAGTTCACCTATTGTTTATAAATACTCCTATAGCATTTAAATTTGGATGAGGCCCATGCCTTGAATTAGTGTTTCTTGCAACAAGGATCTTTTTCCAAAAAAAAATATATATGTTTTGTCTTTTATTTTTGTCTTTTATTTAGAAGACATATTTCCCTTTATTTTGGGGAAAAAAGAAAAAATTCTTCTGTACACTAATCACAGTTACTTTTTTGAAATGGAGTGCAGATACAGCAGTGAAATCTATGCTATGTCAACATTATTCACTATACTGAAAAGTATCCGCTTTTATATTTTTATATTTAAAAGCTCTTGGTTATAAGGTTTTGTAAATAAGCTGAAGGATTTCATAGGAAAGAAACAGCGCTTTAAGTGAAAACATTACAATTTACAGTTATGTTCATATTTTTTTGTCCTTTCACAATTCAAGAGCTTTCATAAGTCACAGCTGAAGCAGGAACCCTCTCTTACCCACAAGGATCAAAAGTACAGCGGCAACCCTCATCTCACAGCAGAGACAGCAACTACATCACATGCAAACAACTTTCCTTTGATGCTTATAAAAGCTTTCAGCCCCACAAAAGCATTCATGTCATCATCAGCAACAGCAGCTCAAGCAGGCAAGCAATATGTGAGTCAAACTGCTGCCTCCGTCCCTTTGTGCTGTGCAGCTGTTTCATACTGAGGAAACATCTCAGCCTCCCTTCTTGCATTTTTTGGCCCCAAGCAGAAAAGCTCTTAGGAAACCATTCAAACAACTGCCAAAAGGACACAACTGCAGAGTGTTTGACACATCCTTATCCACTCTACTAAAGTTTCATGCCATCTGCCATTTTATTTCCACTGCTGCCACAGCCCTGCCACTTGGAATTAATTCCAGCACCCTTTCCTTTATTGTTCCTTCAGCATAACTAGTTACATTTTATTGTGCCATATCTTTTTCTTAGGCTGCAGGAATTAACAATACACGATGGGAACATCTCCCTACCACCTTATATTTAATTAGCATTCTGCTTTTTTAGACAGAATTCCTGGTTTATTTTCAGTGCAGTATTGCTAACCCAAATTACTCAAAAACTGTTAATCATTTTATTTTTGAATATGTCCTTTCTATTGCCATTCTTAATTTTGAGTCTTTAACTTACAGCTTTTGTCAGAACCTACAAAGACTAAGACTCTGTTAATTTGTTTATTTTATGAAAAGTTAAATCTCATGTAATAACGTGACTCCGGAAGCTGAGGTTTTCATAGTGTGTTGCTATATTTAACAGCTGGTCTTTTTCTTGAATGCACCATACCTTTTCATAAATTTTAGTTTACTGTTCACTCTCCAATAGTTAAAACGCTGATTCTAATAAGGAGGTTCATTGCTACTTATGAAATAGGTTAAATGTTGATGTTAACACAATAAAGTTAAAGTGAACAGACCTTTATACTGAAGCACTTTAAAAAAATTTCTAGCCACCCTCCAAGCACAACCCTCCTGACATTGCTTACAGTTGCATTTTTGTAATAGAGAAATANGGGGGGGGGGGGGGGGGGGCGTGTGGGGCTAGAGAAAATGGTGCAAATAGAAAAGCGAAAAATGCCCTAGAGATAGTAACTACAATAGGAACAAGTCTTCTCTTTCTCTTTTTAATGTATAAAATTAATATGGAAAAGAAGGCACTGAGCACAGTTTATTAAGAAAGAGAACAAACCTTAAATGCTCCTCCAACTTTGACTCTTCACCATGATATCCACCACATCTCTTTCTACCTTATCAAGAATCCATATCCTTTACTTTCTTCAAAAAATACCATAATTTCTAAATAAAGAGTTTTTATGATTAAAACTTTGAATTGTCTTTCCTTTATAGTCATTGTGAAGTGGATTTTTAACTCGAAGTTTCGATAGCAAAGTGGATCCTTGCCTGTGCAAGCACTAAGCAAACAAGCCATCTTTCCTTTTCCATAAGGACCTGTTCCACAAATATATGACAAAATATTGATAATGTGGGCTAAAGTTCTTGCCCTATTCCAACTGTCCCAGCAGAATCTCCAGTGTGGATGCAGCCATGTTAACAATAGAAAGTTTTTGCCAGGTTATTTGCTGTTCTTCAAGAAGTGAGCATAGCACAGCAAATGAGGTCTCTCCATTAGGGTGTTTTTCTCACAAAGCTATAGGAGCAGATGCCTTGTAATATACAAATGGTACAAAATAAACTATGATTTATTTAAAATTGAAATTGAATTTATCAATTAAATTATAGGGAAAAAATTCCTCGGGCAGAACACTACCCTACAGATGAGAATTGGAAAATCAAGTGGACAGAGAAATAGATGAAATAACAGTCAAAGCAAAAGAACAGGAACAGAGAGAAAAATAGGTAGCTGCTAACAAAATTTCTCCTTTAAAATTGTGTTGTGTGTTGCTATTTTCACTTCCACTTCTTTTAAAAGTTAAGCACTCTCTTATTTATTGTAAATATAAAACACTGGCTTGAAGTTTCCAAGTCTTAATTCAGCACAAAATAGTTTACAGAATGGCTGTGATCAAGACTGTTACGAAGCAGAGAAGATTTTTACAACTATTTCAGTTGCATGAAGGTACGCTGAGAGACATTTTCTAGAGTGTTTAGAATGTAGTCCCACTGAAAGGTCTATTCCCATATAAAAATATTTCTCAACACTGATTTTACACTATAAATACAGTAGTGACTATTATCACTAAAAATTCAGCATATACTAAAAATAATATACATTTAGGTAAGGAAATATATATATTTATAAAGTCACAGTTGCCAAGCAAATAGCTAGGAAATCCTAAATTGTTGAAAGAGCGGGTATAATTTAATAAAATTGCATATATGAAAACTAGATGTGCATTACCCAAACTTAGCTCTGTATCCTGCTTTACCATCCAAATATTTTTTTATATCACCTCTATGAAACACTCAGTTTGATCACTCAGACAAACCTTCCCAGCCAGGCTGATTCCAAATCTTCTCAGCAAAACTTAACATTTTCCTTTACTTTGAAACTGAAGCAAAATGAGTATTATTCGGTAATCTATACAGACCTAAAAGGTGTTCCTTGATCTCCAGTTTAACACTGCTCTTATGGACTGTTCTGGTCAGCATATGAATCCTTCATTGCTTTTCTGTTAAAATGTGAATTTTATTTTAACTTGCAACTTACGGAATAGCAGTTAAAGTATGCATCTGTCCTAATAAAGAGGGGAGATAGGAAAAGGTGTCTTCTAACTGGCTTTTTCCACTTTTGAAAAAAGATGTATTTTGTAGCTACCGAGACTTGAAGTCAAGCTTACTCCTGTTCCACTGAGGAATGGGCAAATGGCATGTACTACCTCCCTAGGGCAAAAACTTGCCCTGAAGGTCAAATCTGACTCACTGGACACATATTTTACAGGTTTGCCAAACAGTTTGCTCTACTTGACTTGTCTCAAAAGCAAACTTCATAACATTTTATGCAAACATTATATAACCATAAGTCTGAGCCATAAATCAATAAAATTCACTTAAATTTGAGGAACCTCTGCACCAGGAAATAGTTTCTTACTTGAAATTCTGCTGTAATTAATATCAGCATTGCTAAGTCTTACAATTTTCTCTAAAAAAGTGTCATAATATAGCTTTAGATTAAAATAAAAACATGATAATCAAGATTCTTCACAGAATTTGAAGGAGGCAGGTTTTAAAGTAAAATTTATGTCTCTTATTTTTATTGGCCCAGACATAGAACATGGCATTTGAAAACTTTTATGTTAGAATGCTGTTGGTTTGTATTTCGAGGTCATAAATTTCACAACCTGACTCCATACAAAACCTTATTTCCTACACTACAGCACATTTAAGAATAGTTAAGGTTCAGGTGACAAATATTTCATCATTCTCTTAAATCAAGCCTCAACATTTCTGGAAGTCTACCTCACTAGTATAATGAGTTAACAAAACCGATATTAGAAATAGCCTGAGTGACCACAGCTGTTTGACATTAAAATGTTTCTCAAAGGGATCTTTTGGGTCTGGGTCATGAACCTTTTTGTTTAAAAAAAAAAAGGGTGGGGGTGGGGGGACAGGACAGACGACAACAACAGAAAACCACCACCACCACAATAACACACAAATAGGCTATAGGCCCCTGTTTATCCTTGTCCTTTACAAAAATACCTCAGGGAAAGTGTGCTTGTGGATACTTTCGCACTGCAGATATTACCAGAATGCAGAAGAAGTAAGTAGTATTCAGACCTTTCTTTCCCCTGGATAGCTATTTAAAGAAGAAAAATATTTAATCATAATTACTTGGCTAAGCCTTCTGTAAGCCCCTCTTCATCTTTCCCTTTTATAACAGTAAATACAGAACTCAAAATATTAAAAACTAGTTTGGCTCTCTAAATTTTGAAGAATTAATTTCTTAATTTTGATGTACACACAATATGCACTACTACTTTTCAGCTGAATAAAATGACTCCGAGCATTCCACACACAACAGCAAAAACAAAAGAAAACATTAAAAAGACAAAAACTAACAAAATTTTTGCCATGGTTTATGTTCAAGACTTTTTTTGCCAGAAAACAGGTTCCTAAAAGTACAACCTGTATGACGATGCTTTCAAGCGCTTTGTAATGTGGTGTTTTCTTTGCTAAAACTGGCTAACTGAATACCGTTATTACCGAAAATAGCAGACTGAAACCACACTGACTCATTGGTTTTGTAGTATAATATTTCATGCAGAACCCACTCGGATTTTTATTACTCTTCCTCTTTAAGGAACCACTATAAATATATTGTACTTTTTCCCTGTATAAGGAACTAATCAGAAAAAGAATATGTACTCTTTCCCATCTGGCATAACAGCACATTAATTCTGAGACAGTACCTATACAACAAAGGAAAATATTCTGAAATTAAGATACAATTTACTTCAGGCTGAAACACAGCAAGCACAGTAATCTTTACATTACTTCAAGAATTTCACCTTTGTCTGGTACAGATGATTACTGCCATCCAAACCTTCCCAGCCTCAGACCATATATTCAGATGATGTTCTGAGAGTCAGAAGTAAGGTAAAACAGAAAATGAAAGGCTCCAGGTCATTCTGGCTACTAGTGATATGTAGAATACATGCATCTATCTCATGGTCATCTGGTGCAGTTTAAAGTTCTCACTGAAGTTTAACTACTGTTCTGTAAATGGATCAACAAAAGCAAGAAGTTTATTTCTCCACATGGAGTCACCACAGAGTATACAAATTCCTTACCTATCACTGTCCATCACTAACTGCATTACTTCAAAACATTCAACCTACAGTTGAAGGGCAGAGGCTACACAGAAAACATCTGCATCCCACAGCACCTCTTTTTATAAGTAAGGGGCTACTAACACATCAGTAACACAGGTCATCCCACAGGTTAAGAAAACACTGAAGACCCAGTCTTAAATTCTGAAGACTGTAATTGTGAGGATGTAGCTATCCATGAAAATGTCTCTCTGCCCAGGAGATGCTATGGTTGTGCAACAATGAAGTATGAAATTTCCCAGATGCAAAATTTTCCCAGCTGAGACATTATCCCAGAAATTCCTAGTGGAAATCAAAATGGCAAGAAGATAGATACACCTTCAGCAAGAGAAGACTTATCTTTCTGCAGAAGTCTTCCAGGTAGAGAATGGGAAGAGGACATCATCATTATCAACTTAAAAAGTGACAGGGAAATCTAAACAACCCCAGCTGAATCATCAAGTCTCAGTTGAACAGTACTGAGCATAAGGTCCAGTTGCATGTGTGTGGACCATCTGCAAACTCTTATAAGATCATTTGGAATGCTGAAAATTGTTGGTTTCTTGGTATTCTGACAGTAGTTGCTTATGACTTCTTATTTGTATTTCTCACCCTATTGCAAGAGCTCTAATACTTATTCTTCTCAACTACAATGGGTGAATCTTCAAAGTAAAGTAAATCCAAGGGTCCTGCACAGGCACTGTTACTTCTGCTGCACAACGCAATTGCCTGCCTTCAAATGGATTAATTTCCAAATCTTTGTTAAAGAGCATAATTTTCACAAGCACCTTCATGAGATGCTTTATCTCGAGTGGCATGAGTACTCCAAACATGCTGTACAACTTACTAGTTAGCTTTCTTTCAGTTTATATAATCAAGGTTGTATTTCACTATTTAGTGGCTGAAAACTGTTATAAGAAATCACATTGTACCTCCTGTGTGCACTAAAGGCACTAGCTGATGCACAGCATATTATTTACTTTTTTTAAAGAATTTTTTCAAAAACACATGCATTCTTTGCTATCTTACAGCAGGTTGGGAAGATGTTAAAAAACATATCAGGCTCTCACATGTGTGAGAGGAATTTCTGGAGGAATTTTGGAACAGAAGTAGTAAGAGATTTACCAGGTCATGGGGAGA
>VXAL01016203.1:9049-21255 GCA_013399475.1 Chauna torquata | reverse complement strand
GAGAAAGAAAGAAAGAAAGAAAGAAAGAAAGAAAGAAAGAAAGAAAGAAAGAAAGAAAGAAAGAAAGAAAGAAAGAAAGAAAGAAAGAAAGAAAGAAAAACATTCCATAACACTTTAGGTCTAAAACCTTGTCTTACAGCATTCTTCTACTTTCAAGAGGACTGACTACTTTAAGATTGAAATCTCTTTATATAATTACATCTTACTAGTCCTCAGCGTATCTGGAAGAAACTTCTCTCAGCACAGTTTACACTACCACTGAACCATATAACCTCAGAAATCTAAGGCGATGACGCTGAGCAGTTGCATACTGCAGCTCATGTGCCTACTAAATATACAGATTCCATTATGAATGATAAGAAAAGAATATAACATTAAGGATTAAAACATAGATACCATAGAGGTCTATAATATACCACACCACTCAAATCACACTTTTATTTCAAATTGTTGCTTATAGATGCTGACAGAAGTCATTCCGGGAAATAAATTCCAAGACATGCATTATAGTTGCAACACAATTGCATTTGACACACATTTAAGGGAGTCAATAGGCAGTATCTCCTTGCACTACTAAAGCAAGCCTAAATGGCAGCAATTTGTTCTGGAAATACTTACTTCTGATGAGGTCACCATCAGTGCGATTTCCCCAGACAGACTGCTCTTGTATCTCTGGCTGTATACTTTGGTTACTGGAAGGCTGTTTTATGTCTTTATCTCCTGCCGCAGTATTCTGTTGGTCATTTTTTTCTAAGTCAAAAGAAATTTGAGGTTATTAATTTCTTTGGTATTTTTCCTTTACATGAGCAAATCTCATATTTGAAAGTTAAAAACTAGAGAACAAAGTATAACTTTTATTAGCATCTCATATATTTTCCTTAGAAGTTATTACTTATAAAGTCAATTTTCAGTTTGTTTTCTTGTCCAGAGGAAAATATTCCCTCTTTAAAGTCTTTTAGTGATCTTTCTTTTAGTCATGCAAAACAATACTCAGCACCTTTTGTAACAACTTACAACTGAGTTTGTTTATGTTTAGTTACTTTCCATGACATTTTCAGATAAAAATTTGAATCTGTCACACAAAAACACTATTTTTTGCCAATGTACATGTGCCTATGGCATATTAAAGCCACAGAAATTCCACAAAAGACTGTTTTCCATTATTTACAATTCAACATATGATTAAAGACAAATATTGCTGAAATGTCAACACTGATCAGTATAGAAATTTTATTATACCACAATTTTTTATTCTTCATTAAACAACTAGGCTTTTAAAAGCCATTCTTGAATAGAGTCAACTTTTAGCCTAAGATGAAAGGAAAAATTATTTTTTCTCTCCAAGCATATACAAATTGCAGGGAAGTTTCCACGGTAAGGTTTTTTTGAGGGATTCCTAGGCTTATTTTACAAAACAGCAGATCTCATTGTTTTGATGATTTCTCCAGTTAGCACATGCAGGCCTGTATTTTCTTAAGCCAAGGTGACTGTTTTAATTTGTGTTGTTGTTAATGATGTAAAGTTTTTTTTACTGGCCTTCAAGGAAATATTTCCAAACCTGGAATTACATAGTCATAGATTATTAGCTTATATCACTTACTTGAGGGATGTGTAAAACACTAAATATTTTCATTCTGGAGTATTTTTTTAGTATATGTATAACATATAGTATTTACAGTAAAACTAAAGTAAACAAGCAACTGTTGAAAAGTCTGTTAGCTCTGTTTATTTTTTTTTCAAACTAGAATATGTTTATAAACTACTTATCACAATGTAGTGACTTCATATCCTCTACTAAAGCACTTGTTCCAGTCCTGAGACACAGAAAAATCACTTATTGCTACGGTGACATATTAAAGGTTAGTTTCTTTATGAAACCAACAGCAGTTTGATTTTAAATCCTAACTTTCTGCCTTTGTTATCCACCCTATTAAACTAAGCCATTGAACATTATTCAAAATAATATATGCCATATTGTATGTACAGTAGCATGTGCCTTCAAGCACTGCTGCTCCACTTCTATTAATTTCCACCTCTGAAATGTCTGACCCAACTACCTACATTGTACTTATCTCTCAGCACTCGCTCACATCACCATTTCTTCAACAACTTGTCAATATTTCTGCAAGCCCATCCTGAGATGAACGGTTTCACTGGGATTGAAGTAAAGTTACTTAAGTGTTTGGAAAGACATCCATTGACTTCAATGAATTTTGCATCTTGCCCTGTGTGACTTAATCTCATCTAGATTCTCATCCTGTCCCAAAACAAAAACAAACAAGCAAAACAGATTTTTTTTTCAAGCCCTTACACAGACTTTAGTTGCAAATTATTTATCCCAGATATCTATCAGACACAAATATGACTGTATTGAAGTATGATGATTTTGTCTGTGCAGTTAGGCATTAGGTGCAAATGTATCTCAAAAGTGTTTGAAAAGTGCCCTGAAATAGGCTGAACAAAAATAAGTAGTGTCCCGGAGAGAGCTAGTATAAAAGAACTGCAAGCACTGTACAATCTGCTTTTCATACAGAGTAAGCTCAAATGAGCTATTTTAAGAGATTTTGCTCTTGAACTACTTCATTGCAGTAACAACACTAAGATCACAACAATATCTACCCCGCAGTGGTAGTACAAAACTGGAGAGTTGCTGTATACTATTTTCTTGTATAGGATACAACTTTGCAGAGCCTTGCTATTTGATGATGTAAACAATGAATGACCATGAGGAAAGATTAGTATTGATATCACGGGGCCCTTGGTGTTCTAGATTACCTTTTTATCTAATAAATTTGAACGACTGCTGAATGCAATCAAATCATCATTATTCATAGAAGTTTAGTTTTCATTCCTCCGCTTGTTTTCTGTTCTGTATATTCTTTACAGCTTGCATGTGCATTTCTCGTGTTTACTTTTGTTGTTCTAGCTGGATATAATAATCAGCCAGTCAAAACCATGTAAACAATATTAACAGTTAACAAGAAAGAAGAGGTACTATTAAGAAGCAAAGAAAAACAATGTTGCAATTGAATACCAATTTTTACAGGAAATTTGCAGCAAATAATATGAATTGAGTATCTGTTCTTTGATTTATCGAATTCATATAAAGTCTTCCCCATGAATGTTCATTACAAAAACTTGCACCAGTGATATTTAGCATGTGTTTCATCTCTTACTTTGCACTTCTTAATCACCCACCAGAGAAACCAAACTCCTGGCAGTGTGGTGGGTTGACCCTGGCCAGCAGTAAGCACCACACAGCCACTCCTTCTCTCCCTAGTGGGGCAGGGGGAGAGAATAGAAAGAGCAAAAGTGAGGAAACTTATGGGTCAAAATATACTTTTAATAATTGAAGAAAAGAAAAAGAAATCAGAAATAAATAAGTGATACAAAGGCAATCACTACCTCCCAACAAGTAGAACGATGCCTAGTCAGTCTCCAAGTAAAGGATATCTCCCCAAAAACACCCTCCCCTCATTTTTTGTTGCTGAGCATGAGGTTACATGGTATGGAATATCCCTTGGTCAGTTCAGTTCAGTTCAGCTGTCCCAGCTGTGTCCCCTCCCAGCCTCTTGCCCCCCCCCAGCCTTCTCCCTGGGAGGCAG
Organism: Chauna torquata; assembly: GCA_013399475.1. Classification (NCBI taxonomy): domain Eukaryota; kingdom Metazoa; phylum Chordata; class Aves; order Anseriformes; family Anhimidae; genus Chauna; species Chauna torquata. The sequence goes on along the minus strand of VXAL01016203.1, from coordinate 17,650 downwards.
AGTGACATGCTGTGCAAGCACTGTTCAGCAATAGCTAACACATTGGTGTGTTATCAATGCTGTTTTAGTCATAAATCCAAAATACAGCACCACAGAGGCTGCTATGAGGAAAACTAGCTACATCCTAGCCAGACTTTGTATAATGAGGCTTTAAAAAAAACGTATGTTAAGCTATGTGTATTCAAGATTTTTTTTTGTATAAGCACACTACTAAAAAACTGATGCATCAGAACACTGAAAATAAACAAACACTGGTGTCCTGATTAATTAGTTGTTATGTTTCTTGAATGTGCACCAGGTCTAAGTTTAAGTACAAAGGAATTTCTTAATTATTCCCTTACAATGAACAACTGATGATGTGATCATAGCTTTTTTTTTTTTTTTTTTTAATAATTCTGGAAGCGTAACTACAGCATGCCAACAACTAACTACACATCAACACAGCCTCAAGAACACTCTTGAGTCTGTATTTTGCTAATGCTATTATTTTTTGGTGCATAAAAATAGTTATGAGAAAGTTAAGAATCGTTAAGAATCGTTAAGAATCGTTAAGAATCGTTAAGAAAAGTAATGCATTCATGAGGCCAATGAAAATCCACACAAAGGTCTTAACCTCCTCTGGTGTGCCAAGCTTGTGGCAGAACAGGGTTAATAAAACCTGCAGCAACCACAAGTGCTAATGGCTGGATCTGGCCATAGACAGGGACATCATTTTTACATTGTATTTTCCAAATAAATTTGTAACACTTCTCTGCTTTAATTAAGCTTAGCCTTAGGAAATTTTATGTGATATTTCTTTGGTATGTTAGCTTCTGCTTCCTCTAGTACACTCTTCCACTCTCAAGTGACTAACCTCCAAAATTGACAGCCAAGAAGGAAAACAGGTGCTCTGCCTAGCAGTTCAAATAATGGAAGGAAAAGAACCATTATGTTCTGAGACTGGCTGTGTTGAGGTAGAAACCCAATCTCTCTTCAAAACCACTGCAAGTTACTCTAGGTCATGTCACAAAAGCAACATAGTCTTCTTACCAGGTACTTGGTACTATTCATGTGTTCAGCCCCCAGATCAGCAACCTGAATGGCTATATACCTCTTCTAAATGAATGGGAGCCCCTATGACGAGCTTCTAGCCAAAAGCCCTGTGGGAGTGATACCCGCATAGATTACACTGTGATTTATCCTGAAGGTAAGCATGGGTACAAATGCTAATTGTGTGGAGAATAATATAAATTTAAGGTTTAAATAAGGAAGAGATACAACAGGTGGGCAAAGTATAGAATTGAGATGATTAACAACCTGAATCATATCTATATTACAGACAACTGTTAAGTTAAAAATTAAAAACTTTATTCACATCGCAAAATGACTCTTTCATGAAATAAGTGAATAAAGTGAACTCCTACTTTTTAGTTATTTGGAATTATTAGTTTATAGTATATACAAATTACTTTTATAGTACATTAATTCATTCTACCACAATCTTTTTATATTTAAAATTACACAGCAATATATATATTTCATAGAATAAATCCTTGCTTTCATAGTTGAAAACTACTGTAATATTGTTAACTCCTGTTTTGGTTTAATTAATATGCAAAACTGATAGAAAATATAAAAAAGACAGGTAAAGGGTATGCATTTGGAGGACACACCTCAGACAACTCAAGTCTTTGACAAATAAACGTCTTCTTCTTCAAGTGCTTGTCCATTTGTACGTTCACACTCTAGCTGTCCCCACCCACCCCATTATTTCTCTTGAGTTTACTCAGAAGTGGGTCTCAATGTGTTCAGACATGGCTACTGCAAGACCAGATATCAAGCATGGAATCATACCATAACACATCAGGAACTATGTAATATCCAACCCCTCAACATGCAAAAAAAAAGAAAAAAAGTGTCAACATTAAGTGGGTTGGGCATCCTCATACTGTGACGGGCAGCTGATTTCTATTCACTAGGTGACACAAGACCGTATCCTGACTCAGTCATCTCTTCCAAAAATGTGAATGATTAAAGTGCTAGACCGGCAACATGACAAACTGGACTTGAGAAACAGGTTCAGAATTTGCATATTGACACAGGGACACTGTGGATATAAGAAGTTTAAAATCCTACTGCTATAACAATAAAAGGCTTTGTTGCTATGACATTCATTTTCTGTTCACCAACAATGTGGTGGACAGCACCAAGCAGGAAGTAAAGCAAAAGCAGCTGCTGGGAAAGCCTTCTGGAAACCTGAGTGCATCATTCTCATCAAGGAGTTAGGAACAAGCGAAATGGACTGGCGCAGCTGACCACCACAATAACTACAGAGACAGGAACAGTTCAACACTTTCACTGTTTAAGGGCAGAGGAATGATGGAAGCATGGGGCAAAGCTTACTTAGGCACCTAAATTTGACACAGCTGCTGGAATGTAAACATGAATCTTCCAAAGGCCTGAGTTATCTCTGAACAAGCAAATGCAGATTTAAATGTACATGGAGCAGAGCTCATAAACCATCCCAAAAGGAATTTTGCCATTCAAAGCAAAGAGAAAAGTTATGAAGAAAAGAAAAAAAAAAGGTAGGTCTATAAGGAAAAAAAAAAAAAGCTTAAGAACGTTTCTAGAAGGAAAGTTAACAAAACATTTCTCTGTCTCAAGCCTACAGCTTGAGGGACTGAAAAGCGTATAGCAAACACTGCATTTTTAACATTTCCTTTGTTCGTTAACATCCTAGCTGGCAAGAAACCACTGAGGATTCCATTCCCTATCCTTCACAACAGTAACACAATGCAACATTGATAACACCAGGTTGCACAACACAACTATTAGCAATAGTTACTAGTTACTTCATGTGCTGCCTAAAACTTTCATGCATTTCACATAACAGGTTCAACTGTGCTATTCACATAATAGAAAGCCTGTTCCAGTTCATGATTTGCCTGAATTCATTAATGACTGGTTCTACAATCAAAGTACAACATTAATATTGATAATCCACAAATTATCAAGTTCGAAGTCCTCCAATGCAGTTGGAAGCCGCTGTTTAGATGTTTGATATTTTTAAACTAAAGTAACCAATTTACTTTTATTTAATTTCAGTGGTTTTCACTTAAATGTCTCATTGCAACTTTCAGTGGCCCCAAAAGTACCATTGAAGAATGGTACTCCTTAAAATTAAAACAATTCAACTGAACTTCTTGGAAAGCTCTTACACAGAATTTTCCAGGTACAAACTATGGAACAATTATGGATATACTGCAAGTTTGTCAGCCCTTGCCAAAGTTCAGTCATGGTAAATTAAAAATAAATATCAACATGCAAATAGATACTCTGCACGATTAGAAACATTAAAAAATTCCAATAGGTAAGTGAGAACTTCTTTTCATAAATAACCATACTAATTGTCATGTGGTTGGTTACAAATCTATGTCCTTCATCCAACAATTTTTCATGTGTACAAAATTTAAGTTTCAAGTAAATGCTGAGCAATACTGAGCTCACCAGCTATGTCTGCATTACCAAGGCCAATAAAAGTGGACCTGTACAGTGAAAGAATTGATTTTAACGACACTTATTCCATATTATCCATGTTCCAGGGGCTTTCTACTTTGCACTAGCTCTCTAGTCTCAAAGACCGAAGGTTCATTTCTCGCTGTAATGCTTTAGGTGCATTTCTGTAGTGCATCTTCCAGATTATTTAGTTCAAAAGGAATCCAGTCCAGGTCACTCCCCAAAATCACTCCAGAATGCAAACCAAAGCAGGGGTGAACAGGAGGTTCACTTCAAAACTTCATTGCTGATCCAAATGAAAATAGTAGCATAGACACACTCATTGCTGGATGCTACTTACCGGGGAGGGGAGCGGGGGGAAGTATTTAAAGCAAAGAGAAGCCTAACTTCTGAAGTTCTGGAATGGAATTTGAGAATGATTGTGATATAAAACTGGCCTATGAGATGGAACAAAAATATTTCGAATTTGATGTAAGACCTTTACAGTCACCTCTGTGGAATACAAGTCTATCACACCCATGTGGACATGAATCACTTTACTGGAACTGCATGCACATGAAACTGAAAGCAGAAGTCTATTATTATGACTAGCTAGAGTTAGACACTTATGAAAGTTTTAGGTATTTGAGTCTGTAATGTTCAATAAACATTTTAGTGCTGACAGAAAACTGTAACAAATTAACACAGGTTCATTAAACTCTTGTCAGATTGAAAACGGAAACACAAATAGAGCAAGTATTTGGTAAGTTTGAGCAATTTGAGTGTATTGGTTAACTATTAAAATAAAAAATCCCTTACTCATAGAACTGAGGCACTGCTAGTAAAGTGCAACAATTATGGTGATAGTAATAGCTGTTGCGTCAAGAATTTCCAGACATTCCCACAGTGAGTCTTCTGTCACCTCCATCTCATCTAGTGCCGTAGTGCTGCTGGTCATTAAAACAGTTAATCACAAAAAAATATTAAGGGTTTTGAATCACATTGTTGAAGAGCACATGCTTTTTGTGTTTTTCTGAACGGAAGTTCTGAAAGAACTAATGCTGCTGTATATGGTTTCTTTGAACACTAAACCACAACTGCATCTCCATCCAGCAACACTGATATGATCTTCACAGGAGTGAACGGTCACTTACAGAATTTTACCCTTAATATTTTTACTAGATTTCGCCATCCAACCCACAAAAATACATAAATAGATAGATAGATAAATCAATAAAAATCTAGTGGATTTCCATAATCTAAATAGCTATTATAAATTTATAATAAAGTACAATTATCAGTCTCACTTTCATAATAGAATTTTTCTTCATTTTGTTTATATTCTTTATAAATTGAGAAAGCTAAATATTATTCACTCGTTATTCTTTTCATTTAGTTAACAATGAGCAAAGGTAAAAGCATTCCAAATACTTTATAAATGACAGCCCTACATTTTCTGAAATGGGGCCTGATTCTCTAAATATAGTTCCAAGTTTGTCGAATTTCTCTCTTGCATTCTCTGGTTTATTCCAATGCAGAGGATTTGATGGAAAGTCTACCCTTAGTCCAAGCAATAATCATGACACGACCTCTAATAAGCAAAATATTTTTCTTAAAGCAGAGAGGCTGATGGTCACAAAGTGTCACATTCCTTGTTTAGGGCCACTGAATTATTTTGGTACCTTGCCATTGCAGAAAATATATGATCACAGCCAAATTGAAGTGGTATAGACATGACACTATTCACTCTGATTATAGATTCTACTGCACACATGTAGGAGTAGACATAATTTGATTCCAAGAGCTATGGAACACAGGAGAACAGAGACTGTATGACCAGGATCTCGAACAGTGCACAACTAGACTTACACTTTTGGAAGGATGTGGCAAAAAAATGAACTAGATGTTTGCAGAAATTAGGTTAAATCTTTAATCTTCTTTCAGCAGCAGCCTTTTTGCACAGATAATGGTTTGAAGACTGAAACTGAGTACTGATACTGCTACAAAAGAAGACACTATGATTTCATCTACTCTCCCTCACAGCACGCTAATTGTGGAGGGGCAAAGTCAATAATCTCACAAATGGTTACGTATGCATTAATTCAAAAATGAACTAGCAAGAAAGCACAGTGACAGTGGAGATGTTGAGAGAGCATATTGGTTAAAGCAATATATGAAAATTCTTCCAAGTTGTGAAAGCCAGAGCATGCCAGTCTGTAGGCCAAACTATGTCTCAACCCGCAGTTTTTACCATCTCCACAACTTATGTATATCCCTGCAATGTGCCTAAGTTTTATTGCTTCCATTTTTGTTCTTGTAATTTCCTTAGGTTGTGTGATAGCTATTTGTTGAATATTTACAATTCAGTTGAAGTTTCTTTTCCTTTTATGAAAGAGAACAATTAGACTTCATCATCTGGATGCTTATGATGGCAAGCAAAAGGAGCACTTTGAAGATTCGGATTTTTTGATGATAGCTCACAGAACTACAGAAGAGAACAGAAGTTTGCTCGCAGGATGTGAGGTATCTTATACCACTTAAACAAATATGGAAAGCATATTAAAGTACATTGTTACCAATCAAAAATTCTCACTAGAATGTGCTTAATACACATGCTATACTTACAATATAAGCCAGATTTTTCTGATTAAGGAACATTTATTCCCAGGTGGACACAGATTTAAAGTATTTCATTGTAAATATAGGGAGTCATCAATTACATATTAAGAGATTATTTTAAGTAAATTAATAATTATTTCAACTTATTACAGTTTTTCCAAATAGCTTTAGCCTATTGCCAGAAATAATGTGAATTTCAACCACAGCATTCAAAATTATCTCTGAATTCTACAGAAGTCAGTGTACTTCTGGATGTCCTGTGGGATGGTATAGAAAGGGTTGGAGTGTGTTGAAAGTGCCAGATATGTTATCTTAGATCTTCTGTGCTGGAATATCTGGACTACCTTACCCTCTAACCACACACTGCAAAGCTGACAACAGAAATGCTGGAATATAGACTGGAAATGTAATGAACTCACCTCTTCCTCTTTCCACCCCCATTTCCCCAACAGACTTATGCTAGAAAAAAAAAGCAACAAATAGCTACAATTATCCTTAAATCTAAGTTCACTAGAATAGAAAAGAAAAAAAAAAAAAAAGTATTTGAATGCTGAATACAATTTTAAAAAAGGCCTTGTCTTTCTGTGAACTATGCGTGTGCTTTAAAATCGATAATATACCTTGAAAGGTGCGGTCAGTGAGCAAACTTGAATCAACATATTACATTTGTTTGTACCTTAATGATCCCTGAAAAAGTAACTCTATAATCCTTCACCTTGACAGCTGTGAACTGTAATTATGTCATTCAGACTTTCTGCACAGAACTTGTCTGTGAGTAGATCTGTGTTCCTTTCCTTACTTGTCATAAAAAGAAGAGCAGGTTTTGAAAATCTTACATATGTCTTTACGTCATAGTAAAAACACAATTCAAGGTGGCACTGTAAGAGTAAGACTACTTTCCAGGCTAGCTGTCTCCCTGGCTTACAACTTCAATAACTTTGATGTATGGCCTACATGCAAAATTTAACCAGTGTGGCCATTTGATCACATCACAGATAAAGCAACACATTAAAAATAAACATGTATCACAGATACTGATTTTTCTGGAAAAAAAAAGTGATTCTAAAAGTTCAGTTCTGCATGTTTGATCTTCTGTATCTAATTTTTTCTTTTTTTTTCTTTTTTTTTTTTTTTTACTGTTTAGAAGTTATGAGTCATTCTCTAGGACAAAAAAAAAAGAAAAAAACAAGAAAAAAAGAAAAACAATAAGATAAGTATAAGCCAATTTAATATGTCTCCTTGCCAGATTTTTTTTTTTTTTACTTTGCTATGGATACTTTCTGGTTTCTCAAATAAGTCTTCAACTTTGATTTCACATAGCTATTGATTTTCCAAGTTACAAAAGCAGAGACTGTATCTTTAATCCACAGTTGCACAACTGTGTTACCAGGATCTGCTACAGTTAACCACATATGTATAAAGTTACAGTGTTTGAACTTATTTGTCTGTTCTTCAAAGACCTTTAAAACTGCTGTCAAAATTCTGAAAAATAAAACTGTAGCTGTAAATGCAAAAAAAAAAAAAAGAAAGTCTTATCTTCATAGACCAGAACTCAGTAGGCAACATACTACACTATTTTGAGGGTAACCTGCTATATACCTTGTCAAACTACTCTACAGGAAGGTGATCAGAATATCAATATATTTTGTGTAGTTGCAAATTGCACATAATTGCACATAATTTAAAGAATTTCTTGCTACAGGGAATGTACTTTTAAAAAACATCTAAACAGCAAATATAAAACAAGTTAATACTCTCAGAAACAGGTTTTAGGTGCAGCCTCACAGGGTAACCTAAGAAGAAAAACAGGTAAGTGACCTCCAACTTGAACAACACTCCTGCTCCAGGAGTGTTCTTTCTCAATTGACTGCAAGACACGGAAGGAGAGAAGCTTTGCAGAGAAGAGCTTCCAAACACAAGCACCAAAACTGAGAAACAAGGCGGCAGTTTTTAAGGAGTAGCATCTGCTTCTGAATGACTGCAGTTTTTCAAGTAGTGAAAAGCGGTGCTGACACCAGTGCATCTTTTTTTTCTTATTGTTTTTTATATTTTCTACTTAGGAGGTTCTGGTTAAAACAATAAAGGCGTGGAAGTGAAAGTGTTACAGAGTTACAGCAAAGAGGGGAGGTCGGGGGGGAGGGGAAAGAAGAGAGGGGTTAAAACCCACAAAACAAATCGGTAAATGTATCATTCAAATAAAAGGCGCAACAATTACAGAGAAACTTTAAAGCAACTTACCTCGAGGGAGAGAGATCAAAGAGCTGTTTTCAGTCGGAGCTTGCTCTGGCCCTTCAGGCCCTGGAGGAAGAGGTTCTCTCACTTGGGACATCTGCCAGCTCTGTCACCGAGTAATAAAGAGCCTGCACCCCCCTCCAACAAAACTAACACGCGACCCTGAAGGAACAAGCAAATGAAAGGACTCGTTAATGCAGCTCATGCAGAAAACTCACGGCTCGGGGGCGAGGGACCGAGGAGGGACAGCGATCAAGCGCCGGCAACTTCGCGGCT
>VXAL01016202.1:0-14659 GCA_013399475.1 Chauna torquata | reverse complement strand
TTAATAGGACAGAAAAGGAAGGGGAAATAATAATAATAATAATAACAGTAATAATAATAAAAGAATATACAAAGCTCACATCACTTGATGCACAATGCAATTGCTCACCAGCTACTGACCAATGCCCAGCCTGTCCCCAAGCAGTTCCCCACCACCACATTGACCAGTCACCCCAGTTTTATTGTTCATCATGACACCGTATGGTGCGGGATATCCCTTTGGCCAGTCTGGGTCACCTGCTCTGGCTGTGTCCCCTCCCAGCTCCTTGTGCACCCCCAGCCTCCTCGCTGGCAGGGCAGCAAGAGAAGCAAAAAAGTCCTTGGTTCTATGTAAGCACTGCTCTGCAACAACTAAAAACCTCACAACTATTTTCATCAAAACTCCAAAACACAGCATTGTGTGAGCCTCTACGAAGAAAATTAACTCTGTCCCAGCCAAAACCATATGTATCTAGCATATTTATATGACAGCTGACAAATTAATTTGTTCTGAAGTTTTTCTCTGTATGAAGAATAGAGCTTGTGTTCAAATAGGTGTAGGTTGACCCAAGAACTGATATTCGTATTAAAATGTAATTACTGTGATTAAAATTAGATTGAGAATAAAAACAAACCTGGAAGCAGTAGCAGATAGTTTTTGTTAGGGCAATATCTATAACCACACAAATTATTGTGTTGAAGCACTGGGAAAAATGCTCTGGGATTTTGGCTTTCATGTGCCAAGTTAACACTAGAAGCAAAATTTGACCACTACGGTGAACTAGCCTTTAAACAGGAGAGTTTAGCTGTGAAACTCTGACTCAGATATTTCGATAGCATAACATTGCAGTAATATGTTTTGTTGTTGTTGTTGTTTTTGTTGTTTTTACTTTAATGTAATGTGGCACTAAACTGGCAAAAAAAATGACCTTGTTCAGTAGGCAGCAGATTTGATTTAATCTATAAGACAATGACAGAGAAGTGGGTGGAAACATTAGAAATGTTCTTGTTCATTTCAGTCCCTGTGAAAGCTGAATTTTACTGTAGAGAGTTGGATCAGAAAGTAGATACTAAAACGCCTCAAGGAATGCAGGATGTCTCATTTGCTGGCTGTTTCAAGACTTACCTTCCCCTTTTTCACCCACTTTGCATTAGCCTGAACAGAAATATTCCTAGTCATTACCATAATCAATAATAACAGTCAAATTCACTTTCTGTTGGCATTTCATTTTCCTCTCCATGCTTGGATTTCTTGTGCCTCAGCACAGTCCACTTTCTAATGCCAAATCAGTTTGGCGTGAATAGTTCCAGGGACTCTTAGCCTTACCAGCATACCTTCTTCTACTGGTAAATGATTTCCTCTGAACACTTCTTTTTTCTTCAATTCACTCATTAAATGCTTTTGCCTTCAAATTTATGTATATATGTATGTATTGAATTAATTCTAATTCCCTTGGGACTATTTTTTTCTTTTTTTCCTATTTGGCTTTGTAAGCAGAAAATGAGACCTTTTTTNATGAGCCTTTTTTTTTTTTTTTTTTTTTTTTTTTTCTGTTATACTAACACCTTTATAACACATGCTATGGCTTATGTTACAAAGTTATTTTAATTCTAACACCTTATATATACTTGAAGTCAAATTAAATGAAGTAACTTTGTCACTGTGATGCCCCATATAATTTGACTAAAAGTTAGATTCCTTGCTCTGTGCTGGAGTACATAATGGTAAGTTAGATACCTACATTGTGTATAGCTAGTGTTGAAAAATTTTTGAAAATGGGTTCACTGCAAACTCCTATATGAATTAGGAATGCTGCAACTGTCAATAGAAAATGCTAAAACCATTTATGTGTGGTATTCTTCTCAGTCCCTATGCATATAACTAATGTCATATTTACAGCTATCTCTTCTGGGTTAGACTCAAAGCCCAAAAGCACATAGTGAACTACTCAGACAGTCATTTGAATGCAGACAACTATCACATTTTTTAGTACTTTCTTTTTTAGCTGTTGGATCATAGAATCATTTTACTTTTAGAGGAATCCTTCTTGTTTATCTGGAGATGCACACACTAGACACAATTACAGTTCCAACCTTATGTTTTGTTGTTAAAATACTTAATACGAAATACTTAATACTAAAATACGAAAATAGTAGGTATTAATTCTTCTGATCTTGAAGTAGATGCATAAAGTAGATCAGATCAATTCTCTGTTGAAGTCCGTATTCTTCCTGTTTAGAAGTCCATTCTATCATTTAGCAATGTTAGAATATTATCAACATGTGTCAAAGACCAGCTAAGGGATTTGAACTATTCTTTCAACTTCATTTGATTTCAAACCGATAATTTAGGGTTCTGAATTCTGATCAGGATACATATTAAAAGAATGATTTCTCATTTTAATGTGTTTAAAGGATGCTAAGATAACATTATCAGCTGATGATGAAAGAAATGTACTTTTTATCTAGCAGCCTGTTTTCATTGAAATCATCATGGAGCATGATGAAGATAAATCTTATGATATCGACTAAACTGGCAAATATATATGAGTTTAGAAGTCTGAACATGACCTGTGTACATTTCTGCAAAATAACTGAGTTTAGGAACCTATCAAGTGGGAGCCTTGCTTTGAGGTTCTGGCCAGCTTCAGAGGACTGACTACACATCTCTCAGATGGTGCCATGGAAAGGATGTTCTACCAAAGTGAATTTTACATCTCTGCTCCTGAAATAAGGCCTCTAAGGCTATGAATCTGAGAGCCATTGAGGCCAGCTAAAGAGCACAAAGAATGTGTAAGAGTAAATATACATACAGACTTCATGAGGCATGGTCTAAAACATCTTCATGTTTCTCTGTGCTCCTCATGAATGCCTTAACCAGGAACCTAAAGATAGCTGAAACTTTACATATTCTATTTGTAATATGTGTTTACACAAGGCTGTTTGTAAATTGCTCAGACTTAAGGCTCCTTTTGTGATTTATTTCTTTTCTTAAGTCCTGTGCTGTCATAACTCACTAATACTCCTCGCATTTCTTTGCAATATCAAAACAGCTAAATTCAGACACAGACATTACTAAAGTTCAGCAGCAGTAAAATTGATACACTATGCTTTGCCAATTTGAAGATTCAGAGATCATTTTTCTTTTCAGTGGTCTGGGAAAGGGAAGGGAAAGGAAGGGAAGGGAAGGGAATACTGTTGAAATAGTACAACCAGGGACAGAAATCCATCAATGCCCAGAATGCCTGTACAAAAAGGTATTATGACAGATAACTAGGACTTCTANAGGGAAGGAAAGGGAAGGGAAAGGAAGGGAAGGGAAGGGAATACTGTTGAAATAGTACAACCAGGGACAGAAATCCATCAATGCCCAGAATGCCTGTACAAAAAGGTATTATGACAGATAACTAGGACTTCTAGAAAATACCATAGCATTGCCTAGGTATTGCCAAAGGCTTAGACAAATCCAAATTTCTATTTTCTTCATATATTTACAGATCAGAATGATTGAGAAAATCGTGGTACTTCTAAGTAGGTGTGAGTAAAAGAAGGTACAAATCTGAATGCAGCAAAGCATTGATACAATGACGTTATTCAACTCCAAATTTTATTTTTCTTTAAAAAAAAAAAAAAGAAAAAGAAAAAAAAAAAGGAATGCAGAAGTTTCTAACATGCTATTAAAACCTTGGCAAATTTCATATATTATAAAAAATTATGTGAGAGTTTTAAAACTCTTGTCCCTAATGAACTTGCTGAATAACTTTCTGCCTCTTTATCCAAGGTCTTGTCAGATCTTTTCTTGAAAAACTTGCTTTATTATAAATAAAAGTTAAAATAATTATATGCAGTTATATATATATATTAATTTTATCTGTAGTTATATTCATTTATATTAATTTTATCTTTTAACACTTATTTCTACATTGATCTAAGAAATATTTGAAACATTTCAGAAACTTCACTGAGCTTTTGCATCCAAAATATTGATTTGTACCATTGCACACTTGAATCTGTTATATTTTTATAGATGTCATGTTTTCTGCTCATGGCAAGTAAACTTGATTTTGATTCATTCTTCTTGTTTCTTTCACTTCTCCATTCTGCTAAGAGTAGTCATGGTTTTGTTTGGTTGTTTATTTAGTAAATATACTCTTGACTTAAAGAGGTCGATTTTATTTTTCCTCAATATGTCTTTGAAGATATGTATCTTGGATAGAATCATAGAATCACAGAATCACAGAATGGGCAGGGTTGGAAGGGACCTCTGAAGATCATCTAGTCCAATCCCCCTGCCAAGCAGGATCACCTAGAGCACGTTGCGCAGGATGACATCCAGGCGGGCTTTGAGTATCTCCAGAGAAGGAGACTCCACAACCTCTCTGGGCAACCTGTTCCAGTGCTCTGTCACCCTCACAGTAAAGAAATGCCCCTCATATGGAGCTGGAACCTCCTGTGTCTCAGTTTGTGCCCATTGCCTCTCGTCCTGTTGCTGGGCACAACTGAGAAGAGAACGAATCATAGAATGGCTGGGGTTAGAAGGGACCTTAAAGATCATCTCGTTCCAACACCCCTGCCCTCATGTCAAGCTTTTTGTCCACCAGAACCCCCAATTCATTCCTCCCTTCTGTTGTATCAACCGCACCACTCAGCTTGGTGTCATCTGGAAACTTGTTGAGGGTGCACTCGATCCCATTGTCTATGTCATTGATAAAGACACTAAACAGCACTGGTCCCAAGACGGACCCCTGAGGGGCACCACTCGTCACCAGCCTCCACCTGGACAGAGAGCCGTTGACCACAACTGTCTGGGTGTGGCAATCCAACCAATTCCTTATCCACCAAATGGTCCACGCTTCAAATCCATATCTCCCCAATTTGGAGATCAGGATGTCATGTGGGACCGTGTCAAAGGCCTTACAGAAATCTAGGTAGATGACATCTGTCTGTCTTCCCTCGTTGAATGATGTGGTCACTCCATCATCAAAGGCCACCAGATTGGTCAGGCATGATCTACCCTTGGTAAAGCAGTGATGGCTGTCTCAGATAGCCTCGTTGTCCTGCACGTGCCTTAACATTGCTTCCAGGATGATCTGTTGCGTGATCTTCCCAGGCATAGAGGTGAGGTTCACTGATCTGTATTTCCCCAGGTACTTCTTTCTACCCTTTTTAAAAATAGGAGTGATGTTTCCTTTTTTCCAGTCACTGGGGACTTTGCCTGACTGCCATGGCTTTTCATGTATGATGGAGAGTAGCTTGGCAACTACTTCAGCCGTTTCCCTCAGGATCCTGGGATCATGTCATCAGGCTCTATAGACTTGTACCTGTTCAGTTTCATAGGCAGTAGGACTATAAACAATCCCTCTCACCATTGTCTTAACCATTAAATTTCAAGCAGTCAGTAAGGAAAGCTGAAGAAAATGTCATTTGCAATTTTTATATTGCAATGAAAACTCTTGCATTCCTAGATGTCTTCATGAGAACTCATTATCATGATGTAGCAGATATTTGTTTCTTATTCCATTGGACAATTTTTTTAGGAATGAAAACACAGGACTGAATAGATGAAGGTTTGGATTCCCTTATCCAATCAAGTCCCTATTTTCTGCAATAATAGGCAACTAAAATACAACAAGACAACTAGATTTTAGGAGGGCCCAACCGTATTTACAAACACAGTGTCTAAGATTATAAAATAATTCTCCATAATTTAAAAGAAATATAGGAACCAAAGTAAAATAGAAAACACTATATACAAAATGTTCTAAAATTAAAGTTAAAATTTAAAAAGAAACATAGGAAGAAGTGGGTGAATCATCTATTATCATTGCTAAATATACAATAATGTTAACAAACATTAATATTTAAGTAATTCAGTAGGATTGTGGATGTGTCCCACCTGCAGCTGTGGTTAGTTCTGAGTGCTTCAGAGGAAGGCAGGAAAATACTCGCATTAGTATGAGTCAGGTCTAACATATATGCATGAAGAAAATTAGAGGATAATTGTACTTCTATATTTGGTACAACTTTATTAAATCCAGTCTTTCTCTGGACTTCAGTTTAGGATATTTGAACACAGAAAAACATTAAATGTGCTTAGATGTTTTACTCTACAAAGAACACTTTTAGCAAAAAGGTATCCCAGGTTTTCATTCAGGCATTCATCTGTTCAACAAAAATGATCACAAGACAGAGACAGAAAATCTCTCAGGTAGACACAGTCTTTCATAATCACCAGCATCAAGACACATGTGTAAGTTACTGCTGTGTGATATGAGAATGAGAACACTGGCTATTGAATTCTCCTCGTATTTTCCAGGTTCACCTTCACAGATTTTGTGATGTACCCAGTGATACCAACGACATCCAGTGATCCACTCCTGTTAACAGCTTTTTTTTCACATTTGATAAAGCCTACCAGGTTTGTCCATATAGTTCTCCATCCCATTCTTCCAAAAGCAGATTGCTTAGTAGCAAGTATGGTGATGATATCATAATAATATGAACCTATAACTGAGATGAATGCCTCTTAGTTTTTCCTCCATCTTTCATTATTAAATGCCACTGGGCTTCTTTGATTTCTACTTTCTCCATTTCCCTCATATCCTAATAGTCAATTGTGACTTCTGTCACAAGGATTTCCAAGTCTAGTTGTCGAAGAAGTATTTAGGTTTTCTTTTTTTTTGGATGCTCTGAAGTGATGACATCTGTGCTTCTACAGCAGATATCTCTACATTAAAAGAAAGATGAATTATTTTCTATGTTATCTTACCTTATCTGACTAGAGTTCTCAACCATTTGAATATTTTCTTGATTTTTACCTGTTTTGGTATGTTTTAGAGTTAGAATTCTAAAAAGTTGTATATATAATGAGCTTCTTTCTGAGCGTTTGCTCTGCCTGTTGCTTCATTACCATGCAAAATTGTATGTCCTAGAATAAAATTAGAAAAAAAAATAAAATATAAACAGATCGGTGCTATATGAAATATTTAATACTGAATATACTAATTTTGTGGCTTTAGCAGTTTAAAATAATAAGTCTAGTTAGACTTCCTAGCAGCTCAGTGTAAATATAACTGTGAATTTAATTGAGAAATACAGTTAAAAAATTCTGCAAGAAAAATAAGGTACATACCAAAATAAAATTCTGGATTGTATGATCCTAGGTATGATTCTTTAAATGGTAGGACATTTTAACCAGTTTAACAGCTAACAAGGTGGACTGGAGCAGTTTTGTTTCCAATAATATACTTCTTAATTTGTCTTTACCTCAAGCCTACATCTTCATAACTGGGTAAATATTTACTGTGAATCCATCTGTTGTTTGAAGAAAAATGATTCACTCTAACTACATTGACTGACAATTAAAATTTATGAAATATACTTCCACGTTAGTTTCATAAGACTTCTAGACTACAGAGCCACATCTATATCCCACTGAACAAAACTATTTTGGTTTATTACTGTTTAGACTGTAAGATATTTTCATGCTAATACATGGTCTGTTAACTCCCTTGACCATGAAAAAATCTACAGCAAATCTTCAGGAAGTAAAAGAGCACATATAATCATACTTTTTTTTTTTTTTTTTCCCTATCGTTAAAATCAGCCAGCCACACATCAAAATATCTGTCTTAAATATAGATATTTTTCTTCTTCAGTTTATTTCTTAGAAGTTATTTTGACTGTTTTTAATTCAGAATGTGTCTCAATGACCAATGATTACAGACACTAGGGATGAAGAGGAGTAGGGTGCAAGAAATATTTAAAGAAGGTCATTATATTTTTATATATATTATAGAATCCATTCCAGTTAAATATTCTTAAAATTCCTCTTACAGAAAGCAAGTTTTTCACTAAATATTTGCAGTGTCTTTAGTTCTACCATCTATCTCTGACAGTTTTAAGACCTGTACTTTTTTTTCAATTAGTGAAACATTTTTACTTCTTGTGCTAATACATGTTATCAAGGTAAGTAAGAAATCCCATGAGGTACTTTTCTTATCAACCTGTGATGGCATAAGTTTTAAGATTCAAAAAACAGTCATCAGCAAAAAGATTTCATTCAGAGGAAATATCTAAGGTAAATTATCTGAAAATTATTTCTAGTTTGTAATCAATAATGATTTTCATTATAGTTTTAACACCGTGATACTAAATTAAAATGGGTCTCTGCATGTCTGCAAGCATAATTGTTTTTTTTTTCTAGATGTATGTTACTCTTTTTGCTCCATACATATTCTTTTCTGTGAAATACTTGTAGAACCTTCTTATTTATGATTAATTTGTCTGATCATGTTCCAAAGTGCTTTTGTATTTCTGTAGTTTTGTCTTTTATTCTGAAAATAAAAACCAACCAACCAACCAACCAACCAACAAACTAAACAACACTTAAAGAATTGTATTCACTTGTCTGAAATATCCTGTATTTTCTTAGCATGTCTCTAAGCTAGAGAGTCTTACAGGTAATAATAAGCAGACTGTAGCAGTTTTGTAATTAGTTTCAGTAAAAACAAGTACTTACATTTTGTTCAACAATTCAGGAAAGAACATGCTAACATATTGTTCCTATAACAAAATATTTCACACCTTGTGTCAAAAAATACCCATTATAGATCATACTTAGCCTTTTTTTTTTGTTTTTTTTTTTTTTAACATAGTAACTTGAAAAGATCCTGCATTTCCAAGTTTGGATGGCATAATCAATATGCAAGATGTGAAAATGGGTCAGGACATCAAACTGTTTTTGAAACTTTTTAGATGAATACAATAACAAGAAATCAATTTTATACCACAGAAAATGAGATTCCAAACAAAAACAAACAAACAAACAAAAAAACACCACCAACAACAACAAAACAACAACAAACAAACAAAAACAAACAAAAAAATACTTAGTTGGTTTACTGATGTCTCCTAAAAGACAGTTAAATCTAGTGTAAGAATAAGGTGTAGACAGTAATGAGAGAACTGTGTTTAAAAACAGTTAATAAAATAAGTAAAAGTATCTGGGAAAAGACACTTTTTGCTGTATCACTAGTCTATATCATATAATCACTTTAAAAAATAAAAATAAAAAAAAATCACTACCTCATAAGAAAAGAAAAATCTTTCTCTGAAGTTCAAATCATTTCACTTAAAAAGCTTCTTCAACTCATTCTTTCTCCCATCCTTTGAAGTGGTCTTTTCTTACTATTTGCTTCAGTGGAATAGGCGCAACTCTTAACCTCCCTCCCAGTGGGTAGAAACCACAACTTTATATATGTAGTAATTACTATGCATTTAGCAGAGTTTGAAAGGAGTAAAGAAATTTGTCACCAAAGTATATATTCAGTTTCAATAATGAAATGTCTTTGAAATATTTTAATGCAATTTTTTGGCTAGGGTAGATAGGTGTAATCACATTGGTATAGCTTGTTATAGAGTACTATAGACATGCAGTGCTCCAGTTGGAAAATACATCTGTGCTTAGATGGATAAGCAGATGAAATATATCAGAAAGAGAAGTAATATTGAGTAGAAATTCAGGGGGAGGAAAAAATAAGAAAAAGGAACAAAAGAATATACATTATATTGGTACCATAAAGTAAATAAACAGTACATTAAAATCTGCTATGGGCTTTTTATTGTTAGCTGAAAAGTGCTTAGGAAAAAAAAAAAAAAAAGCGTAACATTTCATATGCATTCAGAAAAAAAAAACAACAAAGCAAACAAAATAAACAATAACAAGATGAATATTGAAAAGAATGAGTGACCCTTCACTTCAAGTGACAGCATCAGGGCATAATCATCCATGTAAATTATACATTGTTTAGTGGTAGTTCCATTGTACACAGAAATAATTCCTTAAAACAGGCTTAAAAACATTGACAGAAATGGTCTTGGAATAAAGAAATAGGGATAGCAAAATCTTGCAAAATTTATGTTTGTGAAGAACTTGACAGCTTGAGAATGTGTGGTTTTGAGTGCTCTCTTGTCTGTAGTTATGATGCTCCTTAGTTGAGTGATATGTGTGTATATATATATATATGCTGTCTTTTGATTCAGACTCAAATCTTGTGAAGTTGGAAAAAGTCTTACTTTTTTGAGTTGCCTCATTTCTGCCACTACTGGAATAAAGATAATAAATCATGATATCTGATGAACTAGCTGTGCACTTTTGCTTTCCTTTTAGTAGTCTGGATCTATAGACAGCACATTCATTAAATCCAGTGTTCAATTAAGATGATAAAAAGGATTCAGTGAGGAAATACTACTTTGTTGCTGAGGCATCAAGTAGTATTTTTGAAAGAGCCAATCAATGGTACAGGTAGAAAATGACATTTCAATACTTTTCATTAATCTTTCACAAGTATGTGAAAAAGGAACCCTGAACCATACTAGTTTTGTTTTCCTTATTCTGATGTGATCCCATCACTCTCAGTGAAGCCAAAATTAGCAAGGTACAGAAATAAGCTTGAAGATATGATATTTAACTTTCAGGCATTCCAAAGTAAATATTTTGTATTTTCATGAACTCTGTAGCCTGAACTATATGACATCCTAAGCTACCAAATGGGAAATGACCATTAGGTGACACAACATATAGAAACATTCAGGTAGGAAGCAATATCAAACCTTCTACTCAAAACGGGGTCAACAATGAATTCAGATAAGATTGCTCAAGGCTTTGTCCAGCTGAGTCTAGAAAACTTCCAAGGTCAGATATTCTACAAGCCATTTGTTCAGCCTGTTACAATGCTTAATAAATCTTATACTAAACATCTTTTCCCCCTTATAACCATGTGGAATGTCAATTTATTGTCTCTTTTTTCCTCCATCAATAGTCCTGGATCCTTCTTGATGACCTCTTGTAGTAAGTGGGGTATGGCTCTTATGTTCCCCCCCAAATTCTCTCTTCTTCAGCCCAACTCCCCCAGCCTTTCACTGCAGTGCAAGTTCTCTAGTTCCAACCACAATGGGGAAAAAACTCAAAAACTACAAAATAAAAAGGGGGCTAAGATAAAAAGTGAAATAAAAAAAATAAAGGAAAACAAAACAAAACAGAATAAAACACTTTCAAACTTCCCCCCCCCCCAAAAAAAGGAAGAAACACAAAAATCTGACAAAAAAATCTCAGTCCTACCAAAAATCTGGAGAATAAAAATGAACAAACAAACATACAAAGGAAAAGAAAAGAAAAGAAAAGAAAAGAAAAGAAAAGAAAAGAAAAGAAAAGAAAAGAAAAGAAAAGAAAAGAAAAGAAAGAAAAGAAAAGAAAAGAAAAGAAAAGAAAAGAAAAGAAAAGAAAAGAAAAGAAAAGAAAAGAAAAGAAAAGAAAAGAAAAAAGAAAAGAAAAGAAAAGAAAAGAAAAGAAAAGAAAAGAAAAGAAAAGAAAAGAAAAGAAAAGAAAAGAAAAAAGAAAAAAGAAAATACTTCTTTGAAGTATCTATTATCTGCTTGTTTGCTGTGGTCTTCAAAGTAGGGAGTGTACTAAAGGTGCTGGCAGAGGATGAAATACCGTTACTGAATCATATGTCTTGTGTATTTGCAGGTTGCTTATAAACCTAGAAGGGTTTTGTTACCATTGGCTTTTTAAGCACTGCCTAGGTGTTCCTCGAGATGAAAGTGGATTTATCCTAGGTTCTGCGTAATATCTGCTCATCTAAAATATAGACATCCCAAGGCACGTGGCTGGAGGCAACACAGAATAACTTAACACTACAAAAAAGGCATTAGGTTCTTGTGTTTTGGCAACTGAATCATGCCCAGAACCCCATAGTGAGTCTGCATCTAATTCTGAGAAAATTAGCTTAGTATTTCATTATAGATCATGCAGATAAACTGCATGTTTCAGGGCGTGATTCACGCAAACTATTTTGGACGTCTTCTTTATAAGATGAATTACTCCACAGAGGAGCCTATTTCTCCTGACCGTAATTGACAAACTAAGATGTAGAAATGAACTGTAGACATTTGAACCTAGGTAAGATAGTTCTTTCAAGGGAACTTCATGATCTTTATCTGGCAGTACCTATATGTATTCTATACCACATTTGTTACACTTCAAACAAACAAACAAACAAATGAAAAAACACTTTGATAAGTATAAAGGCAACTCCTAGACTGAAACTCTGTAGGTTGTGTTTGTGACATCACATTAACTGTTTTTTGTTTGTTTTGTTTTTTGTTTGTTTGTTTGTTTTGTTTTTGTTTCTTTTTTTTTCCCCAGCAGATGAGGAGACAGAGAGAAATAATAAGAATTTCTGATACGTTTTTCCATCGTCTTTTCTTGAAGACCTCTGAAAATAATAGAAATACCTGTGAATTCTATACTACTCTGACTACGTACTACTCTGACTGGCTTATCAAGTTGGAGATTCTGTCACAGGGTACAAGGGCTATGTTGAACTCATAACTGAATCAACTGGTCAGTCTGAAACTGAAAAACATACAAAACAGCCTTTGAAGTGTATGAGCTGGCTGCAACACTCTGATTGCTTTGCATTTCAACAGAGAAAAGTAATGATGTCAAAACCTGTGGTGAATCTTCTTTAAGAAACATAATTTACCCACAAGTTACACAGGTAGCAACCAATTTCTAATGCATCTGAATAAAAAACTGCTCAGTGAGCAACACATCATAGCTTGTTGTAGACTTGGAAGAGACAATGAAAACTCTGCCCTATATGCATGCCCTGTTTATTTGAAATCCACAGTTTAAAGCAACTGAAAACCATGGGAAAAACAAGCCAACATTCTTTCATTCCTTGCTTATGTCTGCAAAATTGCTGACATTTATGCTGGCTGGCTACCCAAGTTTTAATCATCAGTGGATTTAAAAAGACCATAGAAGCATCTATTATGGAAAACTTTGATAATTTTCTTCCAGTTTTTTCCACAGATATACCAGTGTATAAGGTATTAAGTTACTAGAGATTTAATATGAGGATATTTCTGGCAGAGTAACAAACATATTTCTTCAAATAGTTGTCTTCAGCACCTAAATTTACTGTATGTCCTAGATATTCCCGCTACAAGGTCACTTGGGTTTGAGCAATACTAGGAGTTTTTTCTTCCCTACATGAAATGTGAAATTGTAGGTAATATTAATTTCTGGCCAAAATTTTTACCATTCACTTCCTCATACATTTTTAGTTTGTTCATTTGTTTGTTTTCCTAATAGCAGAGTCTACTTCAGAAAGATATTAAAAAACAAAAACAAACAAACAAACAAACAAAATAGCTATACATATATTTATTATTTTTCTTAAGGGATTGTTCTGACTGTTTTTCAGTTATTCTCTAGAAATGTCTCCCTAAGAAAATTTGTCACATACCATTCATGTTTTTGGGATGAATTTCAAACACTTTGCTCCCTTCCCTTAGTTAGATATGGCTTAACATTAGAGGACAGAAATCCAAAATATTACCTTCACTGAGGAAAAGGCCAACATAGTACAACTCCTTTTATATTCTAAGAAACAGAAGCACATAAATACTGATCAGCTACTAATCTAATTCCATCTCATCCTAAGGAAAGGTCCTAGTGATAGGAGAATTGAAGTTGTCTCCAGGAGAGCAAGGGGAGAGATATTAGGGGACAAAAGATAAGCTGATGTCAAAAAGCAAGTTTCACTGTTGTAGGACAACCTATTATTATTCATAAATCAGCAATAACTATTTGTAATGTAAAGAAACTTCTCTTAATATAATTTATAGTGTTAAACTTTCCACATCAAATGAGGCAAATAAAAAAATGCTGCTCCACAAGAAGCAAGAGTCAAAGCCAGCATCTCGAAGACACAAAGACCAAAAGCGTGATATAAGGAACTGTCTCTTTAGAACTGTAAATCTCAAAAACCTTGCCTAGATGTCACATAAAATAACAAAACAAAACAAAATCCATAAGGAAAAAAAGAAGTGTTTTTTTTTTTTTTTAAAGAGTTTTAAGAAACATCTGCATATTAAGAGATAATTTGTTTTACTGAGCTTTGCCAGAGTTACTCAGCTTATCTTCCTTGCTAGAGTTGATCTAAGTGGTTTCAACAAGTCCAACAGATCAGTTTCTAACAAAAGCCTATAGCAGCTGTGAATATTACTGCATTCATTTAATACCAAACCCTATTTACCCAGATTTTGAGATTTGTTCTCTGAATGTAGATAATTAATTTCACAGTTCTCATCCCAGGTGAATGATGTCCACCTGGGTGTGGAAGAAGGAAAAGCAGTTATCCTAAGGTATAAACCAACAGACACAGTCTGAAAGACTGTAGGCTAATCATCAGGAGGATTCCTGTCAGATACAATGTCAGTTTTGCAACTTAGTATCACAAAAGTTCCTAGTTGAGTTATCCTAACTCTCTGTAGGGAAACAAACAATCCCTTAGCATATGTGTATTAAAGAGTAGAGCTGGTATTGAATGTCCAAATGAACATGCAGCTAGGACATTTCTGTCCAATGTAAAAAACATTCAGACCTCTCAATACTTTAAAATGAAACATGCACAGCTTACTTCTGGGGTTATTTTATTTCACACCATATCATAAAACAGTAAGCACTTCTCTGTGATACATGTTGGGAGCACAACAAGTAAAGACTGAAGGAATTTTAATTCCAGTCAGTTCTTGTCCAAGGAAGTTCTGTATTTTAATGGCTTATAATTTGAATTATGTAGTACTCATTTTTTTTTATTATTTTTATT
>VXAL01016201.1:194674-219527 GCA_013399475.1 Chauna torquata | reverse complement strand
GGGGGCTGCTGGCGCCGGCTCTGGCCGAGGGCTCCGGAGCGAAGCGGCCTGGGCACGGGGGGCTGCGTCCCGCGGCAGGGCGTGAGCGGGTCCCCGCGGTGCTGCGCCGGCTTTCCGGCGGGCGGGCGGGCTGCCCCCGCGCTTGTGTGGGCGCTGGGGCCTGTCGCTCCCGTCCCCGAGTGGGTCTGCCTGTCCGTCTGTGTCTCGGCGAGCGTTCGGTTATAACTGCTCACGCGTATGGGGTCATAGCACTGTGGACTACGTTTGTGTTCATGGTACGGTCTGAGTGTTGTCCGAGCACATCTGTACGGCTGTGAATTCTAAGTCCGTGCCACTTGGCTCATAGAAGTGTTGTTAAAGTGGCACGTATGTGTATGTCAAAGTTGATAGCTTTTGTGCGCTCTTTTGTTGTGGGACCCTTTTGATGTAGTATGAATTCTCAAGGCGATTGCTTAAATGACAGAACCCTGCCAAGTTAACAACTAGGAGTGACCTTTCATATATTTTGAAAATCCTTTAACTGGGTTTCTGGGTTCTAGTATTTCTGTAACATCCCAGCTGTTGTTACTTATTAAACTTTAAAAGCAAACAACCTGTGACTGTTTCACTGGGAGCTGTCCACCTGATAATAAAGGTGGAAGTTTTATTTTACTGGAGATGTGAAAGCACCAGAATGCCGTGTGAAGACAGAAGATTGTTGTTGTTTCTCAGAAACCATTGTTCCTTTTTTTTTTCCTTGAAATTATGTGCTTTTTAATGAATGATAGCAAATAATGAAAACAGCAAAATATCCTTGTAATTTGCAAAGCAGATAGACTTTAAGTAGCATAGCCAAAATCTCTGGTGACATTAAAGATGCACTTTATAAAAATCCTATGTGTCTTTGCAGTTTGCCCAATCCAAGGGTTAAATATGACATTACCCATCTTTAATAATAATTTATTTCCTGTTAAAAGTGAAAAAACACTTTTTTCGTATGTGTCACGCTTCTTAGCTGTAAATAAATGTTCAGTCTTTAGAAACTTTTTGAACTTCACAGAGTACAGTGGTGTTTGTAGGTGTATATTTTCTTATGTAGCTTCTGCTGAAGATTTTGCCAAGACTTGAGCCTGAGAGACCAGGCCCAAATCACCCATCTCTAGCATTAGTGTGTAATATTGGCGGTAGCTTGTTTTAAGTCAACAAAGGTCCTTCTTTACGAAAACTATGACAAATGGCGGTATAACAGTGACAGTTTCAGTGGACTAATCCTTAGAGAAACTGTAGTATTGCATATTTTTTTTGCCAAGCTAGGAACTCCTCGTTTCTCAGTAAGTAATAATAATGGTATTACGTGTGTGAATGAATTTGTAGAAAAGGGAAATTGGTTAGGCCTTGTGACCATGTGAGTTCATTATCATCGTAAAATACATATGAGTCCCTTGATCCTTCAGAAGGTTCAGTGTGGGCTAATATTGCATGTGTAAGAAGCTTCATTAGCTTCTCTTTATGGATGCGGTATAGTTTGCATATTTTCTTTTGGGAGTGGAATAAGAGATTCTGTTGAAAGCTTGTAGTGGTAGGATTTTTTACTCTCAATAAATAAGTTATATAAAAAGCTGCATAGTGAACTTATCAACTGATATTAAGGAGGATCTGGGTGGTAAGTATTCAGTGTTTTAAACCTTTCTGTTGCTTTATGAATAATTTTCAAGCCCCTGTGATGGATAGGGGAAATATTTACAGACTATAGGGGTTATTAAGCAGACAGGTAATTTATTATTCTGACCACAGGGAAAGAAATGTTTTTGGAACCAGTAAGAATGTAGGATTTCTATTTGAACACTTCATGCTTTTGTTCTGGCAGTGCACATCAATAGTGCATACAAATATTTAAAGTAGGGTGGGATAAGTGTAAACTGCCGATGCTTTCTACTTCAGGGTGGCTACTATTCAATCCAGTTCTTAATTGCAAGGGAAGAAATGGCTTCTGGACCAAGTAGAGATTCCATTCTTTATGCAGTGTTTTGACGTAGTTTCTGATTTATCTGATTGTAGGTGAACGAATCAAAAAGCCAGTTCCTCTTCAAGAACAGACTGTTAAAGATGCAAAGGGACGGTATCAACGTTTTCATGGAGCATTTACTGGTGGTTTCTCTGCTGGTTACTTTAACACTGTTGGCACAAAGGAAGGTCAGATATCTTTTTGTCATCTGGGAAGGGTTACTCGATTACTGTAGTATAACATTAGTGAAAACAAATTAACTATCATTAAGCAATTTTTTTTCCTGCTGTTTGTTATTCTGTAAATAGTTGGAACAGTATTTTTGAAGTTATTTCCCCTTTAGCTCTTGGACTGCAGTTCTGTAGATGTTCTTGTGATGTATCCTTAAGGTGTAAGGTTGAAGTGCTTTAATTGTTTTCAAATACTACGTTGTAGTTTACAGTACCTTACTTTAAATGGTTTACTTTCTTTAAAGGATGGACTCCTTCAGCTTTTGTATCATCACGGCAGAAGAGAGCAGACAGAACCATTCTTGGACCAGAAGATTTCATGGATGAAGAGGTAAATTTAGAAAGAAATACATCTCTTTTGGAAGTAGTTGCCATGACTGCAGTTTTTCAGGCTGTGAAAAAAAGAACCTAAATAGCAAAAACTGAAGTAACTCTAAAACCACTTCATGTATACAGTGTTATATTTGTAGGTTCTATAGGATGTTTCATAGATCCACTTAAGAAGCCCCTGTAATCTCAATATTAAAAAATAACAACAAAAAAACTTCAAGCCGTTCACTTTCTCTATGAGAAAATACAAATACTTTTGAAGCTGTTTAGAACATGACCATTCAAGTTACTCAGAAATCAACCATATAAATGGCTTGCAAAATTTGGCCAATATAAGGGTCACATCCTGTTTTTTTTCTTTACTATTACAGTAGGTAAGCATTTGAGGAAAAACATTTTTTAATGTAAATTTTTCTGGTTTGTCTATACTTTCCAGGATCTTAGTGAATTTGGGATAGCACCGAAAGATATTACAACCACAGATGATTTTGCATCCAAAGCTAAAGACAGAATAAAAGAGAAAGCTAGACAGATTGCAGGAGTAGTTGCTGCCATTCCAGGAACTACTGCATTTGATGATTTAATAGGACCATCAAAGTAAGTAAATTTAAATAAAAGTTAATTAAGCAATTCCTTTCACTTACAAGTGTTACATTGCTACAGAAAGTAATGTTCGACTAGAGTAATTAATGAAAGAGATTGAAAGATCTGCAGTGTTACGTTTTCATAGTGGCCTCCACCTGAATTTTTGTTCTGTATGTGTGGACTTGTGCCAGGTAAACACTTACAAACTGTGATGCAGCTTATATGCAAATGCTGATGTGTTCAGATTTGATTTGAAAATATGGTATTAAAACGTATTTTCAAATGGTATAGTTATATATCATATTGCAAGGAATATTAAAATTGTGGTTTGAGTTTTTTATTTTTGTTTTCTTCTTAGAATAACAATTGGGGTTGAACTGTTGAGAAAAATGGGTTGGAAAGAAGGACAAGGAATTGGACCGCGAGTCAAAAGAAAGCCACGTAGGCAGAAGCCTGGTAAGTTCAGCGAAGTTCCTGAACGCAGTAATACAAAGCTAGCATTCACAGACCAATTAAGAAGTTCATTTTAAGAGTTCCTTTTATTTAATCTGTTTCTTTAATCTTAGAGAAATTTAATGAAGAACTTTAATATGATGCTGTTATGTCTCTTGCAGACCCTGAAGTGAAAATATATGGTTGTGCGTTACCACCTGGACTATCGGAAGGTTCTGAGGTATTGTACAGGCAAAAGTTGTTTGTTGATTTATGTAAAAATAACTTTTTTGATGTTTTTTAAGCAGTACTTTAACATGCAATTTCAAGTTTTGTTAAAGTATTCATAAATATTTATTATGCTTATTATGAAAAAGGTTGAATGTAACAATTTATGCTTTTGCTAGCTAAGCAGGTTTAGCTCATAAATATTTTCATATGTAGTTAAGGAAACTCAAACTTGCCTAGTCTCAGTTAATGTTGTGAAAGCTAAATGTACAAAACTCTTTTATTCATAGTTGATCTTATATGCTTTTATTGTACAAGGATGAAGAGGATGAATACCAGCCAGAGAATGTGACATTTGCACCAAAAGATGTAATGCCTGTAGATTTGACTCCAAAAGAGAATGTTCATGGACTTGGCTATAAGGGTTTGGACCCCACACAAGCTTTGTTTGGTGCATCTGGAAGAGAACACCTCAATCTTTTTGCAGGTGGTTCTGAAGACCCAAGCAATTTACTTGGTGATCTGAGACACAATAGAGGAAGAAAACTAGGTATCACAGGCCAAGTAAGATGTTGTTTAATGCATTTTATTAGTAATGTAATCAAATCTAAATAAATTTTTTTTGTGGAAGACACCTCATTATTATAAGAAACCTTAAGTGTGGTTTGAAAACAGGATTAGGACTTTTTGCTGTTCTTTAACCTGTTTAATATGAAGATGTGGGCAAATCCTTATAACTCTTAACTGCTTTAATTTATTGATATTGTTAAAGAGAAATGTAAAAATAACTCATTGAATGATTGGATTGGGAAAATTGTTGTTACTTTGATTAGAGAAAGTTGATATTCAATATGTTTTTGTCAATTTTACTGAATCCTTTCAGTAATGTTGTATCTGTCAGCTGGAGAGTATTTGTAGTTCTTATGTAGAAAGAGTGCTGTCAATTTATATAATTTTGGAAGTTATACTTAATTTTCATGCCTTTTTTTGTTGTTTGTTTTTGTTTTGAGAATGTAATCTGCACTTTGTCTGTATGTCTTACATCTGGAATTACAATGCTGTCCTCACATTGTACAGACCAAACTTGGTGTCTCCCCTAGCTAAGGGAGTGGAATAAGTGGAATATGTTTGATTCCTCCCACTCCCCCCCCAATCCCCCAGTTGGTACCGCTTTTTTTTTGTGAAATAGTACTTTTTTTTTTCCAGTATACCTATGTATATTGGACATCTTATATACTGTAGATGGATAGATATAGGTGTAGATGTGTACTAATACGATTTAAACCAAAAATATAATTTTCACATTTTTGAATTCTCATTGCTTTTATTTAAAATATGTTATAGGCTTTTGGTGTAGGAGCTTTAGAGGAGGAAGATGATGATATTTATGCAACTGAAACACTGTCAAAATATGATACGGTTCTAAAAGATGAAGAACCTGGAGATGGCTTGTATGGCTGGACAGCACCTAAGCAGTATAAATCCAAAAAAAGTAAGAACTGTAGTTCTATCTAAAGAGTTAGTGTGACTTGTATTCAAAGCATATCATGTAAGTGTATCCTCTCTTTTCCAAATATTTTAAATAGATATCTTCTAGCTGTGATATCTGAAGCTTCATCTAGTCTTCTTGCAATATTCATGTGTCCCAATTCTGGAAATAATTTTTAAAGTCCTCCACTAATCCCAATTTAGACTAAGCACCCAAATTATATTTTTAAAAGGACAGTATGTGCTGCTTTGTGAAATACAGTATTCAATCCCACTGAAGTAAAGAAAGAGATGATTATGAATTATAGCTGCAAAATATGACCCAATATTTGCAAAGATAATTGTTTAGATAGACTTGATTATTTTCAAACGATAACATTCGTAAATTTTATCTTGATACTGCTTTATTTTTAGTGCAACTTCTAAGTGCATGGAATACTGTAGTGGTTTCTAGAGCACCTCTTGATGTTCTTTGTACAAAATTAGTAGCACTTATGATGTTAGATGTGGATGTAGTGGTACTGTTGCCTCACCAGTAGCCATGTTCATCTTATAGGATTCTCTCTGGCAGTAGTTTTTTAGCTGTATAATGCTAAACCAGATCCACAATCCTTGAATTGAAATGAAAGGCAGTGAAAACAAACAACTCCAATTACGTTCCATTCAAACGTACTGCAAAATGTAAAATATGTTTGGCAAAAGGCATTTTGTTCCTGAATATGTGTTTTAAATGTTGACCAACTCTGTGGTCATTTTGTAGGGTCTGAAACAGAAGTTAAGTATATAGGCAAAATCTTGGATGGCTTTTCCTTGGCATCAAAGTCATCAACTCCAAACAAGGTAAGCAGATACTGATGTTTTTGCATTAACATCCAAAGCAAAATTGACATGTGAGCAGTATGGATTTTACTGTTGCTCAATGCTTATTTATGTTCTTAGAAATAGAAGTTCTGGTAAGCAATAAATACTGCTGAGTAAGCAAAAATTGTCAAACTAATGGATTAATTTAAACTTTGCTCATGTACAGGCTTTGAGCAAATACATTCTACACTATTCACTGTTATTTTGAGTAAAGTTGGAGGAATGATTTGATTTAACTTTGCAATAAAAAATGCGCATCAGCTTTTAGATCTTTCAGATATAACACCCATTTTTCTCTAAAAATCAGTCCCCAAGCTTCATCCAGTTTGCTATTTTGGTGACAAGTTAATTTGTTAGCCCTGTTCTTAGCTGTGCATCTTTTATACCATGTATGTTTGCATAAATTAGAATGATGAACAGATTTGTGTGACACGGTCCTTTTGCTATTGAAGAAAGGAAGAACGTTTGCATGGTAGATAAAATTGTATTGCATAAGAGGCAGACGGGTAACCCTTGAAGTAACAGCTTGCACGAAGAATGTGGGGGAAAAAGGACTAATGAAAGATATGAAAATACACTAAGCACAGAAGTACTCAATAGTTCAATTAGTTCACTAAATCATATGTGACTTCTACTTTTAAAAATGTAACTATTGTATGTTATCAAGAGCATTTTCTCCAATAAAAGCAATGCATATTAAGACTAGTTAATTTTAGCTGCTTGATGTGCATGTTTTCCTATTTTGCATGTTATCTATTAACAATAGTTGTTCCAAAAGTTCGTATAACAGTACCATTTACTGACTCAGTCTAAAAGAATCAGTAGCTTGCAATGTTTCTTTTTTCTGTTACTTATAAATTGAGGAACTTTTAGATTGAGGTGACCTTTCTGAAACACATTTCTAAGGGTTAAATACAAAGTTGTATCTCGCTCTTGGTTGTTTTTTTCTTTTTTTTCCACACTTCTCTGTAAAGATTTATCAACCACCTGATCTGCCACGAAATTACAGACCAGTCCATTACTTTCGACCTGTAATAGCAGTTGGGAATGAAAACTACCATTTACGAAAGGCATTAGAGGAATCAACTGGAAAACTTGGGAGTGACACGACACAACAAAGCAGGCATGCACTGAATGCGTCTCATAGGAGGGAACGACTAGGAGAGACTGTTTTGAAAGGGATTGGTAGATATAATCACACCTTTGCTTGTTTTTGAGGGTCCCAGTTTGTTTATATAATACTTTAAAAAAAAAAATTTGGCCCAGCCTTGAACACTATTTTCTAATGTGAAAATAGTAAATCTAGTTGATTAGCTAATATACCTTGTCATTGCCCAGTTCCATCTCTACAGATGAGCTATTGGCGTATCTGCCTGCGTTTTCATGTACTTATGTCTTAAAGAAGAAAAGCATGTGTGGGATTAGTTGCTTCTTTTTAATGGCCTTATTAGGAATTCATAATATAGTAGGTTGTGAGTTTTGGCAGTTTTCTCTGTAAAAATGAGGTGTCACTGAAATACGTGGAAATTCACTGAAGTTAACTTGTAAATACAGCTTGCATTTGTATCTGCAATAGTAACATTTACAAAGTAATACCTAGGTAGGTGGCAAATAGCATAAAAGATGCAATAGTGACCAATAGTTTTCATCTGCCATTTCTGCCATTATATTGTGTATCATTGATGAAGAGTATTTTCTCTGAATGTGTATGCATCAGCGTTTCTCCACTAAAGTGTCGGAAATAGTTGTAGTAATTTTTCATGTCTATTTTTCTCTCACTTCTTTTGGTTTTAGGTCCAGCTCCTTCTGTTTTGGAATATCTGTCTGAGAAAGATAGAGAAAGACTCAAAGAAGTGAAACAAGCATCTGAACAGCAAACGAAAGCCAAAACGTTGTCTCAGCAGTCACGGAATAGCAGATTCCAGCCAGCCTCCCCAGATGACGCATCTCACAAATGGCAAATGTTGTTGGGGGGGCAGTTAGCAAACGCTGGTTCCAGTGACTTTAAACCATTTGCAAGAGATCCAGAAAAACAAAAAAGATATGAAAGTTTTGTGAAAAGTCTTAAACAAGGAGAAAAAGGTAACTAAAGAGAGAAATCCTGATACTTCTAGTTTTCTCTGAAAAAGTATTTTTTGAATCTTTTTGATTTTTTTGTCCTGTTGCATCTTATGTTCACTATGAGACCTATTCCTGAATTCCGCAGCATTTCTCCCTCTACTTTTTCTTTCTTTTTCTTTTTTTTTAGGGCCAATATTTAACAATTTTTCTACTGATAGTTAATTGTATTGACTTCAGCGAAACTGCTCAGTAATTTAAGTATTATCAAGACTTGATTTTAGGCATTACATTTCATACTTCTATGCTGTAGCAGAAGTGAAGTTCTCCAGGATGTTCTGCTTAGCAAACCCAGAAATACAGGCTATTTTCTTTCGTTTGGCAAAGCAGACTTCAGCTTTGGCCAGTGCTGTAAACTATGCATGGAATAAGCAGTTTCATTTAATTTGCTTCTGTTCAAGGAATAAAATTGACAGATCCTATAAAGGCAGGAAGAGAGAAACTGACTATTGTCACAGCAGAATAGCATTTTTTTGACTCCCTCTTTCACCTTTTTCCCAAACAAGGGAGGGAAAATCAAAAGAAAAGCCATACCATACGCTGTCAGAAGAGATAGAGACTGTAAAGTGAGCGCAGTAGTTCATACTTATCAGAGCTTGTGTTATTACATGTCCTTTGGATACTCAGGCTGACACTACTGTCAATTATATCTGGAATTTTCTTCATAGAAGAATCTGTAGCTGCAAAATCATAGCATACATGCAGCACTCTTATTCAAAACAAAAAAAATTACCTGGTCTTTTCATGTTGTTTTGGTCTCCTTCCGTTTTGTTTAGATTTTTTTCTATTAAATAATACTGTTGTGTATCTTAGGCTAATCCAGATACTTATGATGCCTTTGGCCTTGCTATAGTAGTAAGTTCCCTAGTGCTGTGATTTTTCTCTAAGGCATAAAAAGCTGAAATTTGATCTAGGGAGATCAGCAGCGGGGGAATCTAGATTGTCTTAAAAAAAAAAAACTTGTGTGTTAGTTTTTCTAAATTCTAAAGTACAAAAGGGCAGTTGGGAAGAAAAGGGGTACCAAGAAAATTTTGTAGAGGAAAGGGTATAATNTCCTTACTGGGACAGACTACTTGAGTTTTGAACCCGTAGTTCCTCTGTTCAGGACTGGGTTTTGCCTTGTGTAAAATTGAGTATCCTCTTATGATTAAGGAGGCACTTACAGTCACAGTGCTAAAAATACAGAAATGTAAGTAACTTGAATGCTCAAGATTCTGTTTGTAAGTGTGTCTTGGTTTGCCTGGTCTTCTTTCCTCTTTGGGAGCAAATATTAACCTTTTGCTTTAAACAGGGTCTGTATTGTTTACAAAACACTGTGTACAAATTCTACATTTATCAGTGTGCACTTTATATACCAGAAAGCCACTTAGTTATCAAAGCCTGGCCAACCTTACTCACTGGTTAACTTGTTTGCTCTGTGTTTCAGTTACTTGATGAAGCTTTGGACTTAAACACCTATTAAATACATGAAGTATTTTGGATGTTCCTTAAAGGACAATGAGTAAGGAGTCAGCATTACAAGTAAAATTGTTTAGAATATCTATCTTGCCTTTGGCAAATGCTATCATGAAAAACTACCTCTACTTAATCAAGGAATAATGCAGTTGAGATTCATGCTGTCCTTAAACTAAATACTCATTAAATACTTGCAGAGGTGTTTGCTTATTATCTTTTTTTTGGCTTGAAAAGCATCAAATTTAAGCTTTAATCTCTGTTAAGTATTTCTGTCCTTACCTTATAGTAGATACGTTGGAGCGTTATTTAGACCCAAGTATGACGGAATGGGAACGAGGAAGAGAACAAGAGGAATTCTTCCGTGCAGCAATGTTCTACAAGACCTCAAACTCAACACTGTCATCCAGGTTTACCCGGGCCAAATATGAAGATGATGTTGACAAAGTTGAAGTTCCTCGGGACCAGGAGGTATATGCTGTTACAGTCTTTTAGTACATTGAAACTACATTTGTTGCCTTAACTCTGACTTTCAAAATTCTTTTTCTTAAAAATTCTTTTATAGATATCATGTCAATAATACTTCGCTCTTCTGTTAAGTGAACCGTTGAAAACAGTCATTGCAGACAAAGCAGTGATTTGTTAAACTACACTGAAATAGTTATCTGTCCTTTTGTTAGTATGACAACAGTAAGTTAATTTAGTAAGTTATTACTTATCTAGCAGATAATGTTTGACTTTTTCAGAATGATATTGATGATAAGGAATCTGCTGTGAAGATGAAGATGTTTGGCAAACTCACAAGAGACAAGTTTGAATGGCACCCTGAAAAGCTGTTGTGCAAAAGATTTAATGTTCCTGATCCATATCCTGAGTAAGATGATTGATTAGAAGATGCTCATATTTGTAATGCTTCTTGAAAATTCTGACAGCTTTTCATATGCTTTTGAAAAAAATCTAGCTTGCTGTTTTCTTTTTCTATCATAAGAAATGTAATATAGGACCTTCTAATGTTTTAATTGGCCTCATTAAACATGGTGAAATCACTTCTGACAGAATAGTATGCATTTTAAGGACTGCTGTAGCTTGTAGACAATTTGAGGCCTTATTTTTCTGTGTTGAAAACAATAATCAAAAACAATTTTATTTCCCTCTAGTTCTTCCATTGTTGGGTTGCCAAAAGTGAAGAGAGACAAGTATTCTGTATTTAATTTCTTAACTCTGTCTGAGCCTACCACATCTGTAACTCAAGAAACAAATGAAAGAAAACAACAGAATAGCAATCTCAGCAGTAAGTTGGTTGTTACTTTATTGTTGTAGTTATAACATAGTGGTATAGAAGATCTCCATCTTTGTTGTGGAGAATGAATTTATCAACCTGTTTTTTTTTTCATTAAAAAAGACAAAAATTGAAAACATTCTATAAATAAATTCAGTAAATTCAGTTCAGACATAAAATCTAAATTCAGTGAGGTTATGCTAATTTCTTCCACATAGAAGGCCTTTATACGTCAGATATTCATTAGAAAGATTTTGAAGTATCAAACCATACTGAAGAAACGGACAACTTAATTTTAAGTAGGTCGTGAAATGCAGTATAATTTGGCATGCAACTGATTTGAATGTTTGGGACATTTTTAGAACCAAAGAAACCTTCAAGATGGGATGTATCAGATAAAGAGAAGGAGAAAAAAGATTCTATTAGTGAATTCATTAGTCTTGCTAGATCAAAAGCTGACCTTCAGCAGAAGCCACCAGTGCCAACAACAGAAGAATGTGGAACTGGGACAAGTGAAAGTCTTCCCAGTGAGGTGGGTTTTCAGTGGTGTATGAGCATAGGGAATGGCTGTAAACCTTGGCAACCCTGAGATAATTTTGGGTAGTGTATGAATTGTTTTAATATAGATCAGTTTGCTGAAGGGCCAAGTTGGGATAAGCAAAGAGCAAGTGAGATTGCATTTGGAAGAATTTTGAGTTTATAACTCTGAGATGTAAAATTTCCACAGCATACAAGGACAGCAAGTATGACTATACTTTAAATAGCAGCTTAAGAAAAGGTAAAATGTAGCTCACAGTCAGGGGGGTTAAATTTAGTCCCTTGCACCCGCTTTACTCACAGGCACAGAATATATTTTGTTCTGCTTTGAGTGAAGAGAGTGCACACTTTGTGGAGAAAGGTGATGTTTTCCTTTTGAATAAATTTAATCTGAGTACTGTATAAGTTAAGTTTGAACTAATGAATAAGAACTTATAATATCTTGGAGTCTATTTTCAACTGTGGGTGAAGCACAAATTGCAGTACTCTTTACAGGAAACCGAGTTTAGCAGTGCTTCGAGGTTTTGGACTAACAGTTACTAAGACTGTATACTTCGTATCTATTGTGATGTTTGATTGTTTTGTAAATACATCTCGGAATGTTTGAGGTTATTTTATTGCTTAACTTACCAGAGAGATTTTTATTTCTTTTTAGTGTTTAAATATGATTTGTTACGCTGTTTTGCAGGTAGCTAACGAAGATAAAGATCAGGAAGAAGAAAGCAGACCATCCATGGACTTATTTAAGGCCATCTTTGTGAGTTCCTCAGATGAAAAATCTTCCTCCTCTGAGGAAGAGAGTGATGAAGAACAGCAACCAACTGCTTTGGTAATAGATTCAGAAACCAACAAGCAAGTTGATCTACCGGATAGTTCCTCATCTAATGTACAAGGTAGTACTTAATGCATCTTTATTTTTATAAATATCTTTTAAAAACTTCCTTTATGAATCAAGTACTCTGGGATTGGATTGCTGGGACAGTGCTATACTCTTCTGCAGATCATCTGGCATTGGTGGAGCTAGGTGTGTAGAAAATGAGTAATACAGCACTGAATAACACCTTGCACATTAGTGTTATTTATGTTGCCAAGTGTCTTGCGTAGATTTTACAAGCAAACTGTGCTATAGAATGTTCTTGTTAAACAACGAGGGGGAAGAAAACATCTAATGTAAGAGCATACTTCAGAGACATGCAGGGAAATTTTTATACCTGTAATAAGTCATAAGATAAACGGACAAATTATTACTATCTCGTGGTGGATATTTGACAAGTTCAGAAATAAATAACATGCATTTATTTAATAAAGTCACTTTCTAAAATACTGACATTCCAGTAAAGTGTAATGTTAAAAGTAATTTTACTATGACATCAGAAGGTTGCATTTTATGTGTATTTTAGTTCTACAAGTTGCTAGAATAGTTCTACCAGAGGGAGAAGACAATCTTTTACCTTACTAAAATTCAATAAGTGGGCTGTCAAATGTTCCTATATTTTCAGAATGTCATTAAATTAACAAAATATACAATGTACTTAGCTTTCAATGAAAATACTTTGGCCATGTAGTGTCACAGTTGGTTCTGTCAAAATCTAACTTTCAGTTTTTATTAACTTTATAGATCTTGTAGAGTCTATTTTTTTGTGCTAAGTAGTGGAAAAGTAATACTACATTACTAAATGAGAGACATACACCAGTATTAATTACTTTGTATAATTGGTCAATTTTGATTTAAAAAATATATATATAAGGGCAGTATGTTGAAATCTTTCAGGATGTCAGCTATGCAGTTGGTCGAGGCAGTCCACAGAGATACAGGGTGCTGATCAGTTTGCTTTCTTGAAGGTTTTTAGAAAGTCTGCTTTAACTTTCTTCAGCACTTTGTTTAAAAAAAAAAAAAAAAAGTGTTATTTTCTTTCAAATAAAGAAGATTTTTTTTTTCCTCCTCTCCATCCATAGACAATGTGTCTGCTAAAGCTGAGCCTGGTATTTCTTTGTTGCCTACTTCAAAGCAGGAACTGGATGCAACAGAGGAATTTGGACCAAAGTTGCCTCCAGCTTTTTCTTTTGGTAGGTTCTGTAGACTTCTGGTATATAAATTCTGCACATTGGAGATGTATGTAAGATGTATGATATTTCTCTTCAATAAATGTTTGTGAACAGGTAATTTACCTCTTAAATGCCTGTGCTATGTCAAACTGGCATAAACAACACTTTGTTACCATGCTGTGATGAACTAGCAGGAACTGTTTTGCCTGGACCAGCTTTGTTGTTCCGTAGAGGCAGTGTTAAAAAACTGTAATGAAGATACAGAATAAGCAAGTGTTGCAATTTCTTTATTAACAGATTGCAAAGGCATTTAATTACACTAGGAGGGTTGCAGTTAGAAGTTTTAGACATTTCACATCCATTCGAAAGCTTAGATTTTTTTTTGAAGTAGCCTATTAGATTAATATAGAATGTAATATTAAAATTACCTTTTTTTCTTCATGCTTTTTGTTTCTGCATTTGCTTCACACTTTAGGCCCTACTCGGCAACAAGAAACAGTGGTGCCAGCAAGTTCTCCTGGGCCTAGTAGGAAAGAAAAACATAAAAAGAACAGAGAGAAACACAAGACTAAGAGAGAACACAAACATAAAAAGGAAAAGGTATTTAATTTAAATAGTTTATTGATTCTTTGATCTGCCTGTTGAATTTTCTCATGAGTTATGCTATGTTGTATGAAATGGATATACTGGGACTTGAACTTGAGCAGCTGACTTTCTCAGGTGTTTTGAGACTGGTACTGTAGAAGAGTAAATTATCTAACTAGGGTGCTGCTTTTCCCAAAAATACAATGTGACTACAGATATACTATTATGGGTAGCTTAGTGTTGTATGCTGAAGATGTCAGGCATGTTCTGAGAGCTGCGAATAATTCATGACTTGTATACAAGCTAATAATCAAATTTCTGTTTTGGTGTGGGTTAAGTGCTTGGGATGAGATGAGTAATTTTGGTATTTATTTTTAATTTTAGCTCAGGCTGAGTAGTGGAAAAAAGTCACTGTTAAGTGTTC
Organism: Chauna torquata; assembly: GCA_013399475.1. Classification (NCBI taxonomy): domain Eukaryota; kingdom Metazoa; phylum Chordata; class Aves; order Anseriformes; family Anhimidae; genus Chauna; species Chauna torquata. Next base: position 204,948 of record VXAL01016201.1, on the reverse strand, counting down.
TGTTTCAATTAAGCTTGGAGCCTACACTGAAAACAACTTTTAGGGATGTTTGCTTTTTGCTGTTGTTGCTTTTCAGAGTAAACCAACTCTCAAAATGAAAATGTAGTGTAATAAGGGATTGTTTCTCCTTGTACAGAAAAAGAAACATAGGAAACACAAAACCAAAGGAAAACACAAGAATAAAAAATCAGAAAAAGACAGCAGCTCAGATACTACAGACAGCAGTGATAGCCTTAGTGATATAGATACCACAGGCTTGTCACCCAAAGAACTTCTAAGAAGGTAAGCAGCAAGTTGACTGAAACACTCGCAAATTTTGCAGTAGATAACTGAAACTTCAATTTATGAGTTGTCATTTTAGTAAACCTGTTTGTAACAAGTATGGACCAGCCAGTCTCTTTATGTTTTAAAGCCTGCTAGTTTGTGTTGTTTCCTCACTTTATTAAACAAATACTAGGCATCTTAAGCTAGAGGATAATCAGTTTTAGGATGGAAGCGTCTTGAGATAAAGTGCACTGAATACACAATTCTGTGCTAGTTAATGGAGTTTATAGTTACAGATAACTGATATTTTGGAATGAGTTTTGAATGAATTAAAAATCAAACAAGTACAGATGGTGAGTCATGTTTCCATTACTTTGTCAACTGTCTTTTACTTGGAAACTTTAGAAGCAATGTTGTCTGCTTCAGAATGTTTTGAATCTGCTTCAGTTTGTTGATAATCAGCAAAAAAAACAATTCAATTAGATCCACTGTGTGGCATTGATACTGAGGATAATTCTGTGCTTCAGTAAGGAGCAGTGAAGCAAGCAGAAAGATGCTTGAGTCATGTACCAGTCTTCTAAATTGAAGCTGTGTTGCTACATTTTTATAAACTAGAGACTTGAACATAGTGCTAGCAGAGATGTGAAAATAGGAAAAGAATTTGTAACTTCATTTTGCTCAACACTTACTTGAAGTAAAGTACAAACAAAAGTAACTGCATCTGGTTCAGATCACAGTCAACTTAAAAGGCATCCCATGTGGAACAGTCACCACATTGGATTCTGTGGAGCCTCTCCTATTAGCTGATAGAGAGGTCCTAACACGTTTGTTGAAGGATCATATCCAGCTGTCCTAGCAAAATTATTGTGATCTAGGTCCTTAGTGGAATGGGCATGTGCAAATAGGAAAAGTCGATGTTCCAAAGGACTCTGCCTTCCATTTCTTTGTAACTGAGTTTCAGTTATGTATTTGTGTTTTCATATTAAAAAACAAGGTATTTTTCCTTTTGATTTCCAAATAGCCAAAATGTGTTTGTGTGCATTTTGCACAGAATAGTTGGACTTTGTACAAGCTGATATTTGGAAGTCTTCATGTTTGCTTTTTTTTAAATAACACAGAGGTAAAATGTTCTTATCTCAAGTCCGTATTTCTCAAATCAAGGTTTAAGAAACTGCTCAAGTAATTAAATATTCTTAATGTTGCATGTTACTGTTCAATCTGACCTCTTTTTCCTTCTCTCTTTTAGATTGAAACAACTTCAGTATTGAAGACATAGCTTGCTTGCTTCAGTGCTGTGTGACTTTTAATCTCAAATTTTTGATCTCCTCCATGATGGTAGATCAGTCATGTATTGTATACTTTGAAGCATTGTAGATACTGTATTCATATTGAATTTGTTTGAAAGTAAATGTGTATGTTTATTTTGTGATGCTCCATAGGATCAAAATGTAAGGATTATGGAATGCTGAAAAAGACCCCTTCTGTGCAGCATAATCTGAAATAGTGCAGGCTCTGTTTTAATTAGCGTGCAAGAAGATATTTTAATAAACTAAGTATTACAAATCATTTTTGTACAGTAAGTCATTGTCTAAGACCTCTAAAACCTTAGATCTTTCAGGATGCATAGGAATGGCACAAAGCTGCACCAGGGGAGATTCAGATTTGGGCATTCGGAAAAATTTCTTTACTGTGAGGGTGGTCCAGCACTGGCACAGGCATCCTAGAGAGGCAGTTGATGCCCTGTGCCTGTCAGTGTTTGAGACATTTGGACAATGCCCTCAATAATATGCTTTAACTTCTGGTTAGCCCTGAAGTGGTCAGGCAGTTGGACTTCAATCTTTGAAGTTCCCTTCCAACTGAACTGCTGTATCTTAATGCTGGAGGGTAAATTTCTGACTGAATTAAGTTAGGAAATTTAAAAACTAAAAAAGCGCCCTATGCAAGTTTTACATTGCTTAAGTCTAATGCAGAAATTCAGATTGCAGTTTCCCAGTATCTGGCTGTACTTGGAGTTATTTTTACATCTCCCAGTTATGTATAGCGTTTGCCATAGCAGATCTAAACCAACAAGCTGTCATTTCGACACAGATTATTAAGGCTATATTAGCCTTAACACATTAGTACTATGGTAGCAATTTCATGTAGTTACAATGAAAACATCACTTTTTTTGTTTCATGCAGTACATTTTAAAAGTACTTGTCAGCTTGCAGAATTATTTTCATATAAATGGAAAAGAGCAGGCTCTTAAAATAGACTCACAGAACCTCTCCTTCCAGGGGTACAGGGAAACCAGAACTCTATTCTTGCTTAAAATTATGAATAAAAAAATTAAACTGAAATTCACTGTTGGAGATGGTGGGTTTTTAGTGACTAACTTAAACTGTATTATTCGGTATCCCCAGCTTTGCGACGGCTCTCGATTAGAGCAAGGTGCTTAGTAGCCTCGTGCTCACTCGCAGACTGTGTGGTTTTAAAAGTCAAGTCGGAAAAGAAAACTTCAGGGCGGAAGGGAAAACAAGGAGTGCGGCCTCCACGTTGCCTCCGTTACAGGAGAAAAAGGGAAAGGCCACGCGGAGTGCGCGGTCGTTGCTCGCAGCTTGCTTCCCGCCGGCGCAGCGCGGCCGCGGCAGGAACAAACCTGCNCGCGGGGCTGCTGAGGCGGCGCGCGGGGCCCCATGGCGGCGGGGAGCAGCCGCGGGGACCCCCTGGCCTTAGGGCCGCCGCCGGAGCCGGAGCCGCCCCCGGCGGAGGGGCTCTGGGGAGACGAGGAGGCCACGGCGCAGGTGGGCCGGGGCCGGCGGGAAGGAGGGGGAGCTGCGTGAGGGCTGGGGCAGGCGGGCTCCGCGTCCTCCTGAAAGCGGAGGGCTGGAAAGCTCTGCCTTGCTCCGCGAGTGGTTAACGCTCGTGGCAGGCGGTTTTTTGATGGTAAACGTGTGCTGGACAGCCATGAGTATAGTCCCAAATGACTCAAGAAAAGCCTTTTCAAAATACATCTTTCACAGAATTTTTAGTGGTCTTGACTAAACAGCATAGACTGACACCTTTAATGCTGCCCCTTGATGGGCCAGAATCAGTGAAACACTTAAAGGTTTTTGAAAGACTTGAGAGACTTCATGAGATTTAAAAATAAATCTTACTTTGCATGAGAGAGGAATCGGGAAAAACAAACAAACAACAACAAAGACAGCTTCTTTCCCTCCAGAAGAATAAAATGCAGCAACCTTTCTTTTCGTGACCAGGAGGTGATTTATCAAATCAGCTGCGACCTAGTACCAGGGCAAGGATGTGAACTCTTCCCACAGAAGTGGAGCATAAAAATTCTGCTCCGGTCGTTGCTTTCGTGGTCCCCCTTGTGGACAAGTCTGTTGAAAATAATTCTAAGGAAAAGTATTCCAAAATGTATTGTGTTCCTTTACAGATCCAATTTAAAATTCTAAGAGGACACAGTGATACTGTGAGCTCCTGCCATTTTTGCTTTGAAGACACAAAAATACTTTCATGCTCTTACGACAGAACAGTGAAGCTCTGGGTACGTTACGAACGCAACAACAATGAATTAAAAAACCTTAATATGATATGAGTACTGACAGGTGAAGTAATTTTATAAGGGATCTAAAGTGTTGCCTTCTTACCAATGCGGTACTAGCTGTCTGCCATAACCCAAACCTTTTCTAAAATACGCTAAAAGAAACAAGAACCCCAGAAGTAGAAGTCCAAACAACTTAGAGGTTAGCACCTTTATGTTATCCAAGAGCTGTGGATGGCTAGATTGAAGAAATCAGGAAGTCTAGAATGAAAGAAGTCCTGTCTTTTAATGACTGGCTCAAAAGCAAATAAGCCTGCATGCAGTGGAGATCCTAAGCAAATATTCTAGATAGGAGAAATAAAAATAAGTGTATCTCAACATGTTAGGCCTGGTGTTTCCAACTTGATGTTTGTAACTGTCAGAGTCACAGGTCCAAGGTCTCCTGCTTTGTCTGAACTCAGAACTGGAGTTGTATTTATGTATCTTTAATGAAATGTTATTCTGCTGTCTTACGTGCAAGTAAGCTGGAATCAAGACCTGAAAATAGTAAGATAATCCATTCATTTTTCTGAAGCAGAGTAAATCCATGAATGTTCTCTTTTTTTGCTGGAAAGACTATAACATGCCACTTATGTGAAGTGTGGGAGGATTAATCTGTCTCAAGAAATTTTATCTCTATAATTTTTATGTAAGAAAGTTTTATTTAACACTTGGTGAATATGTATTTTTTCAGAACCTATCTAAAAGTATTTGCCTGAATATTGATAAATTTTTCCTTTATTTTGATAAGCTTAATTTTGTGTGGACAAGCTTCATTTCCTCCTCTGCAGGAAGAACTGAAGCAATTAGAATTCAGCGAGTATGGACTTGGTTGCAGGGGGCTGCACCAGCCCTGACAATTTCACTTTGGCATTCCTTTTTATTTTCCTTTGAAAGAGTAGATATCAAATGATGGAGTGTACTGAGATAGCATTTGAAGTTCCTTCTGAGAACAGAAAGTCTCTCACTGACAGTCCACACATCTTTTGGAAAACAAAGATTAATAGCGCAGAGTGGACAGAGACTAGATAAGTCTAGAAGGGCAGTTGTGACTGCAAGGCTTTTTTGATTCAGAAGAATAGAACAAGGATATATGATGTTTGATCTGTTTTCTTCTTCAGTCTTAGAGACACTCCTAATGATCCTAGTGTCAGATAACAGGCATGTTGTGTATTGACATGCATTCAGAAAATAAATGAAAAAGTGAAAAATAGATTTACTTTCACTCTAATTTTGTGCATTACTGACAGCTGCCAGGTTAGCACAATAACTCCTTCAGGTGAAAGTCCCTGTCAGGAAGCAGCTCTAGCTCGTAGACTTGGCAGTTCACACTAAAAAAGGGAGGGGTAGTCAGAGGTGCCAAATTTTATTCACATGTTGAAGACGAATGAAAAAACACATATGCAATGAAGGGAGTTTATATTACTTGCCTTCAGACTGATTCTGAAATCTGTTGATACTTGTGCAAACAAAAATCTAATTGAAATAATTGGATTAATCAAGTAAATAGAGGATTATTTACCTAGATGAATATGTGATGACTGATCCTGTGATGTTCTGATCCGTGAGTTATTGTGCATGTCAGCAGCCCTCTTTTTTGCTTCTGGTGTTTACAGTTAGGCAGCACGGTCCATTTGTAAAACTTGATTCATATTTTTATTTGTATTGCTGAAGAGTCTCAGGGCTTTACTCCTGGTTTAGGACTGCACTATGCTTTAGACATTACACATATAAGAGAAAAAAATACAGTCCTTTCCTGAAATCACTTACAACTCTGTATAACAGACTAGGTAGACAGCAGAAGACGGAGGAACATAAATGATCTAGTAATGAAGTATTGGTCATCATGATAGACGTTGGCCTCAGCACTTGAACAATCTAACTGTTGATTGCTGTTGCAGGAATCACAGAACAGAAATTTAAGAGGGATTTTATATTATGAGATAGCTTTCCAGTTATTCATAGGTGAGTCCTTCAAAGCATGAAAGAGGGCAAAAGGGAACTCATAAATTTTGAAAACGTAACAGCTAAGTGACAAAGGCTGTCATCACATGTAGGGCAGAAGGGAGATGACGTCTGGGGATAAATCACAGAGTTCTGTATTTGAAGACAGGAGGCTTGTATTTGTGACTGAGAAGGAGGAGTCGATGAAGGGACACAAACAGAGGGAATGATGTGATATGGATGAAGGGAAATCTGTGGAAGAGCATTACAAATCAATACAAGCCGGGGAGGCTGCGTTTGTGAAGGTGAAGAAAATGATGTTGCAATAATTGATAGAGGGATGGCCCACCTTGACAGCCTTGTGAATGAAAACTGAAAGCCATATATTAGTTGATGAAGAAAGACTTGCCAGAATTTTGGCGTGGACAGGATGTGAGAGTCTAAAAATAACTCTTTGGGAAATTTCTGGTAATAGGGAGTTAACTACTGAGATGGGAAAAAGACAGTTCTGGGTGTGATTGAGAATGCTGTTTCGGTCTTGAAATGAAAAGAAGGAATAGAGAGTCCGAGATTTTTGTATGGACAGGAGGAACCGGGCAGTAAGCAGAGAGCTAGATCTGTGAGGTGTCAGCATTGTTATGGTAGATAAATTTATGTCTGTGTATGAAAGGAATTAAGGACAGACCTTTGTGAATTGAGCACAGAAATTTAGAGAAAAGGTACTATGGACTGCCTTAAGGACATTCTTAAGAGGCAAGTAGGAAAATGGTAAGAAAGAGGTACAGGAAATAAGATTTTAGGTGGTTGAGCATCACCTCCACTGTTGAATGTTTTTCTGATATTGAGCTGGAAGAAATCACTACAGATTTAGTGAGAGTGGTTTCAGTAATGCACAGGTGTTCAGCCAGATTGAAGCGGTTTTGTGGTGAAATTGGAAGAGCAAACACCTGATAGCACTCCTAGCTATCACATTCGATGACCTTAGAGATGAAATGGACAATATTTGGAGAGAGAAGACTGAAGACAAATTTTTTTGTTTGCTTATTTGTTTTTAGGATGGAAGGCAATAAAACGGGCCTTCATTAAAAAAAAATTGCACGTTGATTTTCTTGTGAATGAAGGGGGTAAAAAAAGAAAGAAGGGACAAATAAATCAAAGATGATGAATAGGTGACTCTGACTGTAGGTGTGAGAAATACAGTTTTCCTTGGAGAAATATAGTTGACCCAGGAGGATGCCATATGTGAAGGAGAGGGGAATGATTTGAGGTGGAGGAAGCCAGGCTGATCACAGGATTTTAACCAGAGCTGTCGTATCAGCAGGAGCAGAGGAAACAGCTGTTAGGGTATGAGCCAATATTCATCATTAGATTCAGTTAACTTTTCATTACTTCTGTAATCTTTGCAGTCTAATTCTTTATCTGTATTGTGGTAGTACATAGGAGTCCAGCAATGGACTTCTGGTTGGTTCCGTACGAACAGAACAAAATGACAGTCCTCACACCAACACCTGGGCAAGGCTGATGTAGAAGCAGATGAATATAAGAAGACTAGTGAGATGTGAGATGTGAGAAGACACTTGGTTTGATGATATTGATGAGATTGACTGTCAGTGGTTTGACCACAATGATACTCATGACTAACTTTTGGGAAACATACCACAAGAATAAATTCTTATTTGTATTTTCAGATTAGATAATACAAGTAAGACTAACTTCACTTATTTCACAAGCTTTATTTTGCTTTGTTTTTGTGGTGCTTTGTATTTTTCCAGTCTTAGCAAAACACTTCCTAATCAAACTCCTTTGGATTTATTCAAGGATGTTGCCAAAGGTTTTCCAGTTCAAGTTTTTGAAGAGGAACACACAGCCCCAATTTCTGAGTGCAACTTGAGTCCTGATGACAGAAGGTGACTATTTTCTATNTGTGGTTTTCAAGGTTAAATTTCACTGCATGTGGAAACACTTTGTACAAAATTTAGAACAAATCAGTTACTTCTTCAATCCTTCCTATGGTTTCCTAACTTTTACTACATCGAATTCAAACTTCTTTTGCTTAATTTTCTGCTCCATTATCACTTTGTCTTACATCTCTCTTCCTTCGTATATTCCTCCTAATTCTCTCTATCCTTGCACTTTCCCTTATGCTGCCCAGTCTCTGGTAGACGTCTGTTTACTGCCAGGCTCCTTCGTCCACACGAACTGCCATCAATCTCACCTTGATCTCACCCGCAATTTATACAGGAGCTCTGAAATCTTTTCTGTTTTTAATTTGGTGTCCACTGAAGTAAATGGAAATCTTTTTATTGCCTTAAATGTATGTTGGAAAAGTCCGATAGATTATGACCTCTTCTAGGGCAAAGAACTTATATGAAATATATATAAAGAACTTATATGAAATACTGGTTTTGAGTTGTATGGGACTGGAAGTCTATACTGTATGTTCTGGAAGGTGTATGTAAATGTTACTTGTATAAAAGAACAGCATTGAATTAGCCAAGGTTCAGGGGTTCATCTGTCAGTGAGATTTATATGGTCATAAAAGGTCTCTTCTATCTGTATTGTTTATTAATATTCTATAGCCTTTCCATTAAGCCTGTCACGTCAATTCAAGAGGAAATGCATCATATGCAGTACCGATCTATGGACCTAATAATTAAAACAACTGCAGCATATATTAATATTTGGTTAAGTCAGTCATGCGTTGCCTCCAGGGGTACTATTTCTGGCATATTTTATCATTAAGTTGTAGTTTAAATCGATTTTTATCAGGTTAGAGAGTTGACTAATCACCTTTTTGATCACTGAATAGTATATGTGCTACACTGCCAGTTGCCATTGTGTATGTTCTGGAGAACTGCTAAACAGCAAGTAAAATAGCACTGGCCCTGGAAACTGCCTTCCAATCAAAAATGCTACCCGTTCAACACCTTCATGTGGTCTTTTGTGTTAAGTGTTTCCATTTAGGAGCAGAGATTGTGTTGATTGCAGGAAAAATACACGTATTGAAAAAATAGAAGGTGTAATAATATAATTGTATTTTTAGTTGTGAGAATGTTAATGCATAAAGTTTCTTGGGCAAAATGTATAAAAGTGACATTTTATGAACTTGATCAAAAACTTAAAAAGCCACCATGGTACTAAAAATATTTGTCCTACCCTGTGACATTAATTATAAGTGTTATTTTAGATATTTGGAAATTTTCTAATGAAGCTATGTGAGGGAAAAATTGTTGACCTCCCATTTCTTGGAAACCTGCCACTTTTAGTAAACTTCATTGAATAGGTTTGTTGTATAATGTGGCTTTGTGTTTGTGCAGAGCAGCATCTGTGGTAGAGGGTTACCCAGCAACATAACTACTGAAAATCAAAAAAAAAAAAAAGCCCAACCACCTAGCGACAAAAACACCTCACATTCATTAAAGAAAGACATCATAATGGCTTTAAAATTTTTTAAAATTAGAAATAATTAAATATCTTACAATGCATGAAATGAAATTGAGTTGACTGCTTGCACTGAAAATTGCATACACAATATTTTTATTATTAGTTTCTATCTGAAGTGTAAATAATCCTTTTTTTTTTAACCTAAGCTAGGCAATAATTTTTGCTGCAGTGTTTAAAAATCTATTTTAAATTAGTGAGTATGAGGATGTCAAATCATTATCAGAATTAAATGTTGTCATTTATTTCTAAATACCTTCTTTGAAGTGAAAACATTGAGTGCTGTTTTCATCGTCATTTTTAGAGTGGTAACATCATCCTATGATAACACTGTCAAGGCCTGGGATATGGAAAGAGGAAAAATGCTTGTATGTATCCTTTTGAATACATCCTGCAGAAGGTATAACTGTAAAATTCAGCTGTATTTCTTTCTAATTGATAAATAAGAAAACAAAAACATTCTTTGTTAGCACAATATACTACAGTTGGGGTAGGTAGGCTTGATTTTTAGTCCTAGTTTTGATACTGATTAATTGCTTGATATTGGGTGAGTCCCTTGATGATGAACGTCTCAGTTATTTCAGATACACATGGATATAATAATAATAACCTCTTGCAGAAGATGTTTTTAAGATTGATTAAATTAACTTTTAGGATTTGAACAGGGTGTTCATGTCTAATTTTAAATTTATTGCTAATGTAAAAATAGAAAAATTGGATATTAATACTTCTATCACCTTTCACCAAAATAAAGTAGTATCAAAACGCTTCCTTCTGAGCCTACTTACAGATTATAGAAAGTCTGCTGTTAAACAGTCTTATCTCTAACCCTCAAGCATGTTTCTAAAACCCTTTATTTTCTCTTTAGTGGACAATAGAACATGAAGGCATTGTAACTTCATGCAATATTTCTTGTGATGGTAAATATGTGGTATCTGGCTCAGACAAAGGCAATGCAATATTTGTTTTTGATGCGGTAAGTGCAAGAATGGTTGCACATGTCCAAGGTAAGACTTACAACTTTTATATCTTGTTTATGTAGTTCTTGAATTTTTTGAT
>VXAL01016201.1:161957-181779 GCA_013399475.1 Chauna torquata | reverse complement strand
GGGCCGGGCCGGCGTGTGGCGGCGACGGGAGGGGGCGCCGGGCTGCGGCGAGGAGGAAGGCGCCGTGAGGGTGTGAGACACACACGCTGCGTGCGTGTGGACGGATGCACGCACCCGCTCCCACGGCCCTGTCGTGGGGTGGCTGCCTGCGGGCGCGCCTGCGGCTGCAGAAGCTGCGTGCCTCCGTTGGTCGGCTGCCGAAATTCCTGGGGAGTGGGAACACGGAACAAAAAGTTTCAGCTGTAAAGCAGAGGTTTTGTTTTTCCTGGAGATTTTTATTCATACAGAGCCAAGAAGATTCCTCTCTCAAATGTCTTTGCTTCCTGCCTCTTAATCTTCAGTAGCCCCTCGGTTAGGGAATCTTCCCTTTTTTCTCTTTTTCCTATAATTTGCATGAACATTGGCTAGATGTCCAACACCAGGGTGTTTGTCACCCATCACTGCCGAGACTCTTCCTTTGCCTCTCCTTACTCACTTGCTTGCACGGTCTGGCTTTTCCAAGTGATGGTGGTAACGAGAGCTCTGTGTTCCTTTCCCCATTAGTGACGCAGGAGGGTGACGGAGCTTCCTGACTCATCTTTAAAAGTCAAAGGCCAAATCCTCCTCCATTAGGCTTGTGAATTAGGTTCAGAGAAATTATTCCAAATGTAAGTTACTGTAAACAAAGGCAGAATCCATCCTCGGATCTAAAGTCAAAAGGTTTAAAACCCATTAATACAGCAAGTCCCAGCTTTGCAGCATATCCTCAGGCATTTTTTTGGCCCACACAGCAGCTGATGGGAGTAAATGGAGTCACTGGCACATCTGGAGGGCCGAGTTGTCAGGCCGCAGATCTACAGCCAAATCACAGGGACCGGGATGGAGCTTTCAGTAGCCCCAAATGCAATGTACAAGCCTAACGTCCAGGATCAGCGTCTGGTTATAGCATCTACTTGCGGAAACCTTTCTTTGAGTAGTATTTACTGTAAAAATGCAACATAGATCATATTTGATACATGATAAGTATAAGCAAATCATAATTGCAAGTAGCAAAATGTTTCTTAAAAATTAGGACTGTTCAGATTAAGGCTATTTTCATCATATTGTTCAGTAACTCATTGATTTGTATTACAGAGAAGACTGGGGAGGAGCAAGCCACAGTGAATATCAGCCAGGTCCTCTGCTTCTCCTCAAGCAGCGTCAGTTTGGATTGTGCAGGAAACAATTTCAGAAATAAAAATCTTGTGTGGATGTTGCTGTTCCTCTGAGCACATACCTGATTCTTCTGAATGCTGTAAGAGGGACTCTGTATTTTTGTGTTATTAGGATGATTTGCATACTTACAGGGGAACCAATATTTAAGCAAGTTGAGTGAACCGTGGAGTATTTTTTTACGTAGATGTAATGGTGTATAAATACATCATATAGGTTGCTTGTTTTGGCTCATACTCGCGTTTTAAATATGTATTCAGTAAATCCCTTCATCTGAGTACTGGGCTTTCACTGGCTGCCCGGAGGGTGTGTGTGAATGACCTGCTGTGCTGGACAACTTGTTATATTTCTTATTTATGTTACAACATTCATAAAAAATTCAAGCAACAATGTGAAAGTCATTTAGATGTGCCTACTCCGGTTACAGTAGCAGTATCTCAGTGTTCAGTTTATTCCCAAGATTTGCCACCAGCCTCTTTTGTTGCAGAAGGGCCTTGAACACCTTCAGTCTGTAATACCTCAAAGGTCCAAGTCCATGTGCTTTCTGCCTTCACTACTTCACATGCTTCCCAGGTGAAGTTCCACAAGATAAGTTTCTGAGTCAGTTTGAAATCACTAACATTTAGGCTAAATGTGCATATTGAGTGTATAGTTTCTTTTCTTTTTTTCTTTTACATTTACATTGTTGGAATAGGCCAGATGAAGGCCACTTAAATCTAAAGTAAGATTGTAATTACAGATTCTTTGGTATTGTTAAAACTGCATTAAAGTTTATACATGCTTTGCCAGGTAGCAGGTGGTAACAGCTGTCGTTGCATAAATATTTGCATTTTTATTTTTACTGTGATCTGAGTAAGCTTCCTTCTCCCCACCCACATGTTACACCATCCTGTCAATAACCAGTGAAGTAACACAGCTGTACACTGTATGTAATTGTCATCAACTGCTCTAAAATACAGCAAGTGGTGCTCATAGACCGCCTCACCGTTACTCTACTGGTATTTGCAATTTTGTGTTTGAAAATACACATAATCAAATACGATCTGCATAATTTTCAACCAGCGAGAGAGAGCGTAGTCCGTCTGGCCTTGTAAATCGGAAGACCTGCTCTTTGCTCCTCAGCTGCTGCTTGGCTCTGGACACAGAGCCTTTCGATCTCTTTTGCCATCTACAAGATTATGGTAGTATTACTGACCTCCCAGAGATGCTGTGAGAGTTAGTTAATGTTGTATGAAGCACTTTGAGCTTTTGGATAAAATCAATATTATTAAACCCGTGTTTTTGTTTTTCTTCTCAGTGAGCTCACTCTTTCTGCAGTTCAGTTGCGCTGGTGCTAAGTCTCTTCAACAGTGCTGGCAGGGTTCAGAGCTGCGTTTGGACCGTTTCTGGGAAGAGGGGCCTGAATGCCTTTATCTCATTGATGGGGTAGGAAATCAACTTGCAAATGAAACTTTTGTAGGATTTAAATAAGGGTGCTCCTTGAATTGGAGTATGCTGTTTTGGTCTTGCTCTTGAAGGCGCTTATTAGCTATTCAGATTAATTTTATTATTCAGGTTATATTTCTGTAGGTATACTTATAGAATATACAGAAATATATGTAGTGCCAGTGTTTTTCTGTCAAGATACTTTTCCTCTCAAATATGCTTTTTCTCTCAAAATATTGCAACATTTTACATGAAGGTATGTGATAATTTTATCAATATATGATTGATATTGCTTGAGAAGAGGTAAGTGTAATAGGTAGCATTTGATAAATACTTAGAAAAAACTTCAAAATTTTTGTATTTGTAGAAATTGCCATTTTTTGATGCCAAGCCCAAACCAAATGTGTTTAATGCCACAACATGTGAGAAAGTAGGATGTGTACCATATTTCTTACATTCCCATAATGACTGCCTCCTTCAAATGGAACAAAGTAACACTTGGTAAAGACAGGGGATCCTTGTGAGTTAAGTATGATAAATTATAACCTCTGTAAAAGCATATTATAGAAGCTCGCATATGGCCCTGAACAGTTCATGTGATAGACACAAATCCCTAGAGCTACTGATTGTGCTGTGGTCCTTTTAAGTGTACACTAAGGTAAGAAAAAGGCTATGTAAAAACCAGAAAAGAGATTGTGTCTGGGCAAGATATGTATTACAGAGCACGCAGTGTTCGACGTTTTTAGTGCTATAATGAATCTTTCAAATCATATTAAAGTATTCTTTGGTTCTACCTTAATTGCCAATACCAAGTGTATTGTTTTATTATTTAAGCTGAAGGAGCAATTCCACCTGCTTTTGAAGATTAGGGATAGAGTAAATGGTCTAAGTTCTAGAGTAACTGTTTGTGTTCTCTCTGTGGACATTACACACAGGTAGTTTAACCATGATTTTTTCTAACAGTTCCTAAAAAGCACTGTGTTTCTTTACGCATTGCTCAGATTTAGCTTAGTCTTCTAGCTTGGTGAGTAAGGACAAAATCCGTGAGACATGAATACAGGGACAGGTCACAAGGCTCTGGATTGTTGACAAGTAGCCTGTAAACACAGCCTGTGGAAGTAGTACAGCACAGTCTAAATCTTGGCAAAAAGATTTTCACTTTAGAAAGGCAGAGGTTTTTATAATGAAATATGTTGCTTTAGTACATTTCTGTGGGTATTTATGAGACGCCTGACCTTGACTTACTCTTGTATGGTTTAAATACAAAACATGCAAAATACATGCCAAAAGAACTTGGCCAGGTGACTCCAGCACAAACAAACTACACCAGTGCTCTGGCTGCTCTGGCCTGAACCTGTTACTGGTTTTCACATGACATTCTCATGTGTTCTGAGGTGAAAGAAAAACCTTGTCTTTATTTAGTCTAATAAAACACTTTCCATCTGGAGTAGAAATAACTGTAGTACAGAGCTTTGATAAAAGCCTTAAAAATTAACTTTGCATGAATAAATGTAGTATCTTTTTATCTATATATTTGGGAGAGAATGTTGAGTCTGAACAACTTTTCATGTTTTACTCCTGTAGTGAATAATTCACTGAGATGAGAAGAAGAGAAACAAGGAATCTGACTGCCTGTATATTCACAAATAAAGTACGTTTCTTCTTGTTTTCTAGCTGTAGCTCAGAATCAGCCACTGAGGTTTTGTCAGAGTACTTACTATAAAAGAATACATACCTGGAGTAACATCTCAACAGCTTATCCTTTATATATGTAAAAAAAAAAAAGTGAAATGGTGAAATAAAATGCCAGTGTCTGACATTTTAAATAGCTCTCAAACTGGCAGGAATTGCTCCAGAAAATCTTTAGCTCCTGTGCTGTTGTGATTAATAATTTTCCCAAGACTTTCATAACCAGTTTGTTCTGTGAAATTGTATACCAAGTTTATCGCAGTCGTGGTGATTCTATGCTACTGACTCAATGAAGTTGAGTGTGTTAAGTATCACTTAGCATAAGAAACCAAATATATTCTAATTGAATCAGACCAAAGGTGCATGTAGCCCAATTCCTCTCTGTAGCTGTAGCCAGCAGCACATGTCTAAGGTAGAACGTAAGCACAGGGCAAACATGCAGTGATATTTTGCCAGAATACTCTACCAGCCTCTGGTGATTTCCAGCTCAGGGTCTTGAACCCTCACATACAGATGTGATCAAATTTAATTTTTCATTTCTCCATGTCTGTGGGTAGGAAGAAGTGAAGTGACTCCTGCAGGCAGATGTGCATATTGGAGACATTTTTATCATGGGGACAGTTGTCTAAAGAAGGGAAATATTAGAGGCAGTCAAATGTTTAGTAGCTGTTTATTGTAGCAGCGACTATAGGCTTAGGGGAAGATATTTTCCAGTTTGTCTGCAAGGGCTGGCGTTGCTGCCTTCACATTATTCACAAAGATTTGGATGAAAACATTTGATGAAAACATCAAGTGAAACCACATCGCCTGTTAACCCCAGTTTGCAAGACTGCCCTTTCCTATTCACTGACATGCTGTTTTGCGATGTGTCGTGCTTTGACAGGCATGTCCTGTTACTGTGTCACGCCTGTATAATGTGGTGTGATGCATATGTCATGAAAGGATTTGCCAGAGCGTAATACGTCAGCTCTGAACTTTGGGGTCAGGGGAAGCTATTTGGGATACTGTAGTCTGTGTATTAGAAAACAAAGACATTCTCCAGTTATTGCTTTGCTGCCTGTAGAAAATGTTGGGATGGATTTTTTTCTTAGTTTATAAGTAGCTTGCAGAAATGATATATGTTACTTGTAGGATTGTTGTAAGATTTGCATTGTCTATTCTTACAAAATAAGCAATGACATTGAAGTGTCTTATTGAGAAGGGAGTGACTTGCCCCCACCACCTGACAGATCAGCTCCTCATATTTATTCATTCTGCCATTGATATTCACAGTTCAGACCTTTATGGAGGTAAAACTAGCCTGGAACTTCAGAGACAGATATCTCATAGTGTCACTTAAGTGACAGAAAACACAACAGAGGGCAGTAGCAGAGAGAGTAAGAGGCAGGCACTGACCAATTTAGATTCTTGCCATTTAGGAACTATGCTGTTGCTCCATTCTCCAGTAACCCAGCTTCTAATTATGTACACCTGGATAGAAAAAAATATATTTAAATTTTTGAAAGCTTGCTTGTATTTCAGATCAGAGTGAAAACCAAGATTCTTCAAGCAGGGAGACAGGTTAGCTATAAAATTGTAAGTTGTGAGCCCGATTGCCACAAAATGGAGAATTTTTCATCCAAAAGGCTGCAATCCATAGCAACTAAACTCGGGGATCTGTGGGACTAGAGAGCTAAGTAAGGCAATTTTGGCCATGTTCTTTGACTGCTCTGAAAAATGGTATTCCATTAGTTATACTTGGCCCATTTTGCAAAGGTTACTTTCCTGAAGGTGTTTTCGCTTTGTCATGGAACCTGGCCTCTTCCTTCTCATGTTTTAAATGCACACTGTCTATTTTGGCAATTTGGATTTGTTTTATTTGATTGTGAAACCATTACAGTTCAGTTTATTTTGAGCTTAACCTTCTATTTCTGTTCCAATAGGATATAAATTAACAAATATATGTATATATGAAAGTTAATTTTTGTATCTTGTGTAGTAGTAGTACAGGTTTGAAACCTATGCAGCCTGACCTCAAAAGAGACCCGTATCCTGAGTGTGAATCAGGTCACGGGTGGTGTGAAGATGGACTTTGCAGTAAGAAATACATGCCTGTAAAAATGTGCCTAAAACTATTACATGTGTATAGCCTTATTTGCTGTGAGAGATATTTTAAAAATAATTACCTGGAGCAAATGGCAAGTATTGTTAACACCCATGAACTAAAATCTACAGGGCTAATGCGTGCTATACATAACATTCCTTTTAGGGCAAAGAATCTTTCAGTCCTCAAATAAACTGAAATTTAGTATATTTTGAGGGTATTTGGTGATGCCTCTGGTTTCTCCTCAGTCTCTGTAAATCTCTTTCACTATGATTAAAAAAGTGAGGTTGCAGATGTGGTGGACGGACCCGTGCAACCTGCAGCGCGATCACTGCAGGTCAGTGCTTTGCTCTGGTTCATCTATGCGAGCTGTGTGCCCAGACGTTGCCTTTCTAATTCTGGAGTTGTATTGCACAGGCTCTCACATATTACTAACACAAGTGGGAACTTCTGTTTCACAGCATTAGAAGGGCCAGTGTGGAAGTTGTAATTCGTTCATCAACAACAGAAAAGCCAACATCTTATCCCTGTTTTAAGTCATTTGAAAAATAATGCCTGAGGTATGTGAAACAGGGAAGCGTCTTTCGTTCCTTGTTGCAACAGGTCTTGTCTTTCCTTCAAGCAACTGTAGTTAAGCTGTGATTAAGGTTTAAATATAAAAGGATATTTTTAATATTAGTTGGTGAGGTAATCAAGAACTGACCTCACTGACGTCAATGGCAAAACTCCCACTGACTGTGCTGTAGTCAGGTTTTCATTCAATAAAAAGATAATAAAGAATCTGACTCATAATGAAGGGAGGAAAGGATGAATCAACCCAAGCTGAGTGGGAAGAGTTTTTCCTGTGTTATTAACTGTGCAGTGGCATCAAAACAACAAGGTCTGTCCTTATCTGCTGTAGTATTTGAGATTATTCTTTACTTACATACAACTAAATACAGTTATCCCTCACGTAATTCCTGCCAAAGTGTGTGCTGAGCTCTCATTGTTGTCAATGGAAACTATTGAGAGCTGAGCTTTTCTGAAAATCTCTTGATAATATTTTAACACAAGTGTTTTTAAAATTCTCATCTGAGTTACAATTTTTTATGACATACATGTTGATCAGGTATTGTTTCTGGATGACTTTTTAAACAAATGTTCTTTTTAATATATCTACTATACACATAAAAATATTGTTCTCTATTTTTTTCCTGTGATAGCAAAATATAATGGTTGAAAGTGTGGTAAGAGCAAATATGACCATTTCTACCTATAATTTAATTTGACGTTTGCCCCTGAGTGAACATACTAGAATGTTATAGCCCAGAAATAATTTATAATAGTTTCTCTGATTATTGATTTGGGTTACTATTTGGAAAAAAAATTCTGATATAAGCTATTCAGTTAACTTTTGGTGCTTATTTTGATAATTTGTAGGACTATATATAGTACTTTTTTGTTAGAATAAGTATTTACTGTCAGTATCATAGAAACTGTCAAATAACATGTTAAGTCAGTTCTGTTTGGCCAGCCCTAAGTGGCTGTTATTTTCAGTACTACATTTTGTTTTTGTTGTGATTTTTTTCCTTAATTAACATTTAAATTTGCATGTCATTTTCATGCAGAACAGAATTAATCACCATTACAGTGACATTACAGTATTATCTATATTAGCTGCATTCTTTCTTTTGTTTTCTTAATAGACTGTCCTTTAAAGTGTAAGAATTGTGTGTCCTTAATCACAATAACTGCGCTTGCATGTGTGATGAAGGGTGGGATTCTGCGGACTGTACAGCTACCATTATCACGTGACATCCTTTTCTTTTGGTTGAGAAAGTTTAGCCAAGGTATTTCTAGCAAATTCCTTAGGTGAAACTAGTGTGTGCAAGGTTTGCATATTGAATGGAAAAAATACTCAAGAAGTAAAAATCTTGAGGTGTTAACTAACAGAAATTCAGGAAGCCAAGGGCTCTAACCAGCTGAAAAGATATACGGGTCTCTGTCGTGCAGTTTTTTGACTACCCAGGAAAATAAACCATTTGGGGAATATTTAACTCGGAGCACTAGGTCAAAATGAGTATGCTCCCTTGGTTGCCACGGCCAAAATCTGCCTGTGTTCTAAGATGGCAAGGATAGTGACCTTCATGTGCTCCTTTAATATTGTTTCCCATGAGGTCAGTTGCCATTTCTTCTGGCTGGCTGCCTGACTGTGCTCTGTGGAAATATAACCTGGAAGATTGGGGGAGAATTAATGAATTAGTAACTGCAAAGACAAATTTGGAATGGTTATAGCCAAGAGCCACTATGAGTTAGCACATCTCTTAAAAAGATGCTAGTAAGACCCATAACGTTGTAGCTAGATGCAGCCGTACAAATTCAGTTTAACGTGACGACAAATAAGAGAAGGATTTAGTAATTTCTTTTGATACCAGTTTGTTGAATCTCTGAGTTAATAATTTCCAAATGATTTCACTTAAATTGATTATGCAGCTGCTGCTGGTTTCTGTATTTCAGCAACTCTGAACATGGGACCCTCAGGAGAGCTTAAAAATAGATTTGGGGCTATCTTGGCACCACTGGCTTTAGGCCTGCCTGACACTGATCAGAGCTAATTTGGCTGCAGAGCCCTTGGCTGGTACTGCACAATCTGAAATTCATCCAGGTCTTTGTTCTGTATCTGTTCTTCCCTCTGAAGAACTTCAGGAAGAACATTCGGTAATGACCACTGGAGGGAATATCCTCTGTGGGGAAAGAGCATACTTTATTCAGTAAATACAAGTATTTCTGAAATTGTTATGTTGCGGTAACATTAAAATTGTGAATGCTTGCACATCAAGATTTGTGTCTCACTAATGTTTTTTGCATTACCTTTTTGTCACCTGAACTCTGGACATTGCAGAGCTTCGCAGAAAACCTAAGGAGCCCTTCTGTACTGAAATGCATCAAGTAAATTGCCCGCAAATACAGCTAGAATTGTGCCGAGCTAAATGTGAGCACTGCAGTGAGTAATTGTAATTGTTTCCAGCTGGGATTACTGTACTTTCAGTAAATCTATAGACATGGAATGAAATATTTAAAATCGCTTGGCAGTTAAATATTTGCTAGTGTGCCTCACTTTTGAGAAGTAGGAAACCTCTATGATTCATACCTCCGTATCGCTACGATCAATGGGCACTGCTCTGCCATTAAGTTCAGTGAATGTAGGATTGAGGACAAATGAACTAATCACAGAATACCAAAGTTGCAATAAGGGAAACAAGAAGAATTGAATTTGCGATTCCTGCACCTTTGGCTGTGGAAATGGATCAATGTCATGTTGTCTAATGAAACATGTTACTAAATATTTTCTTTTTGGATCACTATTTCTTTAAGCCTAGTACAATGCCATTTTTATGGACATAACTAGTACTGTTTCTTTATAGTTAGAGCAGAAGAGTATTGCATAAGTAAGATAAATTAACAATTATTGTAATTTCACTCTTGAAAATTGACAAGTTACTGTAACAGAATAATATTTAAAAATGCATAGATTTTCCTCATTTGCATGAAAATTATATGTGAGCTGCCATATTTTTAGTACTCCATAACATAGGCATGAATGCATACAAATATTTTTGTTCATTTGTTCCAAGATGGTCTGTGAATAATGATAGATTCATAAAAGCTAATTGCAGTGAACACCCAAAGCGACTGGTTGGTTGAGTTAGTAACTGAAAAATCACCGCAGCCTGTCTATAAATGATTCTGACGAAGTGAATACAAAAGTAAGTATAAATAAGTACCTATTCTTTTATTCAAATAAGTTTTAAAACTGGTTTAATCTTCACAGCACCTCACCTGACACTGGTAAACCAAAGAATATGTTGCCATGGGAAAAACTGCTATTAAGAAGGATATTTGAACGCTGATAGCTATAAATGCATGTGCCAAGCTGGCTATCATGGGAATTTCTGTGGTATGTATATTGCATTACCCTGAACTCTCAAATTGTACAAAGATCAAAGTACATTTCTGTTACCTACTTTTAATTCAGAATTTGTGACTCTGCTGGTTCTGTCTGCCACCTTGACTGCTTTTTGTTTAAGGTAATTCGTAGACATGTAAAGTATAAACATTGAGAAACCTATATATAAATTGTTCTTTTATTATTGTTGTTGCAGTATTTCCTTTTTTTTTTTTTTCCTTTGGAACATCTGTTTACTTTTGAGATTTCCCAGACTAAGAACTCTGTACAGAAATTATTTATTTAGGAAAGGCAAAATTACCTTTCCATAATTCTGATTTTAAGTAGGCACCGTTTTTTAAGATTCCCATTCATCTGCCTACTATTCTAGATACTGGTGGATATTATTTTCTTAAGTTGATCTACTGTAAGTTTTGCAGTTTTATTTCCTTGTTTGTATTCTACTTTTCATTAATTTAGTTGGCTTCTCTATCTGGCACCATCATCTCCCACTCAGTTAAGGGAATAACTGGAGCGTTTTGACAGCCGTGTAAATATTCTGGGAAGGGATGACATATCTGGGCAGCAGTGCACGTAGCCATGCTACTGTTGCCCTCAAGGATAAATAAACAAACGTCAGGTCAGGGGAGTACCACTGATCCTGTGTATGGAGTTGATGCATATGAAAGAGGATCTCGGATGGCTCTACCTTCAGAAAAAGGGAAGTACAAAGGCAAGAATTTTTCTCAACTTTGTTTTTCAGTTTTTGACAAATATTTTACCTCCTCTGTTTGACATCATATTTACGTATGAAGTTGGATTATAACAATGTATACAGATCTATAGTCCAGGTCTCAAGTATATGAAGGACTTCTCAAATATTCCTTGAAAGTTTTGTGAAAACAAGTACCTGTGCTCTCTTAAAGTAGTTTTGATCTCTAAATCAGTAGGTACTCTTTTTTTTTTTTCCCTCCCTTCTCTCCAAGCACATTTATAGACTATGTGCATATGAATTTGCAGGGCTGCCATCTTGTTCATTCAGCTGCTTTCTTATGATGTGTTTATTACACAATTGTTGCAATGATTTTTCCTTCACATTCTTCAGCTCATTTACCACAGGCTCTTCTTTATTTACATGCTTTGGTCAGAATGTACAATTGGCATCTGTAGCTCTGCTGCGTGTGATGAGTCATAGTTAAAAGCTATATTGGATTACTTGGTTCTCTTTATGCAAAAGAAAATCTCACTTTTTGTGGTTTTAAGCTTCATTGAAGGGTGAAGCTGCTTTGATTCTTCTGCAAATTTCTGACATTTAGTTTTGTTCCATGGTTTATCCTTATCCTTTGTTTTTTTTTTCTTTAGCTCTTTCAGTAATGTGGTCTGAATTAGCATGTTGATTGGTTGTAATGTTTTTCATTTCTGTATTAATCTCTATAGAGCTCACTTGCACCCTTTGGACAGCTTTTAAATTTTTGAGATTTTGTACACCGGGTAATACTGAAAACTAGCCTACACAACAAGGAACAGAGATGAAATCGTTTCACCTTCAGGGCAGGCATGATTTCCTATCTGTAGCTACTAGCCCACCATCCCTGATGACATGCTTCGAGTTTTTGTTTGGGACTCTGAGTGTTTACACTATAAATACATGCTATTGCTGCTGCTGTTAACAGTTGGTTGAATCACTAACATGCCAGAGAGAAGCGTGACACAGCAAAGATGCCAGAGCTTTTTCTATCATGGAAACATCCATCATGACTTAGTAGATGTGGACTTAACGTGTCCTGTATCCCTTTCATTATAAGTATTGGCACACAGTCTGCACAATGATCTCACATTCACGTCTAAGCATGTGTTGGTGTTTCTGTCTCCTGGTGCTTTAAAATTGCTTTCACTTTTAGTGAAATTAGCTGACAGAATATTGTCCTGCTGAGCCAGTACATTGTCATCCTTATATCCTTGTTAATATATTACATGTACTATGAATCTGGCTGTATTATCGCTGTGAAAAATGGGGAGAATTTTCTAGGCTAGTTCATGCATTCCTTTATATCCTTTCTTATTCTTTATGTGGAACAGCCACACTGATGCACAGTTCCAAATTTTTGCTGTGTTATCTATCTATGCATGTTAAGAAGAGCTTTGCAATCATTTGGGAAATAGGCTGTAATTTGCTCTTTTATGAACCCAGAAATCACTATGTTATGAATATGTATTGAGAACTTATACAAAAAATGTGGAAGAATTGTTGGTAATGATTTTAGCTGATTCCAAGGACATGCTCGTAGTGTTAAAGCACTAAGACTCTTAAAACTGTGGGGTATTGCAATGAATTAAGAAATGCAACGCTTTGTGCAGCATGGGTCTAACAAAACTTTACACTCAGAAACATGCCACTGGAATGTTAGAAAATATAACTCTGTAGTAGACAAATCAAGGAAAAGAAGCCATAAATCAGTGTTAGGTACAATCCCTGGGAAAGCTGGAACACAAGCTATGTTCCCTAGGACCAAGTTTAGCATCTAAGGAAGTGTTTGGGCCAAATTTTAATGAAAAAGTATAGCCACATCAGTTTATTTTAAGGTATCAGTAACACAATGAATAGTAGAAAAAATATGGAAAATTATGTAGTTGTCAGTGAGGCATGAGGAGTGTGGTTATCCTTGGCCTCTGTTGACTTTTCCTGCTGAACTGGTAGTTGGATGCAAGTAAAATGGCAGTCTGTAGTAAGCATACCGGATAGTATAGACTACCGTTTTATTTGGTTTACAGTGAAGTTGTTACAATGCTCAGAGTCCAGTTCAGAGCAGCACTCGCGGATATTGCAGTGATTTACCCTGGCGCTTACGGGTGGCCCTGGCAAAGCACCAGCTCCGAACTCCTTGCTGCACCACTCCTCAACTGTCAGCTTGCTGAACCTCACGCTCCGGCTGATTTATATCAGTCTGGAATCTTTGCACAAGTTTCCTAGTCATAAGAAGGGATGGAAGACAGCTCTAAAAATTATTAGTGTTCCCAGCCAATGGGTAATGTTACACCAGAGAGCATTTTCTAGGCTATGGGAACACAATGGGGGAGCACGACAGGGAAGCTGCTCTGCGGCTTCTTCATCCGTGTTGCAGTTGTGTTCAGCCCTTTTCCACCTAGTACAGAAGTCAGTTGCTGAACTCATTTGAAGGTATCTGTTCAGTCCTAATTATGTATTTTATATATGCCTGACTGCATGCAACATTTTTTTTTTTTTTTTAATTAAATGAAACTAGGGGCTAGAAGCACTGCTGAGCAACCTCATGCAGCTGTTTTCATCTGCTCTGATAACAATATGCATACAGAGCAAAGAAAATACTTGTTCTTTCCCTAGGAGATGATTTTAATGCACATTCACTGTGTTCATCCTGTGACTTAGAGGAGTTTTCATGTTTCTAATTCCAAGCTGTTTGATCTCTTACTTAAATTCTAAAGTAAGTTTGTAGTAACTCATGCAGGTAGTGTATGTTTGGCTAAGAACGTATTGATAGTTTGTGACGTTGTGACATTTTCTCCTGCAGAAAGTAAGTAAAATAAGAAATACAACTTTAGGTCTTACTGAGCCCATCATTTCCCTGAATTTTTGTATGTGAAGGGGAATCCGAAAACATTCATATATCTGAAATGTGATTCAGCCATATTTTGGCATTGCTTTTTTATAATTTACAAACAGAAGAAACTCGCTTCTGAGTTATTTCAGCCCTCATTTACCAAAGATTTTGTGTGTCAAGGAGAATAGTAAGTCCTTTAATGACTCTAGCTACCGGAGAGAGTAAGTGCCTAATACAACTCAAGCATAAAGGGATTTATTGTAAACTAAATTAAATTGTCCAAACTCTGCTTATCAATAGGTATGAAGGAACAAACAGAAGAAAGAAATCAATTTAGCATCTTAGTTGAAGCTCGAATCAATCCATACACAGTTATTAAATGATAAAGTTGCCAAGGGAGGTTGGAGGTGTGGTGTGATGTTGAAATAACCTTTCACTGTGGACTCTTGAGTGTGTAAACCGCAGAATGGCTGTGCAGTGTAGCGGGATTGGGAAGTGGCTCAAAGGACCCCAGGAGCTGGGCCCAGGGAGTGCGCTGCAGGCGCAGTCACGTCTATTGGCAGGTGACAGCCAAGAACCTCGTGAAACAATTGACACAATTGCTGGCATAAAACAGTGCTATGAGATTACACTTTTAAAACTGAATCATGCTGAAAATATTTAAAGGCAAGAAGAAGAGAGAAATTAAACAGTTCTGCTCTTGGCCTGGCTTTTTCTATTTTAATTGACTAGAATGACTTGCTGTCTAATGGAACTTAAGCTGCATTTAAGGTGCAGCTTAACAATTTTGATAAGGAACCCTGATAAACTTCTGCAAATTATTTCTGTAAGGGTTAGAAATGAAGACAATTCTGATCCTCTTCTGTAATTATCCTGTCTGATTCAAAACTCTGATCTCAGTAACACCGTTAAATAAAAATGAGACCTAGTTTACTTACTGGAGCAGGCTATGTAGGCCCTTCAGTTTTGTTCAGAGAGTTAAGTTATAAGTGTGTGTATGTGTGTATATGTATGTGTGTATGTATAAAAGATGCAATTAATGCTGCCTTGGTAATAGTTACGAAGACGACTCTTTCAAGAGAGAATGATTTTATTTTTGAAGCAATTGCCGTAATGTAATTGCTGCTTGTAATCCAATCTGCTTGATACAAGCTTTTATTGAACATTCATAATATCACAGAGGGATATCACAGCTTTGCACTTTATTTGGAAAAATACCTGTACATTGCTGGTCTTATTATACTATTTCTCCATCAAACAAATACCTGGATTTGCTTTCCTGTAATACCAAGTTGCTTATATTTATTCCTGTCACATTTAATAAAATGAATGTGAATTACAATGGATTTCTTCAGCTCTTCATAGAATACATGCATAACTAATTCTTAAGGAAGAGTGAGGAATAGTTCACTCTGAAGTTTAGTAATGATCTGTGATAGATCAAGACAGGAATAGTGTTAAGGTCAGTGCGGGAAAGTACCCTCAAGAATTTTCTTCCCTGTCGGGGACAGTGTGGTTGTCACTAAACGTAAACCTTATTAAATCCAGCCAGATAGTGTTGTGTGGTGGTGCAGTAGGAACTCTTGTAAAAAAAAAATAAAGCTAGCAGTAAAGTATAAAAGCTTGAGACAAATAATATATGTTAATATACCTAATCTAATGTTTTCTAACTGACTCTTCTTTAATGTCAGATTTCAAAAGAGAACAGAGGTGATGAAGATAGATGGGATTTCAGGCTTGCTTATCTACACAACTCTGTACATTCTACCTTTCCTTTGAAACTGATTTATGGTGGAAAAGAGATAAATGCATAGAAAGAACTTGTGGAACAGGTAAAATTGGGGTCTTAGTTTATAGAAACCTCAACCAAAGTAATGCAAAGAGAGAGATGTTTGTAAAAGAAGCATAGATGTTTATGAACTACAAAAATCAGATGCAGAGGGAACTGACATGGAAAATGTAATAAAACTGTATGTAGTCAGTCTGAGACAGATTACTCACATGGACAGGTTAAGGTCCCAAGTTATTTTAGCATTTTTAGTACTAATATCAAGGAAATCCATAATCTCTTAGTCAACATTGCTATATCATTTTGTGATGTCTTCATCTGTACTGCATATTTTAAAAAATAACTTGTAATGTCTGTTGATTACACTCAGTAAAACTTTATCAGAACTTTATTTTAGTAGTGGTATAAACATGATTTTTCTGTGATCCAATTCTGTCAAAAGCATTCAAATGAATGAACGTGCCTATAGCTTCAGCATATGTAATGTGTAACTTCTACTAATGAAAGTTTCCTGCAGCCACCTCCATATCACATGTTCTGACACTGGATGTGAAGGCTTGAAACTTGGCTTCCAGCTATGGTATAGCTTTGTACAACTCTTTTAAAGTGATTTTAAAATGATCTGCAAATCATCCTGAAGTAGAGCACATAGAAGAGGTTCTACTGATTACGTTTTAAAGGTGTTTGGATGTTGTACTGTGATCATGAATTCCACTATACCAATAGATACAGAAGCATATGAATATGTAATTTCATGTATACTTTTGTAATTTGTACGTATATTTCTATGAAGACAAAATTATGTGACTGAAAATTAGGACTCAGAATTTTAAGTTAGTCTTACATGAGCACCAAGTATAAGGGTAATTCTTAAACTGAGTGGTTTTTAACAAGTTACTGACATGGATAAAAAAGAATTTGCATGTTGCTTTGCTTTCAGCCTTATATAGTCTGCTGTTTCAGTGATATGCAAGGATACTATTTAATGGAAATGAGAGATGCACTTTATTCATAATTATCATAAAAAGGGTTAATGTGGAATGTAGAGGTGACTAGATACATTATTTTATTACAATAATAGACTTACTGAGGGAAAACTCTTTTATGACACATTCCATTATTGCTGTTTCAGACCCATAATTTGAAGATTACTGCTCAAAAACCCAGACAGAAATGATTTTACAATCATAGGCCCATTAAAGGTTTAAGAATTGTCTGGTTAGATTAGGAAGAATTTAGTTGTGGAAAACGTTGCGTAATTTATTATGCTTCTTAAGAAGTGCACAGACACATGTGCTTGTAAACCAGGCTGAATGGGCAGAACACTCGGGTCCCCCCGTGCTGTGTGCAGGGCCTTCTCACCTCCCGATAAACTTTGTTTGTATCGATCTGTGTATTATTTCTGCATCTTTGGCATAGTAGATGTATTTATTTTAACATTCAGTTCTCTCATCCCTAGTAGACAAGACGTGATATTATTGATCCTCAGGCCAATCATCCATTAGGCATCCATTAAGATCCAGAGTGATAGACAAATGTGAATTACAATTATTATAATTCCATCAAAGGGTTGCTGAGATAAGGCACAAGTCTGTAGCTCAGCGAGGATAAGGATCACCTGAACCCCTGAGACACTACTGTAGCCACACTTTATATTGTTGAAATAAAAAGGTCTAAAGCAGTATCTCAGTGTGCTGAGACGTCCTTTGGTGAACTCTGGTGCTTTCGGGCATTAAAGCCCTTAGCCCTCTATTTCACCACTCTGCCAGAGTTTTTCACTCAAATAAGAATCAGCAAAAGGGAACCTGAGTCTGTGCTTTGACTTTAATGTGCTTTCTGCAGCCAACACGATCTGCTTCCCGTAGACTCTCCAGAAAGTAGTGTCACCACCATCGCCCTGAAATAGTTTCAGCCTGGCCTGGTGTTTTCTCATCCATTGCTGCCTTTTCTTTCTTTTCTGGCGTTTCCTTTCCCAATTTTTAATTTGATCTTTTTCTTTACTTCCCTGGACAAAACTTTCTGCTGAGTGGATTAATTCTAAAGAAGATAGTGCCATGAGTGTAGCTCTGTGGAGTGGTTTTGCTGTAGACACGTTTGAAAGTATTTGTTTAGCTGAGATACGTGTTTAAAATTGCACTCGTGAAAATTGCACTTATGGGCAGATGAAGATCATGGTTCTAATTAATATTTTTGAACTGTATGGCACCCCAGGCAAATTAAATACGCTTTTCTCTCCTCTTTTAATCATATAAACAGATGTTTAGTATTGTACAGTTGTTTTCCTAGGTGAGGCACACATAGTTAACAAATACCTGAAGTATCTGTCTGAATGGGTACCTGGGTGTGCGTCAGACAGGCATTTCGTGTCAGAGACGTCACCACTAACACACCTGAGGGAGTACCTGTGATGGGCCTCAGGAAACTGGCCCTCTGCACAGCCACTTGCTTCCCTTGCCACGCTCAGTTTTGTTGTTACAGAGGATTATTAGCACTCCTGCAGAGTGCTAGTGGGTTTATTTTTAACCTGTTTTGGGCAGTACCTGATCTAAACCTGACTCAGATGACAACTGAAATTGACAAAGCTTTCAGTGTGGGGTAGCAACTATAATTTGTTTTGTTACATCTTTTTAGTGAGAATCTTATTCATGGTGCGCGTGCTGCTAAACGGTGATGTTCACTGGTAGCAAATGCTTTGGCTTCGTCCCGGCATCCCGCTTCCTCTTACAACTGTTTGTTGCTTTTCACGTTCTTCCTCAGACCATCGCGCTTTTGATGCGCTCACTCTGCCACATCTTGTCAGAGCAAAGGGCTAGACCCAGACCCCGAGACGGCCGAATAGCTGAGTCTGCGTTTCTGTAACTGCACAGCACCTGGCGCTGCTTGAATGGTAGGGTATTCCAGCCGGCGCTGGTGATTTCACGCATGTGCATCATTAGCGCAGTTAGACCTGAATGTTGAATGGACCACACTTAAATATGAATTTTACTTAAAAATTGTATTCTTTTAGTGGGAAACTGGGTACAATAATGGATGTGATTATTTTATGATGTTGATTATATTGATCAATATTTAATATCTGTTGGAGAGTTTCACCTGTAAATAGTGTCCCCCCAGACTGTGGGGATGTATCATGTGATACAGCCACAGAATGCAAAGATGCAATTTTCTTAAAGCATGTAGGGAAACTTTCCTGTGTTTGCCATGAAATACTTCAAGACCTCAGCTTTGCCCTGGAAGATTGCACAGTGCCACGTGGCAGAGCCCTCATTTGCGCAGGGTAAGAAATGGTGCTGTCACGGAGTTTTGCATTGCTGTTGGTAGCTGTAGGCTGAAATAAAGCGCTGCTCAGCAGGCTGCAGAGCTCGCATCGGTGGCAGGGCAGAGCCGTTGGGGCTTTGCTCCTTTGAAAGGAGAAGCTCTTCACGAAGAGATGACCTGTTACGGGGTTCTGGGGTGGAGGTGAGCACCTGCCACTTGGAAAACAATGGAAGGTTCAGGGAATGTTTGAGGTGGAGTTGGTTCGTTTTAGTAGTTGTTGACCTGAACAAGATTCTTTCATCTTTTGTTACTTTGATGTTCATCTCATGAAGTTCCCAGTTAACTTTGTTGTCTTGCTGCCTGTTATAAACTTGTGAGACTTCCCACTGTGCCGTTGTCCGTTTTCAGCGGAACAGTATGGTCTTAAGAGTGCTCACCTTGACCCAAACCGTGCTGACGTGCCGTGCAGACCAGCACTGCTATATGACCAGATTACTCGCCCCCGGGAGGGCTCTGGGTCCCACCTCCTCGGAGGAGCGACCGGCGCACAGAGCGGTGAGAGGAGCGGAGAGCTCCGGGGCCGGCTCCAAGGGAGGGGCCGCGCCGGTCTGGGGCCAGCCGCGTTTCTGGGGAGGTTCTCCTCGGTGGGCACAAGCATTACCGACACCCCATCCCCTCTAACAGCCTTAACGCGGTCCCCGTCGCGAGCGGTGGCGGAGGCGACTCCAGCAGCCGATTTCCCAAGCCCCAGCTGCAGCCCCCGGGCCCGCAGCGAAGCTTCAGCGGGAGCTCCCTCAGGAGGCACCGAGCCGGCTCGGCCGGGCCGGGAGGGCTCCCCCAGCGCGACTCGGGGCCGGGGGCAGCTCCGCCCGCCCCCGCCGCGC
>VXAL01016201.1:100653-161154 GCA_013399475.1 Chauna torquata | reverse complement strand
CCCGAGCGGCCGCGGGGAGGCCGAGCTGCAAGCCGCCCGCCTGCCCGCGGGAGCACGCGTTTTGCCCTTGGCGTTGAATCCGATGCGGTAGCCCTGCATAACGCTTAAAAAAAAAAAAAAAAAAAAAGTTTAGCCACCGCCAGTGCCTCCTGCAGAGTTGAACTCGGCGGAGGCGCGGTGCGGGCAGTGGCTCCTGCCCCAGGTGCCGCCGCGTTTCTGCCTGCCCGTCGCTGCTGCGAGCGGCAGGGTGGAAGAGCGGCTTTTCCCCTGTCCCCCTGCCGTATGCTGCTCTCCTCCCTCCCTTCTGCTTGAAGCAATTGCTCTCCGCGCTGCCTCGCAGCAGGTGTTAAGTTATGGCAACGCGGGTGTTAGCGGCTCCCTTTCTGTCACGGAGAACGTTTTCTCGTTAGGGCGAAACGTTGAAGCCTGTGCCTGGAACTGGCGAACGAGAGGCCCCCAGTATTTAGCAGGGGCAAACAGAAAGTGGGAGTTACTTGACTGCTCCGTTCCTGTGTGCTGCCGAAAGGTTCTGCTGGAGCAAGGTTGGCTGCCTGAAGTGCCGCACACAGCGCAGCAGCGTTGGGCTGCTTTGGTCTCTGCTGACGGTTGTTTGATGAACTGTCACGGCTCGTGGAAGTAAGATGTGCAAAACCCACTGCTGTTTGCTAATAAAGTGGCTTAGGGATCATTTTCAGTGATCCTGAATGATAGATAGTAACTGCTACATAAACTGTCAGAACTGGGTGTCTGTGGCCGGCCTGCTCATTCTGTTTTTGTAAAAGTTCTTGTAACATCAGTGCTTGCCTAGGAAAAGGTAGAAAGTTAAAAGCTGCTCTGGTTACTTCAAAAGTATCCATTTGAAACTAATAGAGATACAACATAAAAAACTATCTAAACTGCAAAACAGTTTGAACATGTGCTCTAGCTACTATTCCTTTTTTTTGCAGAGGCTTAAAGGGATGTCAGAAATGTGCGCAGGATGAGGGTAATGCCTGCAGTGCTATTTATTCAAAGTTAGGGAAAGATAAAAGTTTCAGCCATTTCTCTGAATGTTTTTTTTTTTTTCCTCCTTGTGGCCTGGTCAGACCTTTGTTAAAGCTTTTGTTATTTAACAGAAATAGCACAATTGTTCTAAAAATGACTAATATTATTATTATTGAAGATCATGTGAATTCCAGAGTTTAAGTGAGAGCACTTCTTGTACTTTGCTGTGGGTAATGTGTGGTTGAAAGTTTGGTAGATTTCTGCTTTCTATGACTTCTAGAATTTCACTGTCTGGCTCTTCTTTTCAGCTGGAATGCTTTATTCGTATTCCTTGCACAACTGACACTAGTGGAAGTTGAGAAACATGAGAGGTGGGAAGCTTGTAAGGTATTCTGCTTCAGTGAACCCATAAGAATATAATGCTGCCGCTTTAACTATGTTTGTGTTTTACTTCCTGCTTGTCTGTCCTTTCCAATTCGTCTTTACTTTCAGTTCCTGCCTTCTTGCTTCTCCAGCCATTCTTTACTTTTACTTTTTGTTTTCCTGGAGGCTTTGAGTGGTGTTTGGTGTCTGTATAAATGTGCTGCCGCTGACCATTGCTGTGTGTGACCTTAGCTGTAAACCGCTGCTCCAGTGACTGGAACTGGGTTTGTTGCAAGTGTTCTTCCACAAGGCCATTTTGTTTCTCACTCTTGAGAAATTCTGGAGGACATAGAAAGTTATCAAATGGGGAAGTGATCAAAACAGCAAAGCTGATGTCTCTCCTCCTGCTTGTGGGAAAAGACTGGTAGCTGTCATTTGGTTGAGAGGTGCCAAGATGTAAATTTCTCTTTTGATACAAATAACCGCTTTCCCAGCTGAAAACCTCACCCTGAGAATTATTTAGCAATCCAAATGAATGGCGCAGTATGTTTCCTACACAGAGTTCAAGCCAACTGAACTGGTTCTGTTTTTTCTGTCTTTCCCATGATTCTACCCAACTGTTAAGAAAAAGAGCACCTAGAGAAATTTCTAGTATACCTCTGGTCTCTCACTGTTTTTGTTTTGACAGGATTTTAATTTGACAGGAGGCAAGAAAGCCAGCAGGGAATGGCTGCTTTCTTTTGGGCCTCTGACACTTTTGAGAGCTGAGTGCTTCAGAAGATGCTGGTTACAGTGCTCTTGCGGTTTGATTTGATGGTCTTGAGTGAGACTGAGAGTGAGGAAAGCAGATGCTGGAAACCGTGAGCTTAGTTGTTGGGGAAAGTACCTCATGTGAAACGTGGGCTTTATTCTAAAGAACTATTCTTGACTGCTGGCTTCTTAGTATAAAGGAAGTTAAAAACGAAAGAAACTTGCAGCGCCAGCTAATAGATCTTTTGCGTTTGCATAGGTGAAAGAGCATTTTTAGGGGTTGTCTTTTTTAGGTATCTGCCGGGCCTGGTGTGCAGAGCTGCCTATAACTCTGTCTTGCTGGTAACAAACTAGGGCTGCTTGTTTAATGGTCCTCAGATGAAAGTAGCATGGCTCTGAGTTGTCTGATTCTGCTCTGTCAGGCCCTTGTCTTCATGCTGCTTATTTCCATTTAAAGGACGTAGGGGCAGGCATGTGAGGGAACCTCTGCTTGGGAGCTTGTGTTCTGTTACATTGGGAAAATTTAGGTAGGAAACGTGTAGAAGGGCTGTAGAGTGGCAGTAACAGACCCTGGCATTTCCATACAGTGCATCTTCAAACACTCCTTTCAGTTGTGGTTGATAACAGTTATGCAGAGCATATTCATGTACTTTCTTTGGAGCAAAATATTTTAATTTTCATAAAATCAAATTTGTAACTTAAGCACTGGTTAATTTCTTCTCAGTCTTTATGGCTAAATTACTATGGTTACAGGAATAATAGTGCTTTAATGCATGTGAGAAAATTTTGTGTCGTTGTTATTGCTGTGATCCAAGATTTGTCGTGTGTGGACACGCTGCTTTGTCACGGAGCTGATTTGGGGCTGAGCCATCTCCTGGTGCAGGACCGTGGTATTGCTCCTAGGTGCGCTCACTGACCTACTGGAGCAAGCCGGCGCTGCGACACAAAGGAAATAATTACATGGCACGTTGTCATTATCAAGCAACAAATGTTACTGCGTATTAATTATGTAATAAAATCAGTGCTATTGAGGTCCTTTGAACATAGTGTTAATGCTTATTAGCGCAAATCTGCAGCTTGAGCCTGTTTCTTCTCAAGCCACAGCATATGTATGCTGTTATTCAGCTGCCCTCCTTCCCTTGCCTGCTCGACTAAAAAGCTCCACCATCCTGCAGCCACTTGGAAGGAACTCCCCTTGTGTTTGCGGTGATGCCCTTTTGTCAGTAGTGCTGTTCCTCTGTGAATGGCAAAGCCGGGAGCAGTTGTTCTCTCTGGTTTGTGGGGCCTGGCCTCAGCTGAGGTACACAGCAGTCTGAGTGCCTGTGAAGTTGCTGCCTGTGTGGGGCTCTTGGAGCTCTGGCTTTATCAAGGAAAAATTGTGGACATCCAGATGTAAGCCATGGGACGAGCGCTGTAGGCATCTCAGCTGCTAGAATTTGCTAATAGTGCAAGTCCACAAGTGACTGAAAGCTGTGACTGGACTCGCACTGGCAAGCTAAGCTGCGGAGGGTTTGTTTTTAGCTTTTCTATTTCCACCTCTTGAGCGCTGCGTTCTTTCTTTCTCTTGTGCTGGTGTAAGTCATACCAGAAGGTGGCTGGAGCAAGGACCGTTGTCTCATGATGTTCGGACGGTGTCTAAGACAATGGGGGCCTGTGTTCAGGCATGCCACTGATAGATAAATAGTATCAATTGTCAGTAGCTTCCCAATGACTGCTGGAAGCAGGGACGGCTTCTCTTCCTCTTTTCTCCTATTGTTAATTTTTACTTCTTTATTTATTTATACTGAATGATTGCTGACAGATTGACTATAGAAAGACTTAGGAGTTAACACGTGAATTAAAGCCAAAGGGAGTGCCTGGCTGGGATGTTGTGAATTAAGTTTTGGTAACATTTTAAGCCTTTCTAATTTGCTTTAACATTTGTCATGTTATTAATAAGCTGTCTGTGTAGATTACAGGACACTGCTAAGGTGGGAGCAGTTAGTGAAATGCACTGTAATCATTAGAGAAGGGCCTTGAAGAATATATGAGGAAACTGACATGGAAGTACATGTTAACGCTGACCTCTGCAGTAACAGCAGCAAAGGAAAAAAAATTTGGCAAT
This sequence comes from Chauna torquata, assembly GCA_013399475.1. Classification (NCBI taxonomy): domain Eukaryota; kingdom Metazoa; phylum Chordata; class Aves; order Anseriformes; family Anhimidae; genus Chauna; species Chauna torquata. The sequence continues at coordinate 156,953 of VXAL01016201.1, read as the reverse complement.
AGCCCCTCTTATCAGATCGCTCTAGTGGTATATACTGTGAGAGGAGACGTCTGAGAAAATGAAGAGCATTAGAAACTGATTTGTAAGTCAGATGTGCATTGTAAGCACCACCTCATCCTATTTTGATTTTACCAGTGTACCTTTCTGAAAACTTCATTGCTGTTGATTAGTCAAGTTAATCATGTTAGTTTTTGAAGCTTATTTTCGGGTGACATTTACCTGAGAGGAACAAACTTTGCTTTATTCAGAGGGGATGTATTTAAAGATAATAATCTCATTAATTATTTTCCAGCATTTAAGAAGGTAAAGTGACTAGCTGTGATTAGGAATGTTTTAGTGTAATTGTTCTTCTGTCTTCCCCAATTAGAAAAAAAACCAATCCTACAGAAGACAACAGGGTAGATTGGCAGTTGTTTATTTTGGTAGCATATTTTACAGACACTAAACTAACATTGTGTTGACTTTTTTATAGCTACAGTGAAGGATAAGGGTTGATTTATGTGAATTTTCAGTGTAGATAAGCTAAGTTCTCGTTGGAAGACTGCAATACATTTGTATTAACACTGCAGCAAACACTTAGAAATGGTTGACTACTAAGTGCCGCCCTGTGCCACTGGAACCTCTATGAACAATGTTTTTCTCTCTTTACACAGTGAATCTCTTCCTGACTGGGAAAATAGAAAGTGCTGTTACCTCATTAGGTAAGACATACTTTTCTTATTTGTATTTATTCTTCTTTTGAAGTTGTTACTGTTTCTTTGCCATGTGAAGAGATCTTTAAACAAAACAGTATGACCTTTGTTTGAGAGAGTGTAACAGTGACATTTTAGGAAGCTTAGGATTTTGAAGTCTTGCTGGATTGGTTATTGGACGCCATCAGTGTCACTGCGCTAGAAAAAAATCTTAAGCTTGAGGCTAAGATCATAGTACGTGCTGATACGTTTGGGGAAAAATCCGTATTTAGGAAATGTGCCTGGGAATATCAAGCTGGAGACAGTGGCCTGTTCCCGGAGGAGCTAAAACCAGAAAGTTAAAAATCTCATGAATCTCAGAGCGGAAATTCAACCAGAATCGTGGCACTTAGTGTAATTTCCTTCTCTGTAGCAGTACTGTGGCTTACTGACATTACTGGAGCATTATAATCAGGGTCCTCTTAGTGATAAGAGCCCTCTTGTGCCTGTCAATCCACAGTCACACTGGTAGACATACTTTATACCCGAAGAGGTCGTGATTTAAATTAAAACAGAATAACCAAATATGGGAAACAGGAGGAAAGGAAGTGGGAAAACAAAAATAATTCTAAGGCAGTGGTTTGATTTATGTGGGAATTTGAGCATTCAGGTCAACGTGGGCGTTTGAGAGGAGATTTAAATCAGGAAAGGGCAGTAATTTTATGATTAGGTGACTTCCTTAAGCTGAGCTTAGGGAAAGCTTGGATGCACTGCATAGGACATTTGTTGTTTGCAACATTGTATTTCCATTCTTTTATTGGAAAAAGTCCAGAATGTGATCTATGTCCTGGTCTGTTCTGCCTGGATTATTCTTTGCTTTTGATGGAGTTTGGCGTCCTTTGGCTGTATGGTATATGAGTTTATGAAACATAACTTGAGTAATTATGCAGTGGCTGACCTAGACTGCTGATACTACCTCAGCCTGAAATACGTAGCTCTTCATCCAGTTGGCTCTGCTGCTTTCTAATGCTGTTCTTTTGCTAGAAACAGAGTTGTAACATTTTACTTTTATTCTTTCAGTATGCGGAAAACCTTAGAGTACTGTAGCCTTCATGTTTTCTTGTCCTGATACAGCTTTGAGTTGCTCTGTCTCCTGGCAGTGTAACTGGAGCGGGGTGAAAAATGATCATAAAAGGTCATTGCAATAGTGTGATTCATGTCCAGCTTCTCTTACCTGTGCGTTGGAGGATAACTGGTTAGGACAGTGCAGTTGTAAGGCAGATAACCCTGTCGGGAATCCCCTTGCAAGAGATGTTCCTTAGGAGCCCTGATAAAAGTGGGGAGGGATATTTGCTGTCCTAATCGTGTTCTGACAAAGCAGCTATTACACACTTGATCTCTACAATGAGGTATAGTGGGGTTTCTCTTCAGAAAGCTAGTAATAGCAGAAATAATGAGTTCTGGAGAACACAGGTCGAGCCACTGTCTCAGCTGTATTTGTACAGCGACTTCAAGCTTTTAAAGGTGCTGCTGCTGAAAGGGAGCAGTCCTCCCACTGCGTCCCCTTCCCCTTGCTCAAGGTGAGCTGGTTCAGCCTGTTGGTCCAGCAGAGCGCTAGCTCAGAGTTTGTCAGATCAGCGAGTTGAACCCTTGGGCTGTGTGTTTGCTGTTCCGGGATCGGGGGCAGCAGCAGCTGGCTGTGAGGCTGGATAAAATAAAGGGGAGTCTTCAGTCCTGTCTCTCCACACGTGTAAGGGATCTGTGTTAAACAGGGTGTGCAAGCGCTCCTTGAGGGAGCATTTAGAGAACTTAGGGAGTTTTCTGCCAGCCCTGAGACAGCTACTGAGGAGGCATATGTTGCCAAACATTAAGTTTTGAGAGAAAGTTCCTTGTGGCAGGTGCAAACTATCCCTTATTCTGGAGCAGATGGTTGGGATGTGTCCTCTGTGACTGGGGCAGACCCCAGGGCATCACAGAAGGGTGCAAAACTGCAGGATTTATTTTCTGCTGGGGTCATCTGAAAATTTATACCTGCGCAGCTTAGTAACCCCAGCACAAACTGTGCTGTCCTCTGGTGGAGTTTGACATCTGTTCTGTTACAGTTGCTCTTGCAAAAAATAAGAGTAATATTATTCATATAATGTTTTGGAAACTTTCTTGGAAGTTTTTAATAGCAAGAATTAGAGGCATATTTAACTGGCACGGGGAATTTACTGCTGCTTACAGTATAAGAAATCCATTTAATCATTACAGAAAGCCTCATTAAGATTTGTGTCTGCTTGATGGAAACTCTGAACTCAAACCTCTTCTGGCATTGAAAGTGTTTTTTTAATCTGTAAAAGATTCATTATTCTTCAGAATTTATCTTTTTTTTTAAAAACACCATCTCAGTAAGGTTTTGGTGGGTTCGTTTGCTTGTCTGGGGATTGGTGTTCTCTTATGTTACACTTCTTCAGTAATCCGGAATGTGGAAAATGTAAGTCATTTTGGGCTTCTCAGAAATTGGATTTTCACTGTGCTTGTAGGTTTGTGCATAAAGGCACGAACAGTTGTTACAAAAAAGTTCTTCTTGTGTATTATCACTGATAAGATCTTCAGAATCCAGGAGCGTGCCTTTCTATTTAGAGACTTCCCTTTTCCTTTAGATGTTTTGGCAATTTGAAAAGGCTTTTGTTTATTTTCCTTAAGGTATCACACTGTCATGCTGAAGCCCAGCTTAACAACACAATAGTTCATGCATGTGTGTCGTTCTGTGAACTTTGTGGACAGGAACTGAGAAGGGAATTGAGGCTGCTTTATTGATACTGAAACCCCAACAGTATGAAAATGTGCCCCTGTGGTTTTTCTGTTTTCTTGCCAGCACTGAAAGCTTTGTTTAGTATAGGTTTTTCTTTCAAAGTAAAGTTGTCATTTATGTAGGTGAAAGAACAGCTACTGAAAAGCAGCGCTTGAATACTTCACCATGTCTGCCACACAGCAATCGGTGCACAAGGAGGAAAGAGGCAGAGACAGCTCGTTAGGAAGGAGATCTATTGACCTATTGCAAATGCCATAGTAATGAGCATTGATGGGAAATGAAAGGCATCAAAAGCATGTGGCAGATGAAGTGAGGTTTGGGTAGGCAGAGTAGTAGTTTCATGTGTGTGTCCCCTCCTCAGTTTGCCCCAGTAGGTTCAGGGGACTATGCGCGTATCCTCAAAATAGTGTAAGTATGTTTTGGCAGTATGAGTTAAGATTAGTGGTCCATTCAAGTGAGGAGTCTTTGTGAGAGCAAAGCTGTTGTTCTTTTAATTTTGAATAAGGCAAGTCTGAAATGCTTGTGTGTCAGAAGGGTAAAGCCATCAGAAAGTATTGAGCAACAGTGCCGACTGCCAGATGAACTGCCCGAAATGGCATGTAGTGTCAGTGCAGCCCTTACCATGCTCATGTCGTTAGATGTTCACTTTCTACAATTCTTCTGTTAAAATGGTAAATCTTCTTCTTTTATCTGTTCTTCTTTTTGTGTCCCATGTTCATGGCAGCTGTGTAGTGTTAATAAGAAAAACTCTTTTTCACAGAGAAACTCTGTTGTGTTGCATCAGATCCACTGCTTATGAATTAGGAAACTATACGTTACTGCAAAAGAAAAATGGCTGTGCGATTCCTTTAGAAAATCTGGGATGCATCAAATAACTATTGGTCAGGGTCTTTGTAAATACTTGCTAGAGCTGAGAAGTGAGTGGCTGGGAAATAGACTGATAAACTGCAGCAGTGAGTGAAGGTGCTCATACGGAGTCACCAGCATGTCAGCGGGACCTCCTCAGAATAGAAGCTAAAATAAGCTTTGTGTAGCTCTTGATTTTGTTCTCTGTTCTGATGCATATACTGTCAGTACAGGATATTAATCCAGAGCAGTGGTTGGTATCAGGGGAAGAGAGGATATTAATCCAGAGCAGTGGTTGGTACAAGGGGAACAGAAATATTTGCAAAGCTGTGCTGGATGCCTCTGGATAGTGCTGCGTGGTGTGTTTGTTCTGTTGCTTTGTGCATACCGTTTCCTTCCCATTGAGAAGTTTTAGTAATCTGGCAGTTATGAAATGCAGTCTTTCCAGCTCCTTTTATGTGGTTGCTAGCTCTAGGTTTTCGTATGCTGCTATGATATGTTTATGCAGTGACAAGTGTGTGGAGGAGCACATTTAAAGGCCTAAGCAGGCTGATTTGGTGCGTGTAATGAATCAGATTGAGAACTGTAGTTGAAAAATCCTGTGGATCTTATATTTGCTTTTATAGTTTTGTAATTGCATCAGCATCTCAGTATTTTGTCAGTGTCTAGTGTGGAGCCTCTCTGTTTTTAGAAATGTGCTAACAGAGATTTTTTTGTATTTTTATAACTGCTTTACTGCAAAATATTTGTTTGGAAAATAGATGTTTAGATGCGTTTATGTATTCGGTAAGTTTTTGTGGTCTTTGAAACTAGTAGGAATTATGTACATACGTTTCAGTGGAATACCCTGCTTGGAGGGTAAAAATAGTGGCTTTTTATATGTTTTGCCTCAGGTAAATTACTCAGCTCATGCTTTTTAGATTCCTGTGGCTCTCACTTCGAAAGTGCTTACTGTGAACAAATGGAACAGTGCCGGGCACGTATTTGCTGGTGGGGATGCTGCAGCCTGGCCCCGGCCCCAGCCGGGCACTCTGCAGGCAGCCCTGCACCTGACTCGACTGCAGCCAGGCGCCTTTGCCGGCACTTCTTCACCCTGTCCCTCCAGTGCAGCTAAATCTGGTCCTGACTGTGAATCAAAAATGATGTTTTTGTGGCTGAATTTTAGGCATTGGTGCAAGTCTGTGATTTATAGCACAGTGTGCTCTATGTGTTGTGTGTCCTCGTATACATCATACGTATGTGTATGAGGAAACTTCAGGTATAGGCTTTTTTTTTTTCCCATTGCCACCTTTTTAAGCTACAAAAAATGGAATATTCAGCTGTAATCCACAAGTCATGCTCTAGATAGTCATTTGACTTAAAAATAGTTTTAAAAATATATTTGGAGAATGTTCAGAATAGCTATTGCATTACACAGAATTTCCCCTCTTGTAGTCTACTGAGAGTACATCTTCCTAACAGAACAGCTTTCCCACTTGTCCTTGGAACATTTCACTTTCATTTTTGAATCGTGTAATTACAAATTATAAGTATTTGATGTAGCTTTAATTGGCCTGCTGTTTTCCATAGGAAGATCTGAAAGGGCTTTGAAAATACTGAGCTTTATTTAGCCCTGTTTGCTACTTTCCCTGTCTGGAAAATTTCTCCTATCTGTGGGATTTCAGAAGGAATTTAGAGTACTTAGGAATTCTCAATGAAAACATTTGACATTAGAGTCCAGTTTACATTTCTTTCTTCTTTTGTTGGGGATTTTTCAGAACTTCTTTTAAAGTCTTCAGGTCTGTCATATGGTTAGGAGAATGAACGACATGTCCAGGAACACGTTACAGCAAAATGAGCTTCTAGATACTTTACACTGAATATGGATATTCTCGAGTCAGTGAGTGTCATACCCAGGCTTTTGGGAGCTGGTTAGAAGGATTTCTGTGTTATATCCTTTTGGCAGATCCATACAGTAATATTGATTGTAGCCTTTGGTAGATTCGTACAAGGTTATTGACTGATCCTGCATTGAAATGCAGATTATGCCTACCTACGCTTCAAGTGTAGAGTGCCCTAATTAAAAACTAGGGCAGGGAAGAAAGCAGTAAGAGGATGAAACTATTGACTGTCATTTGTCTGCAATCCCCAGAAATTGATGAAAGCTCTTGTAGCTAATGGGAGTTGTTGATTAGGCAAAGCATTAACAATAATATTTTTTCCCACTTATTAACAGCTGCTTGCAGTGGAGAACTTGAACAGCACACAGAGAGACGGGGAGTCATCTATAGTCCTTCCTGGCCACTAAACTATCCTCCAGGTGTAAACTGCAGCTGGTACATTCAAGGAGATCGTGGAGACATGATAACAATTAGGTATGGTTTGTGATATTCTGTGGGGATAACGGATTGCTTTGCTGAAATGAAACAGTGTGAGTTTTTGTGTGATATACCGATATCTGACTGTTTGTTGGAGCTACTGAATGGTGAAGGATGGAAGCTGAACATGATTGCACTGGAGTGTGGTCACAGGTTGGGCACCTGCATTTTAGAAATGTTCCACTATCTTGTTTCTGTAGGTTACTTCTGACATCCGTTATATGCAAGTCACTCGTAGTCTTTTAATGTATTTATCCTCACAATACCTGTGTGAGATTTCATCCACCTCTGATAGATGAGGAGCTGGGAAACAGTGATATATTTACTCATGTTAAATAGTCTCCTTTCTCTTCGTTGCCTATAAATAGGAATAGATGAAGGCTATAAAACCTGGAACAGCCTCAGTGGGGTATTCAGTGGGAGACTTAAGATTCTTAGAGCAAAAAATGGCATTTTCTGTAATGTTTTGAAGTGTTGCTATGTTTAATTGACAGATGAAGATAATCATTGCTTGTTGTTACTTGTTAACCAAAAAACACATGCTTTTTTGCTTAATATTTATTTCCAAAAAAATTAAATAATGGTTAGCATTTGTGGCACAATTTCAGCCCTTTGTATAAAAAATACTGTTCAGAAAAGACTAGAACATATTACAAATGGTTTGTTAAGAATGTTTAGGCTATAATGTAAGTATAGTGTGAATTTGCTTGATTTCTCTGGGCTAATTGTAGTATCCTTCTCAAACCAAGAATTGCTTATTTAAAAAAAAAGAAAACCTAGGAAAGGTTTTTTTTATTTGATTTTTAGTACTGTTGTATTTGACACCATCTGCTCATTCTTTGCTCAGCTGCTTAAAAGGACTGCAAACCTCTTCAACTGCAGATGCTCAGCAATTAAAAACAAATCTGCCACAGATGGAATAATAGGAGGGCTCCACCATCCGTGGTTCAAAATAGGAACTACTCATCAAAAGTAAGGAAGTAGATACCTGCCAGCGTTTGAGATCCATAAATAGAAACATGCTTTTAAATCCCATTAAATTGTATTGGACTTGGGGAATTTGTTTCAAAGCAGAGATTGTTGGAAGCTCTGAGGAAGCATACAAATGAGACACAGGACTTGGCTCTAGAGAATAGTACCGCAGTTTATGTTATGAAAACGTCTCAGAGCTCCCAGTTAGAATTAGGAGTCTCTTCTGCAAGTATGGATGTAGAAGAGGCTAAAGAATTGAAGGAAAGTGGGATGAGGAAACTGGTAATAAGCTGTATACAGTTTGAATGTGTGCATTAGCAATATAATTTTGAAAGATTTGTTTTTAATGGATTTGTTTTCTGTCACTGGATACACAGCCGTATCCTGTCCTCATATGCACATGCAAACAATGGGAGCTATGTGTTTACATCCTAGGGAGTAGTTTGCCTTGTGGGTAGCAGACGTGTTGTAGTGCTACGTTTCTGACTATAAATGTACTTGGAATGACTCACTCCAGTATATGAAATGCAAAATGTTACAGCATCTGAGGATTTCTTTAGAAGAATGTAGCCCTCATAGTGCCAAGGATGTAAAAGCAGGAGCTGACTTCCCTAGGCTAGCATAGGGAATAGGCATGGGATATTTGAACCCTGGGAAACAGGGTTCAAACAGAAACGTTTTTTCCTCTTTAACAGTTGGGTGTGCTTTTTGTCCTAGCATTGTGCTGGTAGGGGCATAAAAGAGTAGCTTTTCTGATTTTCCTAGAAGGAATCAAACATGTTTCTTGTGATGAGATCTGGATTTTGACAGGTTGTAAAAAAACAAGCAAAGCCCTCCTTTGTGTTATGTTATACTGAATGCATTTCCTTTAATCTTGCATTCTCATTGAAGGTAACAGCAATGTTACATAAGTAGCATATTTGGCATACAGCAGGAGTCACTAAGGGATAAAATTGCAACTGAAGGTAGCTTTGATTTCTAAAACGTTTGCAGTCAGTGGTCATTTTTTATAAACCTATTATTCAGCAGCTTTTAATAGAATAGTACCCAGATCTACATGTGGATGTAAGATGCTGCCTCCTGTGGACATGTCCTTTAGAAGCTTTGTTTTAATATCAACCTTTCATGTTTGTATTGATTTTCTTCATATCCTCACATTTCTATGCTTACTGTTTTGCTTTATCGTTTACTTTTTAGAAATCCTTGTGAGAGTCTTCACAAGAACAGGAAGTATGTTTTTTCTTGCTTATGTCTCTGTGTTAATTATGCATGTTTCCATACTTTCTTTCAAGTTTGTGTGTCTGATAGAATCATGCTGTTGAGACCAGGGAATAAGTGTGTAGCTACTGTTTTCCAGGATTATGTTGTGTCACTTTATGTTCAGGTAAGCAGTCTACTAGTTATTGTTTTGGAAACGACTTGATTTTTGTCTAATTTTCTCTGGTTTTAGGTCTTATTTCCACGGAAGACTACATAAAAATCCTGTAAGATCAGACAAGGATGTCATATGCAGCAACTAACTTTTTGCACCACCCTGTACAGGCTTTATATGTGTATGTTTCCTCACATCTGAGAAAAAGATCGTTTTTGTTTAGCAGTTGCTGTTGTCTGATTCTTGCAATTAACACTGATGGGGGCACAGTATAAATGAATTGCTTTTTATTATGGGAATTTATGGGACCAAGAGTAAAATGTTCTCCATGTTCAGAATTCAGGATAAGAGTATTGAGAAGTGATCTACTTAGTGACCCACTCAAGCTGTTTCTTATTAATTGAGGGGGGAGATAATCTTCACTGGCTTTCACTTAAGTGTTTCACATCATTGGCTTTGGAAAAAGCATAAAATTCAGATACCATCTGAGCTTCATATTCTGAGTAAAACTGAGGCCTGTTCATGTAAAGGTTTGCTGGTATGTATTTATATGACAAATTACAGGGACTGCTTCATACTATATTTACTGAACTCACAGTGTTTTGGAATTTGATGTTATTTGGAAAAACTCATAACAGCCGTGTATTTAATTAAGTTGCATGTACTCAGCTTTTTGGAAGAAAAAAAAATAAAAGGAAAACAACATCCCATGTCTCCTGCCTAAGGTTACACGGTTGGTGCTTGGGAGTGGGGAGTAGAATAGAGCTTTCCTGACTTCCAGGTCCTTGTGCTTCAGTGGTTAAGCGGAAGTTTTTAATGAGCCAATTAAGTCATCAGTTGTTCGCAGTCTGCACTTGCTATGAGAGGCTGGCAAATAGAAGTAACTTTTCTTGCTTAATTGGCCGGTCTGTTTTATTTTGGGGCTGTGCTCTACTGATCTACCCATAATATTTATTCTCCAATTTTTTAACGAGTTTAAAGGGCCAAATTGGACAATTTTTTTGTTCTTACTTTCATTCAGATTTTACTTCTGCTGAGCCTTCAGCAGTTTACATTTTTTTTGTTCATATTTATGATTATTCCATGCTTGTCCTTTTACAGTTATTAAGAATACTTTTTTTTTTCCCCAGCTTTAATCTGTAGTTGCTTGTGCTTAAATTACTAAGAGGGTTGTAGGGAATTCCCTACGTTATTTATAGAAGTACTTTTCTTTTGTTAGCTGCTACTGTTCCTTTCAGATGCAGATGGCAAAAAGCTTAGCTTTGCTTATTTTGCAGGTAGCGTGTTTTTTTTATTTCTTATAGAGCATAAATGAGTATTTATGATAAGTTGGTTTACTGGTTCTTTCCGGAAATGTACAAATACTTGGTAGTTAATAGGAGAATATCATTGTAGACTACTGTTGCTTCCTTTGAGTAATTTTATAGGCCAGATCTGACACACAACCAATCCTTTAATTCACTGTAAGTTCCTGGAGGTCCTGCTCAATGTGGGAGGTAACTTTTTTTCAGTAACATACCACTGAAAGAAAAATTAGATGATTTTACCTATTTCTGCAGCATTCTGTAAAAGCAGATTGTGCTGTTTGTCAGATAACATTGGGAGCATTCAAACCCTGAGTATCAGAACAACTCAATGTTTAATAGACTGTTCTTGTAGTTTTGTATACAATTAATTTTTTTAAAGGAATTAGCTGCAGAAGAGAGATTCTCCCTTACTTCCACTCTATACCATCAATCATTCAGCCGTTGGGGTGATCCTTTTGGCAGAAAAATTTGCATTACAGTTTCAGAAAGTTCAACTGAATAAGTAAATGTTCCCGTGCTCTATTTTGTGGGTAGCAGGATTAAATTATTCCTCAGAAGACTAACAGCAGCACTAGGTCTAATTACAGATGATGAAAGAAGTGAAGTAGCAGAGGTTGAATGCACGATTCAAAACTCTTAGGTAAAATAAATCAGTGGGCTATTTAATGTCAGATTAATATGGAAGAAACTTCTTACACAAAACCTTGTTGCAAATGGATTATAAAATGAAAACCAAATTTCTATATTTATACGTGCACATGTATATATACATGTTGTTTCATATTTTGTTACAAATGAGTGGTTTTTCTTGTGAGGTTGGTTGATAGCTCATTCAAATATGTCATGTTTTTGGACTGGAGTGAAATCACCATCAGTTTAGATGGGGTAAAATTGGCTTCCATTGACAACAATATAACTTAAAAGGATGCTGGTTGAAAAATGTTATAGAGTGAAATTTCCTTAATCAAAGCAAAGTTTGTTCAAATAGGTCTGTTGATTATAGTCTGTGTGAAGTAGAACAATTGCTTTGACTTTGCTTTTGCCCTCAGAAATTTTGTAACTGCTATGGCATCCATTGTACATAAAACTTTACATCAAAACTAGAACATTTATATTTCAGAGAAGTCATGTTTATTCAATGGTGTTTCAAACTTTCAGGCACCAGCATGTGATTAAGTTGCTTATTGCTTTTAAAAAAGAGTTCATTCTGTGAATATTCCATATCACTCTTTTCCGAATACCAAGGCCTTTATTTCAGTAACTCATGCATCCCTGTGTGTTGGTGTTTTCAGGGAGGTTGTTAAAGGTAATTCCTTCTTGCAGGTATATTCTGCCTCATCACCTGTGTATTCAGATGGTTTTGTGGCTAACGCTTGGATTTCTTAAGTTTGGGATTCTGTTCTGAATCTCAGATCCACAGTTGATGCTTAGGAAAATCAGTTATTCTCTGTATGCCTCTGCTTCTACTTTAGAAAGTGGGACTAAAATTTCTTCCTCTTCCTCACCCTTTAAAATAAACTGTCCTCCTCCCTTTATTAGCAGTGTACAATAAGACATTCTCAAGGTGCAAACAGAGATATTGTTAATTACTTACAAACACAGGCTCTCCAGATATATTGCTCATTTGCAGAAGAGTTTGTAAACAAGGCATGCGAGTGTAGCTGACTTTTTTCTTCCTTATTGTGAGTCTTAGTAGTGTTAAACCTTTCCTTTTTCTTTCTAGGAAAAAAAAACCACCACATTTTAATGTAAAATGCAGATGACTTCTTATATAGGCAAATTCTCCTCTGGGTCTGCGTAACAACACTGATGAGAGGCTTACTTACCTGCAAAAAACAAAGGTAGCTCTTTTCAGCAGAGAGCTGAAAATGAGTGAGCTGTGAGACTTGGCTGGAGTGCTGGGAGCTGGGCAGGGTGGGAGAATGAATTGTGTAGCTCTGTAAAGTTGTTCCTGGTACATCTAAAATCCTCCATAGAAGCAGAAGATCAAAATGTGGTAAATGATTTCATTTGTCTCACACAAGCATGAGTCTTTCTGGTTATTTCCACACACCACACACCTGCCCCCCCCAGTTCTGAGTTTCCATTACTTGATTTAGTGACTGTTCTCTTCTTACAAATTTTGTTGGGCAGGTCTTTATGACAAGAAAACCCTACAAATAATCCTCCAAATAGATGATAGAAACCCTTTTTAATGTCTGATACCAAAGTAAGTTAAAGAAAGTGGAACCAACATGGTAGCTCAGTAATTCTGTCTCATATCTCTTGCAACAGGCTTTATGTGGGTGCCAGTAGTTTCACAGCTGCTTTGTATAATTCCTTTTCATGCTGTAGTGCCTGTTCGTGCACTTGGTCATTAAGAAGTTTTTGCAGAATACCTGGGACAGAGGTACTCTTTAGTTTACCGTGGCATGGTTGAATACTTAAATCTTTTCATTCTGACTGCAAAGTCACCTAAAACTTCCTTGCAAAACGTGCTGATTTTAAAAGCTTGATGAGATCGCTTATAGCAAAGAATGAGGTACTGTGGGAATATTTCTTCCTATTTGGGAAGATACATACAGCATAATGGGAGAAGAAGTGTTACAAAAGAGGAAGGACAAATTTGTGTCCAACAAGTTGTTGGACATCTTTTAATTTCCATTTTAATTTAACACTTTCAGGGCTCTGTTACTTTTCATTCTCTTCTTAATAACCTTTTTTGTGTGCAGAGTTTTGAAGTTGATACATTTGGCAGAACCTTCAGGTGTGTGTAGTCTGGGACTCCTGTGTAAATGAATCGGCTAGTTCTGTAGTCACTGTTCTTTTTCTTTCACCTGAAAAGAGCAAGACCTGGCAAGCTTTTACAGTCTTTTGTAAATACACTGCGATATCAGAAAATTATCTTGTATTTATCTTTTTCAAATAATTCCTCTTCTACGTTTGTGAGAAGTCCTTTGTGGAAGAAGGTCCCTATTTCATAGCAGCTTTTCAGTCTTCATGACATTTCTGTCCAGGTATTTGCATGGAGTATGCACAGACTTTTACCAAGTTAATTGTATGTAGCTGAGTTATGTGAAAGAGGAACAAAATACATTTCTAAGTGTCCTGAACAGTGTGCCCTTTTGTAGTGAGGTGTGCTTCTCAGTACAAAACTATTGTTAATGCAGATGTTATCTGTTTCATAAGACTGAACAAATACCTTGGGTGGTTCCTGAGCTACAGGCTAGGGAGTATTATTTGGTTGTGTTGAGCGTTCTGCAAACAATTGAGGCACCTCTTTGCCCTAGGTAAGCTACTATTGATTAACCATTGGGCTTGGGTCAGCGGAAGAGCTGGATGTTTGACTGTAAAAGGTTATAGGCTCGTTTGATCGGCATTTGCATTCCCAGAAAGGGAATATTTTACTTTAAAATAATCATAGTGTTAGAGAGACTTTGTTCCGTTTGCACTCTGTGCTGTCCTCATCCCTTCTTATCTTCTCCCAGCTTATCCACAGCTCGAAAATTTGATTTTTGTCCCACTTCTTTGTCCCCTTAGGGTTCTTTGTACTGCTCTGTATCGTTCTTTTTCCAAGACAGTAGTCTCCCATCTCATCGCTTAATAGATTTTAAGGTTGGAAAAGACTGTTAAAATCATTGCCTGCCTTCCATCTAATGTATTTTGGAATTTTGCTTTTACTCAGATCTGTATTTTAGGAAGCAGTTTTTTACAAGGCCTCTGAGTAAAAGAGGATTCATCCTTTCAGCTTTTGGAGCTTCTTGGCATGCTGTTTATGCCAGTGAGATGTATGTTTTTCCAAGTTGGGGGAATTTGAGTGCTACATTTGTGTGTACTCAAGATATTGTAGGTGTTTCATTATCTTTGAATGTGATCTCTTTATGTAGGCACCGCTAGGTGCAGAAAGTCAGCTGCTACAGTCTGTTTTTTTCTCTGTCTTTATTCCAGATATATGTATTTTGTTACTTGTGTTTTCTTTTGTTCCTAACAGTTTTAAGAACTTTGATTTGGAAGACTCTCAGAAATGTGCAGTAGACTGGTTGATGATTGGCCCATCTTCCAAGAGAGAGGAGTACAAAGTGTGTGGATCTTCCATACCTCCATCTTTCATCTCTGCAAGGGATCATGTTTGGATATTTTTTCACTCAGATGCATCGAGCTCAGGACAGGCTCAGGGATTTCGCCTTTCTTATATTAGAGGTAAAATCTTACAGTTTTCTTGGCTTCACTTACACTCTCTGGTAAAACTTGAAGACAGCAGTACTTTTTGTTGACAAGAGTCTTGTGCCAATCTTGATGACTGTAAGGTGTTAGTGTGGCAACACTGATATTTTTTCCACTTGGCTTTTTAACGGTGTTCCTGAAGTCTACTGGCCTGACCGAATGACTTGTGACATGCAGGTGTGTGTACATTAAAATGTGACATTGGATGGTACCAAAAGTTTTGATACCGACTTTTTCTCTCCTTGTCCTCTTTCACAGGAAAGATTGGTCAGGCTGTGTGCCAGTCAGATGAATTCCGTTGTGCAAACGGAAAGTGTATTCCCAGTACTTGGAAGTGTAATTCCATGGATGAGTGTGGGGATAACTCAGATGAGAGAAACTGCACTGTCCCTCCAACAGAGCCTCCGTCCAGCATCTGTCCCTCAGGAACATTCCAGTGCAGTGTAGCCCACTCCACCAAGTGCTTGATGAATGAGCTGAGATGTAATTCAGTTAAGGACTGCAGCGATGGTTCAGATGAAGATAATTGTCCCGATCTTTCCTGTGGCAAAAGGCTGGGTAATTTTTATGGATCTTTTGCTTCCCCAGACTTGTTCCGTGCTGATCACAGCAGATCAGACCTTCGTTGCACATGGTACGTGGACACACAAGATAATCGACATGTTCTACTGCAGTTTGATTTGCAGTTAGGCTACAATGACTATGTAAAGGTGTATGATGGCATCGGAGAGAGAGGTGATAAATTACTGCAAACGTTTTCGTATCACAACAATAGGCATTCAGTGAGTGTGGAGTCGTCAAAGGGCCAGCTCACTGTCTCATATCATGCCCGCTCCAAGAGCACTGGCCATGGGTTCAATGCAACCTATCAGGTGAAAGGCTATTGCCTTCCTTGGGAGCACCCCTGTGGAAGTGATGAGGAGTGTTTCACAGATAAGCAGCATTGTGATGGCTGGTGGCACTGTCCAAACGGCAAAGATGAGGAGAACTGTCCAGCTTGCCAGAAGAATGAATACCCATGTGAAGGAAACAGTGGGCTTTGCTACTCAATACTTGACCGCTGTAATAACCAAAAGAACTGCCCAGATGGCTCAGATGAAAAAAACTGCTTTACTTGCCAGCCAGGAAACTTCCATTGTGGTACAAATCTGTGCATCTTTGAGACTTGGCGTTGTGACGGCCAAGAAGACTGCCAGGATGGAAGTGATGAACATAACTGCCTGGTGATTGTTCCCAGGAAGGTCATCACAGCTGCTCTGATCGGGAGTCTCGTGTGTGGTCTGCTGCTGGTGATAGCACTGGGTTGTGCATTTAAATTATATTCTCTGAGGACCAGGGAGTACAGGTGAGCATCTTGTTTTTATGACGCTTTAATAGCTGAGTGTTTTTTTTTTTCTTTCAAGCAAAACAAAGTCAATTGTTAACCAGAGAATTTGGAAAATGCTGCGAAATCAATCAGAGAAATTGATGACAATTAAGTGGTAGTCATTGCATTAGTCTTAGAGAAGAGTAGTCAGGATTTTCAGAAGTAGTTAGAGGATTGTCAGCTCTTTTGTGATGTATGGGAAATACACGTTTATTGTGCAGCCTGGCAGAACCTGGATCTTAACACAGATCAAAACTGTTTTGAGAAACTTCCTTCCCCTGCCTGTGCCTGTGTTTTGTATGTTTGTGCAGCTGTGGTTTCGCCCTTTGGGATGAAGTCATAAGGGACTTTCTGATGCCTGTCTCTCATCATATGCACCAGCTTTTGTGCTGTGCTGCTGATAGCATTAGTGTTTTCAGCACAGTATGCCTTTTATTCTCTCCTGATCAAATGTGCCTGATGAAGGAGCTGGAAAAAAAATCTGCCATGCCATGTTGGGAACCTCTGTGCCTTGGTTCTGGCAGGACAGCCACAGCTCACTGCAGCTGCAGGGCTGCCCATGGTGTGTGCTTGTTCCAGAGTTGTGTTTTCCAAAAATAACCTTTGGGTCCTTGCTGAACAAGTTAACTTTTTTATTGGTGTAAGTTGGCCTGTTAGAAAATCTTCAGTTACCACAGAGCCCAAGCTGGGACAGCACCAAAGTGTTTGCTGATTTGATTTGGGGTTACTATTATTCCTTTTGTTTATTTAAGCATCCTGATAAGATTGTCACAGAGCCCAGATAAAGGTTTGCCTTTTTGCTGCTGGCATGAAGCTGTCTGCCCTATTTCTATTCATTAATGTGAGGGCAAGCAGGACACACTGACTGCTGTTTCTCTTCTGCTTTTTCCACTGTGGTTCCATTTCCAGAGCATTCGAGACCCAGATGACACGACTCGAAGCAGAGTTTGTGCGGCGGGAAGCTCCACCTTCCTATGGGCAGCTGATTGCACAAGGACTTATCCCCCCAGTTGAAGACTTCCCTGTGTACAATGCATCGCAAGTATGGAGACATGAGTGTCAATGAACCTATCAGCAGCCAAACTACTATAAGTTAGACAGAATTGGTCTGGAACTGTATTCTTTCAGTAGCAATGAAGCTATGCTAATTATATGGAAATGCTCTTACAAAAATGTGTATGTTTAGTTTGAGCTGAAGAATCATAGTTACATCTCTTGGTGCTGTGGGTAGTTTTCAACACATTAAATGTGTTTGCTGGAGAATAGCAGTGAGATAAGCACATGATTTTGCTGCACATCAAGATAGAATGAACAGAGACGGAGAGGTCAGAAAGTAAGTAGAAAAAAAGGCTTTCCAAGCTGAAACTGTAAATGTGTCTGAAGTGATAACAGAGTAGGTCTTTTACAGTATTTTTGTGAAATTCTGGGATTATTTTTCATTTACAAATACATTACACTGGGAAGCCATTAAGTCATAGTTATATTTCACTGCCGAGTTCTCAAAAATCTCCCTCACCCCATCAAAGGTATCCCACTGTGATCCAGTTCCTAGTGTGGTAAAGCACTTGTAGTTTGTTACTCAGGTGTAGAAGTAGTTTGCATGTGCCTTTCTTCTCTGTCGTCATCAGGTTTTGAGAATCCTCTGCTATTGCTGATGACAGATGACTTGGTGGTCTGTAGTCTGGTTCTTTGGTGGTGATTTGATAGCAGGTGTGGAGCAGCTTGCTAGGCAAATAAGTACAGATAAAACTCATTAAGGAAACACTCTAAGGAATAGCGTTTTGGTAGAGACAGAGCTGTCTTTGGCATTGTTAATGGTTCGTTAGAAAATATAAATTTAACGAGGAGGCATGTGGATCAAGCCTGAGAATTCTGGTAAGAGGGAGATATTAGTGAACAAGCTTTAGGAGAAGTCTTTTGGGTATGTGTGAAATCAGTTTATTATGTCTGTGTTACAGGCCTCTGTGCTGCAGAACATCCGAACAGCCATGAGGAGACAGATGAGACGTCACTCATCAAGACGAAGCTCATCTCGGCGGCGCCTTGGCCGACTCTGGAACAGACTCTTCCACAGACCTCGGGTGAGAGGACAGATCCCACTCCTGACGCCTGCCCGCACTTCACAGACTACACTGGGTGATGGAATCATCAACCATGCTGATGGGACTATTAGGAGTCCTCCGCCTTCACCTGAAGGACCTAATTTACAGGCAGATGCTCATGGCCATGCCAGGGGCCTACAAGAAGCTGGATGTAGCAGCTTGCAGCCAGAAACTGAAATCACAGAGCCATCACCTTCGAATGTCTTACAGAATACTTGCACAGCTGTACACACAGAGCCTGAGACTGGACACGCTGATAAATCTTTAGGTGCTGAGACCTCTGGCAGTGAGCTTAAGCAGCCCAGTAAAGTGGATTCAGGAAAGGCTTTCAGAGATCCTTTGTCTGAAAGCGTTACAGAAACGATCCATGGAGGGTCAGCATCTAGGAGGACTGTCCCAGAGGGCAGTAGTTTAAGTAGAAGTCATCCGCTGAGAGAAGAGCCATGTAGGTTACCCTTAAAAAAGTGGGAGTCTGCTTATTCAGACAGCCCTGTGAATGTTCATATCCAAGTGGATGGACAAAACCGGCGTTGCCCTAATTCTCATCGGGAGGAGCCTTTGGGTATTCATGCGGCTTGTTGCCATTCTGTGGAAGTGCCAATGTTAGAGTCCTCTACTCCCCTCACTGAAATCAATACAAGTGATGATGAATCTTTACTTGTTTGCTAATAAAATCTTTTGTTTTGGCCCTGTAAGTTTTGTAACTTCATTGTTTATATGACAGTGCGCTTTGATTTTGGGTGGTCAGTGCTCTCAACTTTGCCTGTCAAAGCCAGTGTGCTTTGATCCCCAGGGAGTACAATGCAAGACTAAACGGGACAAGTTTTTGTCTTCGTTGCTATTCCTGAAACTCCAGTGGGGCAGAAGTAGGCCAGTATGTGATGTCAGGGGCTAGGAGAGTGAGACTGTGTCATTGCAGTTCGGAGGCATCTTTATCCTCTGTTATTTCTTCTGTGCATTTATTCACTTTGCGTTCAGGGAATTTGTGTTTCTTTGCTTTTCAAGTGGTCTTACTGAAATTAGCACTCTGTTGGAACCTGGGGCAGGCACCAGTGTTGTGACTGTGAGTACTAAACGAGAAATAACATTGTCTTTTTAGACATTGTCATTTAACTAAAATTTAATAGTTTTAATTAAAAATATTTAGAAGGAAATAAAATCCTCTGTAGCTCCCTCTTGATAGAAGTTCCTTGCTTCCTTTGCCCCATTCTGAAATGTTTTGATGGCCATATGTACCTTGAAGCATCCACTAAAACCAAAGTTTCTATATAGAGTATGCAGAATATCAGGTTTCCTATCCGCTATGACTTAGTAGTAAGAGATCAGCAGTGTTCAGTACAAGTGGAGTGCATTGAATCCCATTTGCAGCAGTATTTCTTTTTTATGTTGTCATATGTCACGTTTTTTTCATAGTGATGTGAAAGATGAAGAATTGTTTGCTTTCTCCTTACCCTCTTTTTGCCGTCCTCCCTTCTGTTTTCAGGGACTTTTATGATTATACGAATTTGGTTGTGCCCTGAAAGTTACTAAGGCTTCACAGCTCCTGTTAGCCACAATAGGAAACATTGAGCACTTGGTGACTGTCAGCATCAGACTCTATTTTGTACTAAAATCTGCTTCACAAGTTTGCTTATAAATCCGCTACCTATGTGCAGCTTTATAATTTTTTTTTTAATTTTTAGAGGATTTTAGAGGTTTGCTTTTTTTTTTTCACTGAAATAGGTCAGTGCCAGTTTCAAAGCTGACACTGTGGATTGTACGCTGCTTTAAACTGGTGCCTTTTTGTTTTTTGGAGTGCAATTAGAAGCAAGTTATTTACCTGGAAGAAGGGTGACATCGCTTAAACAGGGGTGACCTGGTGCAGAATGACAGCTGGTTATGGTATGATGGTGTGGCTCCGCTGTGAGGGATAGGATGCTGCCATGAATTGGCATTGGCTGGGCTCCCCCATGCCCTCACAGGAGCTCTGCTTCAATCCCCTGATGAGGCGGTGACAAATTAAAATGCTATATATAGAAATTAACAAGGAATTTATCGTTGCTGCTGCTCTGTAAATTTCTGACTGCTCTGACACCTGTTTATTGCTGTAGGAATTCAAGTTGCCCGAAGTTATTCACTGAGCTTGTAAAGCTGAGGTGGACTTTGGCATCTGTAGAAATGGGCTCGGCTGTCCACAGACCCTCCTGGCTGCAGAGGCACACAGGCTTTCGCAGTGAACAGTTCAGTTTACATTGAAATGTCAAGATATTTTTCTTTTAAATGGACTATATTTTGCCCTGAATCTTCTGCTAGGAACTCCCCTTGGGAGTGCCTTAAAAAACCCAAGGAATACGACTTTGGCTTTACCAAAATATAATGTGGGAGAATTAAAAATGATTTTTTTTTCTTCAGTTGCAAATTGGTTTCATACTGCGTGTTCTGGAGGCAGAAGATGCAAACTTTAAGAGCATAGAAGGGATTTTGGCAAAATGTGTAATGAGTGAGAGTTGTAGTTGTGTTAAATAAATATTGCTCACTCATTTTTTTCCAAGTGCTTTTGTGATCAGAATTCATTTCATCAAGGGAAAGGAAGCTTTGAAAGATACTTTAATTTTATAGCATTTGTAGACATTTTAGGTACATTCCACCTTTGCGAGGCCGTAGTACTGTAGTCATCACACTGCCAGGGTTGTTTGCATTGCAGGCTGCAGTTTTTAGTGTTTTTTTTTTTTCCTAAAGATAATTTTAAATACATAGAGTTGTATTTGTAAAATAGTAAGCTTAATTATAATGAGGAGGAAGATTATATTTCAAAGTTAATATTGTGATGATGTGAAGGACCTTAATAAGTGTATATTTAATTCTGTTACAGAAATGTATTTCTATAGTAAAATAATTTTGATCATATTATGCCTTAAGTTATCACCACTATAAGGCTCTTAAAGTTGAAATACATTGAAATCTTA
Organism: Chauna torquata; assembly: GCA_013399475.1. Classification (NCBI taxonomy): domain Eukaryota; kingdom Metazoa; phylum Chordata; class Aves; order Anseriformes; family Anhimidae; genus Chauna; species Chauna torquata. The sequence goes on along the minus strand of VXAL01016201.1, from coordinate 136,015 downwards.
GAGTTGAAATATATACTTAAATACTGCTATATTCTGGGAACAACCTTGAACAGCTACCACTGTATTTTATTTTAAGATGTATAACAATGTAATTTCTTACATATATCATGCATATTTTGTGTACTGATCCATTTGGTAACTCAGTGGAAATTTCAGTGAGAAGGTTTTATTTTTAAAAACTTACAAAAATCCAGGTTAATGAAAATTTGATGCTTGAAGTATACAGAAATGTTCACAGCCATCACTGTTGGAATATATAGCCTTGCATAAATGAGACTGGTGCTTTCTGTAAGCACCTAACTTTTGTATTGTGCAATACAGTATTCTCTCCTGGCTCCCCTAGCCAATTCCTTGGGGGCAAGAGCCACAAATTTGCTATTAATTTTGCAGAAGAAACCTGTACATGTGTGCTGTGAGCATGAACAAGTGTGTCGCAGTGTCCTGAAGTGTCGATAGCTGAAGGAAACCACAAAGTCTGCCTTTTCTCCAGCACTTGTAAGCATTAAGCAGAGAATTGACCATCATCGAAGATTACCCATTTTTTTTCATGAAAGCTGCCTCCTTATGTTCAGAACTTACTTAAAAAAAAAAAAAAGTGGAAAACCAGTACTATGTCAGAAATGTAAACAGGAAAATCTCATTGTTCCATTTCTTTGCTCAGTGGAAAACATCATCACGCTTTAATGACTATACAACCTAATCAGCTAATAAATTTATTTTTCTTTTTTAAATTTTAATAATGCTTTTCTGCATTCTTTAAAGATTGTCGTAGAAGGGAAATTATTTAAGAGTTTTTTTTGTTTAAACGAAAAATAACCTACAAAACTCCCCTGTCCATCCTCCCTAAAAAAACCAAAACACCTCCCTAAAAAAACCCCTCTAAATAAAGAGGAGTACCTAAACCTTTCCTTGATCTAGGAAGAACAAAAGCTCATAGGCAGCATCAAGGGAAAAGCACTCTTTTACTGCTATTAAAACATGGAGAGTATTTCTCTTTGCAATTTTGGCACCTTCCAGCTTGTGTATGACTCTGACATCCCTTAAATGTACTTGTTTTCTTTTTCTGTTCTCTTTTTTTCTTTGTTTTTTGTTTGTTGTTGTTGTTGTGTATATTCACTGAAATACAACATTTTACTGTAACATATGTACAGGTGTATGGTTCAGGTGTGGCATCATGTTTACCAGTGTTAGCTGGTTCCTGGACAATGATACTATCAAAGTAAGATGCTGGGCATCATCGTACTTTGCTCTTGCTTTTGATCTCTTAATTTTTAATAAAATTCCATGTGTCCAGATACTGTGGGTTTCTGACTGTCACTTGAGGGTGCCTACGGTGTAGACACTGCCAGTCAGTGGCTTATACGTTGAGTAGGTTATGAATCTTCAGTGTGAAGATCTGAAGATTTTTTTCCTTTTTTTTTTTTTTTTTTTTTAATTGGCTGTGTGCTTTTTGCTTCCTCTCCCCAGCCTTTGCTTACATCTTTAAAGGGAATCGCTGGCTCTATCCTGCTGCTTTTTTTTTGGTAGAAGGCAAGAGCTGAGTTTTGTGTTGGTAGAGTTTTACTCTACAGGCTTGGAAATTTCTATCTGTATAGAACAGAATTGGACAGACTTCACGGTCATCCAGATTTATCTGTAACCACGAAGGATGGGAGGACGCAGCTTGATGTGGAGGGATAGTACTGCCTCACCTAGTAGGAAGTGTTTGCTTTGCTTCATCAAGAAGTGCTGATTCGGCTGCGATGATAGTGGCACAAGCCAGTAACACTACCAACCCAACACTGATGTAAGAGAGGCTGAAATGAATATAGCCCATAAAATGGGAATAGAGTAACAAATGGTACCCATGCACTCGCAGCGGGGTTTGTTGACAGCCTGTGCAGCACAACAGATGTGTCTTGTGACAAACCAAGGAGCTAACTTGAAAGCTGTAAGGGATTTATGTATTTTTAAATAGACTTTTGAGAGAGAGAAGACCTGCTTTTGCTTATTTAAGATTTTTGGTCTTCCCAGGAAGCAGCTTTAATCTCCCAAGCAGGAGGTAGGATTTAGAAGCAGACTCCGTCTATGAACTGAACCTTGCAGGTAGCAGGCCTAATCCCATGTCTTGTCAGTCTGTTAACACAGCAAATTGTTAAATAAGCCATCCTTCTCTTTTCAGGTGCTGGCTCTCGTGTTCTTGGCTGCAGGGATTAAATGGTCATGAGGGCTGGCATGAGTGGTGGAAGTTTACATTTTTTCTCTCTTTATTCTGTGTTTCCTGCCTTGTTATGCCTTCCAAATTTTCCTCCATTCTATTACTGTCTCTTACCACAGGACATTGAGACTTTTCTTTTTGGTCTCTAATACAAACAACATCTCTTGGCCACTTTCTAATCCTTTTCCTTGGATTTTCCTTTTTCATTTGTCCAAGTGCAGAATATAGTGCACTCATATAGTTCAAGTTAGAGTACTGGTGAGAAGCATCAAGGAATGAGAAGTTTTTTTTAAAAAAAAAAAAGAGGCTGTGGTTTTATTAGCAGGAGACTGAGTCACTGCTCTACACTGGTGACCGCTGCTCCCAGGCAAGGTGACAGCAGTCGGAACTCCGAAGACTTAGGAAAAGACAAATTCCAAGCAAGGTTTACCCTGGAATTTTTAAATGAAGTTTTTGTTTATGACATGGACTTCAATATTTCTCCTAAAACTCCTCAGCAGCTCTATAATTGCTATCTTCTTGTCATTCAATGGTTGGTGCAAAAAAGCCAGAAAGCAAATGATTTCTGTTCTCAAGATTTCAAGAATTCATAAATGACAGAGTGAAAAATGAGAAGCTACCTTGCTGAAGACCTCTGAAAAGTGTGTGGGACAGCATGGGATTGAGGCTGGCTAGCGAAATCTTGTTTGCATATCTTTTGATATGTTTTTGTGAAGATACTTCCAACTAATATGCTTGCATAGGTAATACTAAATACACAGTGACTTGTTAATCCTTTCTGAGCTGGGTGAAAGCTTTGAACTTGTATGAGTCTGTTACCCTGACCTTGCTGAGGTCAGGGTGGTCTGCTTTATGTACTAACATGAACTGAAAACAACGAATTCCTGCAACAAGTTTATGAAAACACTTCAGAGTGGCTGGGCCAGCAGCAGTGGCTGTGCTGGGCGGCTTTGCCTCATTATCCCTGTGTCTGCTCATCCGTGCCCACAAAGCTCCTATTGAACGCCTTCCTATCTGGGAGAGGGGCTGTCTTCCTGTTGTTTTGTGCAGTGTGTAGCACAATGACGACATGATCCGTGATAATCACACGGTGATAATGCAGGTAAGAACAATCCAATACAACTTTTACTGACTTCAGTCTCTAAAGCTAATTTAAGATGATACATTTGTAAGTACTTGCATTATCTCTGTTTCCCCTGTGAATTTCTCTGAATGCTGTACTATTGCCACTGCTAAAAGAATAAACAGCTCAGAGTATTTTTCTGCGTTATAGCCTAATATTGTGTGTATACATACAGCTACATAAATATAATAGTATACAATATATAGTTTTGTATAGCAATGCATTGATTTTAAAGCTTTGTTTAAACTGTCATTTTAACATCACTGTTCCTACCTGTGTAGTTCAGTTAAGGTAGCGCTAGTCTGTTCTGTATGAGGATGACTGTAAAATTGTATGACTTGGTTCCAGAGAATGACCTGCAGTGAGAGAAGGTGCACATGTTGCAGGTGAGGTAGAGACATGCATCATTCTGTTTGCTTTAGGAGTTTCTCCTTCAGAGCAGAAAAGTTAATGCACAGGTTATCTTGATTTGCCTGTCAGTAAAAGGAAGGTTAAAATGCTGCAGGAAACAAAAATCAGCAAGAGTTGTAATCACTACAGCAAATACATCAAAATTACAAGGATCTCAAAGAACAGAACCTTTCTTTTGGAAAGGACTTGCTTTTCTGCATCAAGTTGCACAGTATTCTTGACATACTTGTAGTGTCAGCTGTCTCGGGATTTTTCTTTTTGTTCAGTTGGCCTTAAAATAATAGCAGTTTTGTCTCCTGTGGGCTTTTTTGCTTCATCTTTTGGAAAAATACTTACACAGAGCTGAGCATGCTGCTAAATTTCATTCAGCATGTGAATTTATGTTACTAGCTCTGTACATTGTTTTTCTGTGGTTAGAAATTGTATGCATTAGGAACTAACTTTTGTAAAACCTTTAAAAAAAACAATGTACATGATGTTAGATGCACAGATGAAGCTGTTTCTAAAAAAAGAAGTCATCTTGGAACAGCTTTTGGGGGTTGGTATGTAATTCAAAGATGAGCTGTACTAAACCATCCTGTTCTAAATTCAGCCTTCTGATTTAAGGCCAAATGTTGATTATTTTAAAGCATTAAAATACAATCAGGGAAAATTTGAGCCAAAACTATGATGTAATTGGTCCTTTAGTTTTGTTTTTGATTTCCTTAAACAAAACCCAAGGAATGCCTGGGTAGCAGTTACAGCATATTATTTATTTATTTATTTATTTATTTATTTACTATCACCTTTCTCATTACCATACAGACGTTTTCTCAAGAACTGCAAAGGTTCTGTGATGGCTGACTTCCATAGCTTAATTGTTTAAACAAACAAAAATAAAACCGCACCAAAGTTTGGCAATTCTGAAAGCAATCGTTGTTGCTGGTGCTATACTATGTTTAATTTGCCCACTAGGTAATAACGTTATTGCAGAACTTAATCCATTAGAAATTATATCACAGTGGATTTTGAACTATGGAAAGTAAGACTTAGCCATGAGGGCCTCAGACATGGGCTGTTTGCATGCTGTTTGGCCAGTGTAAATATGGTAGGTGCGCAGTGGAAATAAAAAAATAATAATAATTAAAAAAAAGCTGAATATGTAGGATTTTCATTAGCAGACTTCATATACTCATGCGTTATTTAAGACGCGGTAACTCTTTATGCGTGTGTATATATACACACAAAAACACACTTTTCTTTAGCTGAAAATATATTTTAATCTCTTAGAACTCATAGCTTTGTTCTAGGAGAAGAGTGTAAGCTGTGTTTCTTTTTAGCATCTACGATCCGAAAGTTTGGAGAGAGATGGACAGATATTTAAAAACAAAAATATTTCTAAATAATGAATTGTAGTGGAAAGACGCTTTCCTTGAACTCGTCCAATATTTTGAGTCTATTCTTAAATCTTTGTACAGCATATGGTACTTGACAAACTGAGAGATTAATGAGCCTCTAGTTTTTTGGTAGGAAAAAAAGGCCTGTGACACACAGAAAGATACTTTTAAAATTAATACTTTTAAAATTAAATTCTTATGGCTGTTACCAAGGCTACTGAATGTGATAGTTTTTATTTTCAGAAGTTGCAAAAGAACAGTAGCTATTCAAAATGTTGCTTAGAGCTATTCTTGCATTATGCATTTTCAAAAGATTCTTTGGTGTGAAAGTGGCCATATTGCTACAGCAGCAAATCTCTATAAATTAATTAAATACATGAAGTAGGTGTTTTTTTTTTTTTTTTTTTTGGCCACAAAATATGCAAAGCACCTTCTAAAGAACATCTGATGTGAGAATGATTTAGGCTTGTTCTTTCACTGAGCACAGTTAAAATAGGGAGTTTGTCACCAAAGCACTGTGGAGCGTCACCTGCCTCGTTTGTAACAAAGAGGAATGCCAGGCTTCCTTCCTGTCTCCCTCGAGTTCCCCCTGCTGTGTAAACCCCTGCACATCTCCTTCCCCCCTGGGGCTGAGCACTGAGCTCCTCCTCGGGCCTGGGTGCAGAAACCCAAATCTGCCTTTGCAAAAACGCTTCAAAAACGAAGACAATTTGGGATTTTATTGCTACTTCTGCGTATTTTTTTTTCTCTGTGTCACCAAATGTAATCTGAATGCTCAAGCTGACTGTTGATTTTGTGCTATTTACTCCAACATCCACCCAGGCTTGTTCCTGTTCAGCGTGATTCCCCTGCCCCTTCCAGCCCTGGCTGCGCAGATGCTCCGACAAGCTGTCCTTTTTCTCTCCCGGATATACGCCTGAGTGATCTTTTGGACTATAACTTTGAGACCTTGTGCTGTGTGGGGATTCACCCAACCCAGGGGCAGCAACAGGAGTTTTCTGCTGGCATAGCTGTCCCAGTGTCTTCTTTCCTTCTCTTGTCTTCTCCATTTTGATTTTGCAACGGGAAGCTGCCCTGCTTTTGAAATACCCAAATCTGTATGTCTGTGAGAGGCCCTTAAGGCTGCTAGATAAGTATTTCAGAGCTGTAGCTGTGCTGTGTTCCCCTGCTGAGCGAGTATGCTGCCAGAAAAAAACAACCAGTGCCTTATTTTATATTTTATTTTTCTTTTTTTTTCCTTTTTTTTTTTCCTTTTTTTTTTTCTTAGGCAAAAACTAAAAGCTACAGATGCCATAAAGGGTGTAGCTCACTATAGGATCTCTAAAAACATATTTTTTTAAAATCCAGAAAAACTTTTTGCAAAAATCAGCATGTAAACAAGAAGCAACTTCAGCCCCAGAGGCCGCTCTGTTATTTCCTCAGGGAGGTCTCGCTGGCCGGCAGGCGGGAGCGGGCAGTGGGCACGTCGTCCTCCTCGGTCGCCCCGCCCTGGGGATAGACCACGAAACACAACTTCTGTCCCCAGCATGTCACCGACTCTGCGGAGAGCAAGTGTGCGGCGGTTAGCACGGCTGCTCAAGCGCTTCTCAAAAATGGCGCGACGCCTGAGCTATGGAACACGTAACCTGGCGGCCATCTTCCCTGTTGCGGACCTTGACCCCGCTGCAACGCCCTCCACCCCTCCCACTGCTTTTATTTCTAGCAAAGTGACAAAATAGTGTTTGAAAAGCACACATGGATTAAAATTGGGCAGCTTTAGAAATGACCCTGCCTTGTGTAGGGTCCTTCGCTCTGCCCAGAGGCCTGTGGAGCTGGTGCAAGAGGCAATGGGGCTGGACCGGGCTTGGTGCTGTGCTGTCCCTGAGGCAGCGCTGGGGCCCGCTGGTCGCCATGAGCCTGAGGAGAGCCCGGCCGCAGCCAGCGGGCAGCCTCTCACCTGAGCCAAGGGCTCCTCTTGCTCATGCAAAGGCCTCGCCTCAGAGCAAAACAGTTACAAGCCAAGCACAACCAAATCCCAAATGACTTGTGCGCAGTTTTATGTGAGTGATAAAGTAAGGCTTTCCTATCTTTTGAGTGTGAAATAATTCATCATATTCATCTTACTGTGCAGGGATTGTGCAGTCCTGGTGGGAGGAAAGCAGGGTGAGGGACAGGCAGAGCTCTGTCATTTATCATTCTTTTTGTGATGGTTCATTTTGGCTTTACATGCTTATAGTCATATTCCTGTGCATCCGCTTTGTGGCTGAGGCTGTGGTGAACAAGCGGGGCGGATGAGGGGATGCACAGGGACACAAAAGGAGGCAAATATGCCAAGGAATGAAGAAAGCAGTTGCCCACATGAATGTGCTGCACGGCCACAAAAATGCAACCACTTCCTCCTGTCCAGGAGGTCACCCACACTGTGACTGTCTGCCCAACAGCTTGTCATTAATTCTGATTTAAAAATAAAGTATTTCCATCTGTGAGCAGCACCCTGCCCACTTTGTATTGGGGTCTAAGGGCTGTGCATGACTGACAGTGGTGGTTGGGCTTGCTGGAGGACCTGGCACTGGCTGTGAGAAGGTTGAGCAGAGCCTTGCAGACGCCAGCGCGAGTGGCAGCCATGAGGAGTCATCGTGGTGCTGCTTACCTGTTAGCCTATTTACACACTTTGGTTTATTTCTCCAGTAGACTCCAAGAAAAAACACTGGCACTCCAGTTAAAATGATAATGAGTCCGACTCCACAGACAACTGGCTCAGAGTATAAGCTGAAGATCAGCAGGAATGCCCAAAATGCCAGGTAAGTGACGGGGATGAGGAGGTTCACCTGGAGGGGGGAGAACAGTGAAGAGCATGACTGTGCAGAGCAACAGCGGCAGCTGGCCAGCGGCGGGGGCCGAGGCATCAGGAGCCTTGTGGGTTGTGTCCCCTTTCTTTTTGCCACTGTCATCCTCTCTGCCCATCCCAGCAAGTTTACTTTCGGAAGCCTTTGTATCCCATTTTTACACTAATGGCACTGTGGGGCGTGGTTTGGGACTGAAACACTACCATTACATCCAAAAATGAAATGATCTTCAAAACTGGAGGACAGAGGCTTTGATGTGCCTGTCCTGCCCTTTGTATTGCTACTGCAGCCAATGGATTTATCTTTAAAATTTTCACCTTGATAGGTCTGAAGATTTTGGGTTTCTTCCAGCGTAACACGATCAGGCCTATAATTGTCACTCCATAGCAGAGGTAGTTAATAAATGACACATAGTTGATTAGTGTGTATGTGTCTCCAACAAGCATGATGATAAGAGTGGCCAAACACTGTAGAGAGAAAGATGGTCTTACGTGAGCCATTACTAGTAAGGTAGCTTATAAGCAATAAAAACAACCCCGAAAAACTAAAAGCGGTTAAACTCCTGTGGTTTATGGCCCCATTGTGCTGTCTGAACAGGACATTTCTGTACCTACTTTCAATGATTGCACTCCACCAATTTCCATTTTAAGACCTATTAGACCCTACAATAAAGTCTTCTGGCACAGGTAAGGTTGTCTATTATGAGAAAAGAGGGATTTCTTGTAGACTAATATTTTGTGGTCAGTGCACTACTTTGTTGCAGGTGCCCTGTATATTATAAAGAATAAAAGCTTTGCCCTTTCTCCCCACTGGCCCGTGGCACATGCTGCAGATGACCAACATCATTAATCTCTTGAGCATTACTCGTGTTAGGAAACTGGCAGATGGATAGTGGAAATTTCCATTCAGACTCTTGCTTGTTTGTACTTTACTTCTGAATAACTCTGTAAAGTCAGGAGAGCTGGCTCGGGGTTCATGGAGTTGCTCCTCAGATCCTTGCCCCCGTGCCCATTGGTGCCGCAGGATATGAGTCCCCCGTCATACCACATACCCATCTTGTAAATTGTTGTCTGCTGGTGGCCAAAACCTGAGGGATACTAGGTGTCCAAATCCCTCCAGAGAGCTTTCAGGATTTGACTTCATGTTACTCCAGGCTCTCTTTTTGCTTATGTCCTTTTTTCTTAATTGGCTGTTTTAATAGCAAAGGCCTCTAGGGACAGAGGATTTGTGTACCACTGGCACCAGTAACTATGCACCACCATAACCAAATGACCCGTTGGTCTCTCCATCCCCCTGTTAAGAGCCTCACAGGCTATGCAGGGGTGGAGGGGATTTCAACATCTTTAGCAGTCTCACCACAAAGTTCATTTAAAATAGGGCAGTTTTGTACCGGTGCCACTTAACATGTTTCCTGCTTTCCTCTGAAAGGTGCACAGTGTCAGACACGCATCTGACCGCTTCCAACCCCTAACAGGTTTTGCATTGAAGACACTTGGGGTGATGAGGTTTCTTGCGTAGGTGACATGAATGTGTCAGAGCTGCTCGCCGCGTGGGCGTAATTCCTGAGTGGTATTGGGCTGCAGAGAAGAGTGCTGTTTCCTCCCCTGATTACCATGCCTGACGACAGCCTCACGCACAGCAGGCAGGAGAGCCTGTCAGTCTCCACTGTCTTGCAAAAAAACAGTCTGTTTATTTTGCATTTAGCTTGGACCCTTCATTTTTGAAAGGATTAGTAAAAATACAGGTCTCACTGGTGATGTTAAAAAGGCCTTTCTGCATGTACAAAGAAACCTTTCTCCATGCAAAAAGCTAGGTGTGATTCATTGAAAAAGAAAAGAGAACCTGATGTATTAATTAGGTTTGCCTGAAGTCTGACCTAATTTGCTATTGTAGCTGCCTACACTATATTATTTTTATATTTCTATTTGTTAATAAATTAATATTTCATAGCAGCATTTAATATACCCTGAGCTGCATTAAAGTACCTTCAAATCATGAATTGATATGCAGTGTTGGTTCTGTAATTTGCACTATAATTTAAGGGAAACATTTGGAGCAGACTGGGAGGCTGGCGTACGCCTGATTTATCAGGCCTGCCCAGTGCAGGCAGTCTGCTCATGTTGTGGCTATTTCACAGTGAAACAGCCTCTGAAACTCAGCATGTTATTTGAGCTGATGTATTTCTAAGGGCAAAGAAGTTTTGCTTCATGGGCATCAGCAGAGTTCAGCTGCCTGGCATGAGTCCAGGATGGAGCCAGTGCTTTCTGTTTGCTTGAGACAGGATGGATGGGCTGTATGGTTTACCCCAAAACCCTGTACAGCCAATGCACAAGATGTTTGCGATCGGGCACTAAGCCCTGGGAATGCCATAAAGCCTCAGCTGCACAGGTGTTTTGTCATAAAAGTGGAATGTGCAGAAGGCTTATCTGATGAAATTATGGCTGGATGTATTGTGCCAGAATTGCTGTTAGAGCCAGGAGAGTCACGTAAATGTGTGCCCTCTTAGTGCATCTTGCGTCAAATCCTCATTGTTTTGAAATCAGTGGCAAATCTGCAGCTGGCTTTGATGCAGCTGAGATTTCAAACAGATGCCCTTGGGAGAATTCCCTTGCTTGCTTGGGCTGTGCAGTCAGGGACTGCAGCAACCGGGGTCATTTTCCTCTTTAAAGTCTTCTTTGCCACAGTAAAAAACATCACATATTCTAACTCTGCCCTTGAAAAAGTGTGTAAAGATCTTTGTTTCAAATAACAACTTCCGTAAGTCATTAGTATTATGTAAATTTACAACGTCTAAGAAAAAGAAATATCTTCCTTCCTTCAGGGAAACAGCAACCTAACCAGCCAAAACCCTCCCAGCGTTTCAACCGTTGTTTTCTGCTCTTTGCGGGTGACACCCTTGCTTGCCTGATGTATTCATTCAGCAGATACTTTATTCAGGGCTGCTGTACTCTCCTTACTTGTTTTTCACAGAAAAGAAATATCCCAGTTCCTTAGAGCACTGCAGTCTCATCCCTCGCAAGACATTTTGCTCATTGAGTGTAACATTTGGAGCACTTTGTCCTCTCCATGGGACCTGCCATGTCTCTGGCTTTGGCAGCAGGATCTAAACTAGCCCTGCCAGAGTGGAGTTAGCAGTGACCATGGGGATTTCCTCTGTGTTAAATGTTTGCAGAAAGCAGGCAATATTGGTAAAAAGAGCTCATCTTTTCTTAAATGAGGTATCTCCATTTCCAGACAAGGACACTATCTCACCTGTGGGTAGGACAAGTGATAATGGACTTAAATTGCAGCTCAGGTTAGATAACGGGCTTAAATTGTTAGCTCAGGGGTAGTTGGGAGTGAGATTATTTAGGAGGTTGAAGGCTGTTTCCCTCTGAAGCTGTCAGAGATCCTCAGCCAGTATCCACCAGGAGTCCTCCTGGACAGCTTGCTTTTCCTCAGGAGCAAAATGACCTCTCCAGGATTTTTCTAGCTCTCCTTTCCGTGATTCAATATTTCTAAGAGCTTGCCCTGGTCTGAACAGATTACACAACTGGGGGCAGGGACGGTTAAACTTACACAGACGAGCAGGGCGGGGATGGGCGTGCAGTGCTTCACGTGGATCATAGCAAGCAGACTCGGTAAATGGCCTTCTCGGGCGCCAGAGAAGCATAACCTGAAAATAAGAATAGGAACACTAATCCAGTGCATGTACAACAGCTTTTTCAATATCTAGCTGTACAATGTCTCTGATCTCAGCTGCCCTCATGGGTCTTGGAGTGGAAGGAAGCTGCTCTTGCTGGGTGCTGGTTTGAGGCTGGGGAGACCACAGCTTGTTTCTTACTTCCAGTAGAGACTCAGGCATAACCTGGCGTGAGTTGCTTAAACTAAACTGTTCGGTATACGAGGCCTTTAATGGCTAATGTCATCTGTGAAATCAATTGGTCTAAGATGCCTGATCACCTCTGAGGATGAGGACTGAAATCTATTCAGTCCCTATCTGCCAGTAGCATTACCTCCTTATCCAGGGTGAGATGAATACAGCGAAGGTTTTGAGGTGATCAGCCATGTTTGTTGTTAAGGCACAAAAAATCTCATAGTTAATTTTTCCAGTGTCAGAAAGGTTTTGGATAAGGCTTCATGTGCCTTAAGATTTCACTTTTTAATGCATAACCTGTTACATATGCACTCAGACTTGATACTCGCAGAAGTGCTAAGTAAATAACTTTCCTGAGGTACTTAAGAGTTGGATTGTTTCCTCAAAACATTTTTACAACTTTTAAATTGAGTTCAGACAGGTCAATTAGTACACATAGATTCACAGATTCTGGTCCCGCTACCAGCAGCGTGCATGCAAAGCGTCTTGCCTGGAAGGAGTTTCTTCATCACGGGAATGTGTCTGTAACTGAGAACAGAGCCAGGCCCTTAAAACTCCTTTTTCAGCTAAGCGTAGTTTAGCTTGTAGCTACTGGAACTTTATTGATCTAAAATTACTTTGGTTCCATACTAAAGCTGTGTTTGGCTCTTACTGTGAGTTATTCCACATCTGCAGACACTTTTGGTAGCTCATAAGGATTATTTTGCAAGAGATTCTGTGATTCAATATTACATTTGCTGATTGAAACAGAGCAATTTGTAACTGAATGTATCCAACATACCCAACAATGATCTCATGTGCTATAACATCCAAAATGTCTAGCTAGCATTTCTTTAGCAAATTAAATTAAAACAGTCCCTCCCCAAATTAGATAATGTTCATAAAATTGTACTCCATCTAACCTTGATGAGGTAAAAAGGTATCCATTTATTCCTCCAAATGTAGATAGGGCCACTGAGACTGGCATAACCCAGGAAAAATAGCCCAGTAACTTTTCACCAAATGTCTAAAGCAACAGAAGGCAGAGAAACTGAAATACACTGCAAAGCACAGAACTGAAATCAAAGTGTATTTTAGACATCCAGGGAATGGTTTACTTACTACCGCCACAGCGTTGGAGGACAAGAGCTCTTGGGGTGACATGGCAGTGAAATATGCAATGTTGGTGAACGTATACACAAATGTCACCAATGGGATGGATATGAATATGGCACGAGGTAGGTTCCTAATAAAAGAATTAGGAGGGTAGATAAGAATTTACAGTCATACACAGTAAGACCACAATAGCCTTGTAGAGCCTGGAGCGTTCGGCCAACTGTGTGTGTTTATCTGCTGTTTCCCAGGCTGTGACAGAAAGAGCACGGCTTCCATCACCTGTTTGACCCACTGCAACTTTGAGAAGGCTAAAACTCTGAAACTTTGTCGTGCTTCATGTGACAAAAAATGCCCCATGCTTCTCGTGGGCTGTTGATTAGGATTAAGGCAGCATGCTAATTGAAAAATAAAATGCCTTGGTTTGCTTCATCTTCATCTAATCTGGAAATGAATCGGATCCTGTTCAGGTTGCTACCTTAGTCTGTCCCATACTATAAAGCTCATTTGGTCATACAATGCCATGGTAGTTTACAGGAGTGAAGATTTTACTTAATTGCCAATCCAGAGACCTCTTTAGAGATGTACAGCTGAACGGTTCTATATCTAATGCAATAATGCATTTTTCTCTGTGTCAGATTTGGAAAAAAGTTAAAAAGAAAAAAAAGAAAAGTACTTTAACCTTTGTGATTTTGAATGGATTTAGTAAAAATTGGAAGATTTTTGGTTAGCGAATGACTTTTTTAAAATTTATTTTCCTTTCAGAGGCTGCAAAAAAAATCAATTCACTCCATTTTCTTTTTATTTCTCAACTGAGGCCATATTTGCCTTATTTAAGTCATAACTTTTCATTGTTCAGCTTTGAAATTGTGGTGGCCCATTAAAATGCTGGTATTTTAATGAGGGAGCACATTACCAATCTTTCTTTACTCCTGCCAAGATCTCTGGGTGTGCACTTTTTACCACTCACTTGTGTGAAGGCATGTGCAGGGCTGCTCATGAAACTGCAGCTTTAATTCATTTTCACCCAGGCTGTGCAAGAGCTTAAACTTCTCCTTGTTTAATTGCTGTGTGCATTGAATACGCAGAAATAACCAATGCTCTGGGAGTTGCTCTTGGCATTCGTCATTCTACTTTATCATCTCAGAAATTTTGAAACATTTGAGCTTTGCTTTACTAAACTAAAAATCTCTCTCCCTTTGGCTTTCCCAGCTTGCTGGTGATAAATCATTTCAAAGCGCCTTCCCGCACACATGATCCCCAGAGACGTGATGTGGGGCACCCCGGAGAGCGGGTGCCCGCAGCTGCGCTGCAGATACAGGTGCAGGGCAGGGAGTGCTGCCTGGACTGTCAAATAACCTTCCAATCTTCTCTTCCAGGTGTTTGTGTAAGATCCCCTTTGGGTGAACAAGCAAAGCAACTTGCAGTATAATTCAACATTTTTCTAATAGCAGACAGTGATTCTTCCTAGAGGTATGTGTGGCATCTCATCAATGGTTAGTTTTCTGCTGTAGATGCACTGTATGATTTGACAGTGCCATAATGACAATGCTTTGTCCATAGGCTGTTTTGTTTGAGTTGATGCTTTGTGCAAGCTATTCCTAATTTCAGCATGGTGTTTCTTTAACTTGCCTGTTATACATTCTAAACAAAAAATCTCTCCTTTAGAAACACCAGTCCTGTGGACATGTAATGACATTGCTGCAGCTTATTAAATGAATATATTATCAGATGGCTCTAATGTCTCAGCACTTCAAAAAACTTTGGATGACATGGAAATGGATACTTGCCTGCGAGGATCAACCAACTCTTCTGTTACATAGTTCAAGAAGTTCCAGCCACTAAATGCAAATGACCCTTGAAGAAAAGCTAACGCTAAATGCCCCACAGATGGAGTCATCCAAAAACTGAATGCTTTGCTGGGTGTCAGCTCTTCATAGTTTCCTGCACAGAAATCACAAGCAAGAGGTTAAGCCTTCCCCTGAGAGAAGCGCTACCCACCAGATATACCAGGAAGTAGGTGAACTTTTGTTTGTTATTCTTTTTTTTTTTATTGCTCAAGTGTATTTGAGACTTCATGCTCTTCATGTTCTACAAGTCACCGCAGGCTGGCACTGCACTTGCAGTGCTTTCTATGGGACGGCATCCTGGAGGGGTGGCTCAGTCTGCGCACACAGGCATCGCTCCATGGCTATCTCTGCCACAGCACCAGCATCAGTGCCATGACATACAGGACCCTTTGTCAACTTGCGCTGTTGGAAGGTGGCTCCTTGACAGGGTAAACTCCTGTCTGTTTTTAATGCAGTTTTCTTTTGCAAGAGTTTGGTGTTGTTCGGCAGAAATTCTGGAAAAATAAAGTATCTATGGGAAGATTTGTCAAGGTTGTGGGACTGTTAGCACTGAGAAAATAATTTTTCTGCTCTCTGTAAATGCTCTATTTCATCTTTCTGTACATGACTCATCATATACGTGATAAAAATATCACGAGCCTTTTGTGTTCTCTACTTTCCATTAACTTGGTGATTCACCAAGACTTTTTTTGCCACTTTTTAATCTTACAAGTGACTTTTTTTAGGAAATCAGACTAGTGCCCAAAATGAATCAGGAGTCTTCCTGAACTGGGCCCAGCATCGCTTATTCACTTTATGTCCAGAGCACTTTAAAATTTGAGGAGCATGGAACAGATTATAAACTTTCTGTAACTACTCTAAAACGTCTTCAGATGCACTCCTTTATTCTGTCAAAACCAACGATACTGGGCAGAAAGAAATGTGTTTAAGGAGCATACAGCCAATTTCTCTGTTGTGCCATCCTTTTCATGACTCCATACACTATTGTCATACAGAGGATACACCTCCAGTACACCTGTGCTTGGAAGAAGTCCCTCAGCAGCACCTGAGATGAATGATTTTCCACTGGGCCATGTACATCTGCTGTGTGGAGATGTCTTTATCCAGGTGCCCCAACCTGAAACCAGCTCCATTGAGTCCAGAGAGCACCCGCAGCCACCAGAGCCCTTCACAGCACAGGGGCTGCTCTGCAGGGTGCAACCTGGCCCTGCCGCTCAGCTAAAAGCTGTCGCCCCTTTGGGTTGCTTTGTAAGGACAGTGGGAAAAATCAAGTCTAGCAACAGTACCATACCCGTGTTAGAGCTGTCTCACAGAGTACCTTTAAAGATCTGTATGAAGCCCACAGTAATGATAAGGGCCAAGGCTAAGAGTTTTCCTGCTGTAAATATATCCTGAATGCGTGTTGCCCATCGAACGCTGGAGCTGTTCACCCAGGTCAGGAGTACTGGAGAGCAAAAGACTGAATTCAGTGAAATGAAATTACGTTTATTTAAGAACACACAGTCAAAGCACTGTAAAACTGACTGCTGCATATGTTCCCACAGGGAGCTCAGCTTAGCTGTGAGTGAGGGTGAGGAGGGGAATGACCTTGCCCTGAGAGGTGCCCAGCTGCAGAAAACCATCTATCACAGCTTTCCCCTCTGGCACTCTGCTGCCGGGGCTCCCCCATCTCAACAAACTGTGCCTGGTCGGAGCTCAATGTGCCAACTGAGCCAGCATTTCCACCTCCTCACGGGAAAAGGTGAATATCTTCTTTCACTGTAGCTCTGCTTCACTTCTGCCAGCTCTGTAAGTAATTAATGCAGAGCCAGTGGCGGTCTGCACTTCCTACATGCTTGCATTTGTGAATGCAAAAAAAGACTAGGAGGGCCTTAGGCGGTGGTGGGAAACCTGCACTAGGTGAGCTCGCCTGCCACCACTCCCCAGGACCTGCTCCAGCCCACTGTGCTCCTCACGGGCAGGTGGGGAGGGACTGAACATCCTACATGGGGCACAGTGTCTGTCCTGGGATCTTCCTGCCTGCCTTTCGGGTTGCGACCATGCCCCTAGCACAGTGGGGCCGTAAGCCCAGCCTTGCTGGAGCAGTCCCTCGAATGGTCTCATGCAAAACTGAGGCAAGCTTTGTGTGTGTGAGAAGGAAATACTCACGTAAACACACCATGGAGAGGATCCTGGAGGCATTATAGGGGGGAATACAGTTAGGGAACACAGGCTGCAGGACATAGTTTGAGAAGGTCAGCGCAATGACAGCCAAACTGGTAGGGTACATGATAAGCACCGCACTCCAGAGCAGCAGAAATCTGAAAACACAAGAGAAAGCACAAGAAAAAAGGGCTGGGGTATGCTGGAGGAGGGTAACACACAATCAGCTGAGCAGCACTTTGGGACAGCACCCAAGGCATTGGGCTGAGTGTCCTCATCCCGGTCACACCCATCAGTCACCTGCTTGTGCTTCTCCTCATCCCTTTTCCCGTGCTCTCAGCACAATTGAGATTTCAAATTAAACATTTCTAAGCAAAACACAATTTAGGAACGTATCAACGAGTGAGGATTATGATCATTGGGCACCCTTTGATTTAGCCTTGTGTGTCAAAGCGAAGGCAGCTCTGTTGCTCCTGGGCCAATGTGTTACCATGTTTAAGGCATCTCTGAAGGGTTTCAGCTGCTGCCGACTCCCTGCCAGTTACTGGGTAGTTTCTTGTCATCATCCAGGCTGGCTCAGTGCCCTGAGCAGGGGCAGCTCGGTGGTGAAGTGCTCTGCATTAACCCAGCTGGGTTCACCCGGGCTGGTTGTCCGGCCTCAGCTGTGGCTGAAGGCAGTTGCACCAAACCAGGAATCCTGGCAAGTATGAAGTGTGAGATCTCTTGGTTTCTCACTCTGAGAAAAGGAAAAAATACTTATCTTATAAAAGCAGCAGTGGATCCAGTTTGTATTTTAAAATGTTTGAAGAATTATTATCTCTGTAGAGAAAGGTGGTCATTGCAAGAAAGGGAACTCTTTCTCACCATATACATATACACATAGATATATGTAAATACAGATATACACACACACATTAACTCCCTCTATTTATGCACCAATGTAGTGTGCAGGTATACCCAGCACAAATGAGGATCAGAAATGACATTTCCAAATAAAATAGCATAATTTCTGGATTATGCTCTGTTGCTCTTTTAAAGGCTGCTCACTCCCAGCATGCCTGCCTGCTGCTGGCCCCTTGAATTTGGCAGGGCTGGGGAGGTGTCTCCTGGTGCAGCTGACCTGGGGGGGAGTGCTGTGCCTGATGCTCCTCAGCCAAGGTGGTGAGTGTTTCTCAATCCTCTCCTTTGCCTTGCCTTGTTGTTTCTGAGAAGTATGGGGCAACCTGACACTTCCCTTTTCTTATTAACTACAGGGAGTTAATCTGGTAAATTGCTGTGATGCAAGTGCTTCCCAAATAGTACTGTTGTTTTTTAAAACTCTCTGCATGTGTGTGAGACTCCTTTTTTTCAAGTCTTAACACTTTTTATGATGGTTCAGAGAGGGTACCTCCGGTAGCTGGTTTGGCCATGCGGTGCTGAGGGTGACGCAATGAGGTTGGGGGAAGCTCTGCAGACCCTGCTCACCCAGCAGGAGCCTGGGTGCTGGAGGCAGCACAAGGACCTGCTGGGTTACATCACTGGAGACTAAATATGTCTTAAAAACTGAAATAATCATTTATGATAGTTAGTATTCTGGTGGTGCTGGGTGAATTTAAGCTCAGACCTTATTGCCCTTGAACAAACCCCAGCTGTGTGTACCCCAGCCTGCAGCTGGCGGGGATCTGGCAGAGCCAAGTTCATGCAGGTGATAGGGTTTTTGGGGGGGCACAACCCCCTGGTTCCTCCCTACGGCTTTTATCTTCTTCCCATGCAGTTTGTGCAGATCAGAGAGCTGAATTCAGTTAAAAATATTCAGTGGGAAGAATGACTCTGAAAACAGTATTTCAGGCGAAATTGGCACTTGCTTATGTGTTGTAATATAAAGTGCATTAAAGTTGGTATCTGGTAGAATACAGTTTAATGGGAATGTGAATAATTCAGTAGATTTCTTACAGTCAATTTTTTTCATGCTGAATTGAAATACATGCAGGACTGATAACACCAATTAAAGTAAATGCAGAATTTTAGCAGAGGGTCACGAAGTTGTACTGTCAAACAGTAAGCTTGGATGAGAGATGGCATTAAAATAAGAAGGAAACTTGCCTAAGATGTAGGCCCAATGTTATCTTATTTTTTCAGGTAAGTCGAAAGCAAAGCCTAGTTCTGATTAAAAAAAAAAAAAAAAAACCTGTCAATGCTGGTCACTCCAAACACACTGGGGCTAGGGCAACACTGCTGTGCCCTTGCCCTGTTCTTGTGGTTTGCCCCAGGTGTGTGCTGTCATAGCTGGCCCATCTGTCTGGGGATGTCTGTTCTTGTGGTATGCTGGTGGCATGACACAGAGCGTGCTATGGCTGGCGGGCAGGAATCAGTCCTGGTGTGATTAGCCAACCCTCAGAGCCTACTAGGAAATTGTTGCTTTTAAAGTACCACCTTTTATTTGTATGTTGTGTAGGAAGACTTAAGAAAAGGATTTCCCTAGAGAAGAACAACTCTTTCAGATCTGCTTTAAATAATTACAATAACACAGTTATGTCTGTAGCAAATTTCAGCCCTAAGTTTCAGATGTCATTGCTATCAGAGTGCACACAACTTGAGAAATTGAGTTGCAAGCCCCGTGGCTCAGGCTGTGCTTTCTGTCCGTGGCAGTCCCAGATGGGCCTGCAGAGGCAACGTGCCTGGTGCTGGAAGCCCAAAGACCAGTTTGAAGCAGGGAAATGTTGTCGGGGTACCTGTGGGGTAACCTGGCCTGGCTGTTCAAATGGAAAGGGTGGAATTACTCCCCTGATGAAGGCTGAGTTGTCACTGAGGGTGTTGGGGCTGAACCCTTTCTGATAGGCTTTCCCAATTACTTTTAGTAATTTACAGTACCACAAGAACCTGAGAAGTTCAGTCTTCTTTTGTTGCTGACTAAGAAGCTGTCAGACCTTTAGAAAAAGGCTCAAGACAGCTGAATGTACAGAAAAAGGAAGATGTAGCTGTTCTTAGACTTCCTGAGCATGAGCAAAAGAATCATAAGTGTTGCAGTTGGTGTGGGAAATCTGAGCTGCTGCATGTGCTAATGGCAAAAGGACTGGTAAAGCAACCTCCTGCCTGCGTACTTCTGAGCAAGCCGTGGTCATGTGTAATAAGCGTAAATGCTAGCTGGAAGGCCTCTGTCATGTTTTTTGTTGTTGAGCCTGATCCAAAGTCCATTGAAGCTAATGGCTATCCTCCTATCGGTTTGGATGCACATTAGACGATGTCTCTANCCCCCAATTTACAAACACTCTGGAATAAGTGACAATCTGCTGTGGGACTTCCTGCTTTTAGAAAGGAGTGGTATTCACATGGAAATGTCAATCATTGCTGGACCAAAACTGTATTTTATGCAGAGACTTCTGCATACTAATTTTCTCCCCTGTGGAAAGCAATGAACAGCATAGATTCATTTGAATCTCTAACAGAGTCCAATGGAGTGAGTGAAACCAGTTCTCAAATACATATTTGGGATGTGCCTGTGCTCCCAAAATGGTGTCACATTAGATATAAAATATCATGGAATCAGAGCAGCCTATGAAAATGGAAAGTCAGAGTGTACAGTACTTGGGTGTTATTAACAAAGGAAAACAATTTGTGATAGAAACTGTCGTTCAGATCATCTTATAGGAGAAGCTGACGAAGTTTAGGAAGTTTGAGCTAGTCTGAACATTATTAATATTATCCTATGTTGCTGAAAGAATTATTGCCTTTGGAAACTTCAGATTTTGCAACAACAACAAAAAGAAAATACAGAAGTACATTTGAAGCATGCTTTACTTGCAGTTTGAAGTAACATCTATCAAAGCTTTGCGTTAGAGCTCTCTGCTGATTTCATCACTTAATGGTTTTATAGTAAGGACGTACGTGCAGTCATCAGTCAGTGCTTGTAAAAGCTACATTAGTTGCAATGTTATTGCTGAGCATCCAGAAGAAAGTTGTATTTATCAGAAATACACTAGTGGGTTTTTCATGAAGCTGAATTTATTCGTTTCCTTCTGCAAGGATACATATTGAGCTTATTTACTATTTTGGGTAAAGTTATTTTTATGATCTGCATAAACATGCAAGTATATATGCATGCAAATGAACTGTGCTCAGTTACACTGCTCCAGCAGCACGGGATGTGACAAGTTCCCTGCACTTAGTTTGCCCATGTACAAATGCTATTTAAAACAAAAATGGCTTCTAAGTGAAGCTAAAAGCAGAAAGTTTGCTCTCTGGTACCAGCCCACAGCCTAGTGCAAGAAGAGCCCTCCCTTGTCTCGTCCTTCTTCTCGGACGGCTCTGCTGGGAAGGCTGAGCATGCACAGAGGTGAGAGCAGCCAAATACCCCCAGTCCCCATGCCACTCTGGGCGACTCGCAGTAACCCATGGGTGCAGCTCTGGTGTGTGTTTTGACCCTTTTCCACTACCTCTGGGTCTTTAATCTGTTCTTCCAAACATGTTCCCAGACTTTGCCATTGCCTGAGGACCATGTGTTGCCTCCTGAGCCGTCATCCTGCATTTGAGGCAGGCGCTGCATCTCTTCTGCAGAACGATCTCCAGATGCATTTCCCTGTCACTGCCGCTTGCACAGCATTTCATGCACTGTGCTCCGATGTGGAGCCCAGCCATGCAGCCAGAGCTTCTGCAGTTTGGGAAGTGCCTCTCTCCTGCCTGTTTCTCTTTTGTTCCCTTCAGCTTCTTACATCACACTTAGCAGCATTACAATTCCCTGCCTCCCCCCCACCGCCCACACAACCAAATATCAATAGTGCCAGGCACAGGACATGTGTCATTGAGTACTCTAATGGCTGTTATGATCAGACAGTTCTTCCTTGTTCCTTATACCTAATGTGGGAAAGCGTAATTGGTGGTGGTGGTGTGGGTTTTTTGTTGCTGGAAGTACAGGGACAAGACGAGAAATGAGAGGAGATGTCGGGGTCTGGGTGGGTACATCACATGCTCCTATAATAAATGTCTTCTGTGTGAATAGACCAAACCATCCAGACTTGTCATTGGGAAGATCTCAGAAATTCATTTGGCAGATGGACTGCAGTTGTGTGTATTAAATTGGGTACCCTTTGCTGTAGAAGGACTGAATCAGAAGAGAAAATTGAACTTTGGAGAATAGAGCATTTCTTTTTCTGGGAGGGGATGTTGTGCAGGTTCCCAAAGCCCTGCTTTCAGCTCAGACCCACTGGCAAGTGCTGGGGGGGCACATATGATTCTGGAGTAGAAAACTGAGTGCTTGTGATAGTGTTGTTGAACCAGTATGAGGCAGTGGCTCAAGTCTGACAAGCATCAGAAAACCACCTTGTCATCCAGTGTGTCTTCAGGTGCTGGCTGTGCAGGGTGTCCGGGTGGCGCTGAGCTGTGGCAGGCACGAGCAGGGGTACCGCTGGTGGGACAGGGTGACAGTCGGTTTGCATTATGCCTGCCCTGATCTTCGCCAGCTCAGCAGCTAGCCAAAGTGTTCTGAGCTTGTTTTCTATCTCATTTGCTTTCTCTAGTTCACAGTTAATTGTGTTTATTTTTTGCAAACGAAACACCAACATGTCGCATGGCCTCTTTTCTCACAAATTAATGAACTGACCACAACATTTTGGTGCTCCTCTACTGAGCTGTGAGTACAGGCAGACAGTTTGATTTTACTTGTTGAATACACAATAAAATACACAGTAAAATATAAAAGATGACCTCTTTTCACTTGTCCCTTCCTCCCTTAGCCACACTATTCTTAGCTGTGTTTTCAAAGAGAAATCATTCCCCGTGTTAGCATCCCTCCTTCTGCATTTACAAGGCTTGTTGCTTTGTACAGCAGCTGAGGAAGCAGAGCTGCAAGGTGGCACCTTTTGTGGGCAAACTTCCTCCTTGAGCAACTTTCTGTATTGTGCTGCAGGAAGATCTTGCAATGTAATGCCATAGAAATATTTGCTGTCTTCTACACCAGTAGCTAATGGAGGGCTTTGGCTTACGGTAAGCAGCTCCAGTCTGGCACTCCTGGTGTGTGAAGCTCCTCAAATACAACGTGCTTGCCACTCATGACTTGCACACAGGAATGTCACGTGGACGCAGCACCATTTATTGTGTCGTTTTTTCCTGTCGTTGAATTTATTGAGTCAGAAAGGAAAGTGAAAGCGTCTTTTGCCTCCAGTCTGAAGGCAGAACCGGGAGCTCTGTGTAGGGGCAATTTGGTGTTTCTAGTGAGAACAGAAAGGATGACTTTACAAAAGCATGTTACTGACAAATGTCCTGTTTCTTCCAAGTCAGATGTCTTTTCCTCACTAAATACTTAATGTAAATGTGTTTTTAAATGACTTTGAGGAGATATGGTACTTACCCAGCTAACCCACCAAAAATCTCTGTGACGTAGGAATAGTCCCCTCCTGATTTGGGGATGGTAACTCCTAGCTCAGCATAACACAGTGATCCAAGAGCAGCAACCCCGCCACCGAGCACCCAAATAATGAGAGCGAGTCCCACCGAGCCGGTGTGCTCCAAAACCCCTTTGGGTGAAATAAAGATCCCAGAACCAATGATGTTACCTGGAAGGAACAAAAGGTTTGCAGTGAGATAAGCGAGTGAGAAATGCACTTTCATTTTTAAAGGCAAACCAACTCAAACACCCCACCCCAACCCCTCTTTATCAGGTTTTGCTTGCTTATACTTTATCTGATTAAGCCCTGGGGAAAATGTTGCCATTTATCAGAAATCAAGCAGGGTAAGAGTGTACTTAGATGTGTTGAAACACTTTAAGGATCTGGTGAACATCTGTGTTTAGAACTAGCGGTTTTGTGGCAGGAATTTAGGCAGCTTGAAAAACTGCCTGCTGTCACCTGCTGTGCCCAAATAGTTTATTGAAAGGAGTTAAAAATGTCTTTGTGATAAAGATTTTCATCTCCTCCTGACGATGGGAGTTCAGAGTTTTTTAAAGTAGGGTTATCTACAATACAGGGGCCAAGAGGGGCTCTCGTCACGAGGGCAAATTAAAGATTGTGCTTGGAAAAGTCACTTCAAAGTCTGGAAATATTAGAAATCTATTAACATTTTATATTTGCAATATATGTGCTGCTTAGTCATTGCCCATAGATCTTAGGGGGATATTGTGGTGTGACTGCAATATGGGACAATGTGGACTGTGTCCTTCTAATGTTGTTTGGTCAGCATGTGAGCTGAGGGAGTGCTGGCTATCGCAGAAGCTCCTTGTTTGTATGGGGCCAAGGCATGGTCATCCCCCTGGAGCCGTGGGAACTGCTCTGTGTGAGGCAAGGCCTCGTAACTGCTCAGATTCTGGAGGGAGACTTTTTTTTTTTTTGGTCAGATTGGGGATTTTTTGAGCAATATCTAAATGGCACTTTTTCCCAAAAGGATGTGAAGACCCTACTGTCACAGGATTCAGCTAAGGCCTTTTTTCCTTTAAGAGTTGGTATTAAAAGCCTCACTTACAAAACTGACTTTCAGCCTGTGCTTTTGAACTGCATTTCAGTGTAGTTACAAAACAAAACAAAACAAACAAAAAAACCTGGATACCACTTGTTAATGAGGTATTGGCATCTAGACCAGCTTCTCTGCAGTCTTTGAACCTGCGTGTCTGCAAATCTAAGTTCGCTTCCTCCCCTCTGCTTTATAAATACTTTTCAGCTCGCAGTGGATAGCGTGTTCAATAGATGCATCCAGTTATTCCAAGTTTTGCTTTGTTTAGCTTCAATTCTGTTCTTGCATTTCTGAAAGCAGCTTCTGAAAGTGTAGATCACCCAGCTGGTTGTGCTTGTATGTAGCTATGGGTTTGTGGCACGTGTGTTGAGGCAGATAATCTATCTGTGGTTTGAAATGAAATTAGGGTAGAAAGTAGACAGCTCCTGCAACTGATAAGCAGGTGGCTGCTTCCTGGAAAGAGTGGGAGGGTGAGTGGCTGCAGGGGAGCTCTGGGGCTGACAGATTCCTGCTGGAGGACCCAGAGGGTTTCAGGCTTCTTGGAGCAATAGGCTGCTTGTTGCACAAGGGTTTCACCACAGGTGAAGCTATTCCCTGAGTATTAAAGTGTTAGTGTAGCCCTGCCATGACAAACCAGAGAATCTAACTAAATGCAATAATACGTAATTCAACAAATATACAGTCTTTGGATGAAGCGGCTGGACACTTGCTGTGCCTTTTCTATTCACTGATGTGTCAGTTTGTGAAAGGGCACTGCTCCTTACTAGTGCTATGTCAGGAATAAAAGCAGTCTTTTCAATATTGCAATTGAACCCAGTTACAAAGTGCTCCCAGGAAGCTTCACCTGTGGTGCAGCAGCTGAAAGTGGCATTGTCCCAGCACAGCAATAAGGAAATACTGGTGCAGATTAAAGAAAGTGATGTAGACACCCCACAAGTTGCAAAATCAGTTTAAAAAGTCATGACATTGACCAAACTTCTTTTCAACTTTTCATTTTAATCAGTAAGCTTTGAGGATCCCCCTGTTCACCTTTTTAAGACTCCTTCTGCTGGCAGACGAAGACCACAGTCACTTTCTCTTTATATGAAAGTTGAGAGTCACTGCTGCCATTTGAAGAAATACACTAAATATCGCCAAAATGTTGATAACACCTTTGAAGTGATGTTATTAAATCTTATATGGTACCCAAAAGCCACGTAAAAGAAGAAAAGATTTGCTGATGTATTGTTAAAGGGCTCAGCAAGCGACGTCTGTAGCTGGCTCGCCTGCGTCTGGTAATGATGCTGAATCTGCTCACCAGTGCCCTCCCGCCCAGTGACACTTTTCAGGGTACCTCTGCCCTAGTGATGCATGGGGCCTTCCTGTGACAGTGATCCCGTCCTCTACAGACAGGATGGAGGGCTGCGTGGTGGCTGAGGTCATCACCTTGTCTCACTTAAAAGGTGGCAAAAGGCAAGGCCCGCGCATGCTTGTATTCAGGAGGGAACTGTATGTACAAGGAAAGTGATGAAAGACTGACTTGAGGCTGTTTAAAATCTTCCTTATGCTATACAGCCTAGCACAGCTGCCACCTGACTGCCAAATGGAAGGTGCTCTGCTAAAATTCACACCCTCTCCTGTGCGAGGAAAGGACCGTGGCCCACAGTGGCTCCCCTTGGTGAAGAGCATTTATTGGGTAGGGTGCTCCAGTAGGGTGCTGGGGTGTGGGGACACACACCCCTTTGGTGCCACGGATCACGTATGGAGAGATGGGGAGATAGCATATGGAGAGAATAAGACTACCTGGGAAGACGCAGGGAGATGTGTGAGAGAAATGCAACACCCAGCTCTTCCTGCCCACGCTCTTCCTTCCTTCCCTTCCCGAGAGCGAGGACTGCAGCGGGGGGAAGGCAGGAGGACGTGCCCGGCTGGTAACGAAGCGGAAAGAAAGGTTGAGGGCCAGGCCGGCTGCTTCCTCCTGCTCCGACGGCTGAGCAGGAGGATGTCCAAATTTAACTTCTGTGTAAATAACATGGGGAAGGGAGTAATCACAACCTGGAGGTCAGTCAGATGCGTTGCAGGCAGGAGCTGCCTGTAAAGCACAGCAGTGCCGGGACTGGCACGGGCACCTCTGCTCTTGCCTGGAGCTGGGCGATCAGGCTGCTCTGCCCTTCCCTGTCCTTCCCTTCTGAGACCTAGGAGTTTTGGAATTGACTATTTTTCTTGATCTGTATAATTCTGCTCCTCCTGTGATTCTGTGTGAGGAAACGGCCTCCCTTGATGGGTGCTTGGGTGTTGCTTTTGGGATCAGAAGTGCTTTCTATGCATTAAAAAAAAAAAATCAGATAAGGAATGTAGGTGTTACCAAAACTAGCTCATACTAGCATTACAATAAAATTAAATATAGGTATCCCTTAGCTGAGATGGCACAGGGAGCCCTAACCCTTGCTACAGCACTGATCGTGGCAACTTGTGCTGAAGGAGTATGTTTTGATTATGTTTGAGCGAATGAGTTGCACAATATTTTTCAGTGTTAACAGATTTGTTCTCGGCCTTCTGTACTGGGAAGCTACATGGCTGGAACGGAGTGGTGAAAACTTTCAAGAAGACAGATGAGGAGTTAATGTATTGCTAAAGCATACATAATACATGATAAAATTTATGGTTTTTTTTTTTGTCATAGTTTCTACTGCTGACTGCAGTGTTACAACCTGCTGAAAACAAATAAGCGTTTCTGGAAGACTAGTTGTGCCCTGTTCAAGAACTGCAGCAACCCCTGAACTGAAGCTGAAAAAGAAATAACTGCCTTAGGAGTGTAAAAACTGTCTTGACAAAATCCCTAGTAATGCTGTGTACTGCTATTGTAACAGTTACTCGTACATATGGTGGAAGACCTTAAGATACAAAGACACTTAAAAATGATCCCTCACCCGCCAGCACAGACACCTATGTACCTCTGTTTTTCACAGATCGATGCACCTGAAAACAATGCAGTTTTGGAAGGAGCCAGTGGTATTTTGAGGAGTATACTGAATTTGGGACCTTCTGCTTCTCACCTCAATAGACCTGTAGGTTTTAACTTCTTGCTTGGGACGGGATAACGTTCCTGCTCTGGCAACCCCAGCGCTGAACTCGCAGGAACTGCCTGAACAACCCATAGCTGAGCCCTCGACCCACCATGTGCCTGCTCCTGCATGGAGCTCTCAAGTACCTTAGCTCAGCTTTCCTGCTATTTTTGGTAGCAAACAGCAGATGCAAATGTCCATCCTTCAGTAAGCTGTGTGCAAGAGCTTCCACCTGCACATGATTTTTGTCACCTTGTTATTGTGTCATCATGTGTAGAAAAGAGAAAATCCCACCACAGCATGGTATCCCCTAAACTGATAACAGACAAGAAATTGAGAAAATCTTCAAGCTCATGTGCAGTGCAGTGTCTCTGAAGGACCCTGAGCACTGGGGTAGCTTTCAGGCTGTCTTTGTGCCTGGCTTTTCTCTAGCTGCTCAGGTACTTAGCTCTAATGGGAAGATCTGTGGTGGGCTGGAAAGGGTGAGGAGATGGAGAGATCAGCAGCTGGAAGCGGTGTCATCTGACCATGCTGCGCTGGACCCAGATAGAGAGAGAGAGACAGAGAGAGAGGAGTGCTGGTGAGGTGCAACCACAGAGATAAGGTGGTGGCGGTGATAAAGCGCAGTTTAAATGCATAGACAGAAAGTCAGCGGCTTGGTGTGTTTTTAAACACTTGAACGTGGCCTTGACAAAGCCCTAACCCTCTCTGTGCTTTGAGTTTCCACCTCAAAGAGAGGGCATTGCTGAGCACAAGGCAGCAAAGAGCCCACTGATAGCAGAAAACTGCTGCTTGGACCCAAAGAGCTGCGGAGAGGAGAGGTCTGTAGCACGGCGTGTCTCCGAGTAACGCCCTCCTGCTACAACAGGACTGCCAACACAGCCCTCCTCGTGCACAAGGCTGCATTAAACTGGAAATAGCCAGTATGTGATTTATTCAAGGTTAATGCTTTCTGGGTAGCTATCTGCAGGAGCAGGACAAGAAGGAACTGGCAGCCTTCTGGAGGCTCCTTTCATGCAGACATTCACAGAATTTTTTGGTTAAATTAAGTAGTTCATTGCATTTAAAAATCTAATGTCCTTCATGAATGAGTATGTAATAAGACAGAATTCTGTTCCAAACTCATCATGGATTTCCTATTATTTTGCTCATGCAACATGTGCGAAAGTTGTATCAGCAGGAGTGGAAGTGCTACGCCCTTCTGACAACAAAATGTTCTTATGGAAATGTGCCATGGATGTGGCAACGTGCCTGGGAAGTACCTTCACTTCACTCAGCGTAGGACGTGTTTAAAAATAGATATGGTGGAGATGCTGAAATGCTTGAAGGAGATGTCAGAAACTGCCTGATAAGAAGCAGAATTTTAAGGAGGTACCATGTTCTGAGGCCAGAAGATCTAGCAGTAAGGCAAGTGCTTTACCCACAGATAGGTATTTCTGAGCAAACCTTGGTCAGCAAGAACTGAAGAGAATTTGGAGAGCAACTCCATAGCAAGAACGAAACTGGCTGTGCAGTGCAGGGAGAGTCACATTACTGTGCTCACTGTGTCGGGGATAACTTGTTTCAGCTTTACTACTGCTGGTACTCCCAATACTTGCTAAATTTATTTTTTTCTCCTAAGATGCAAATAGGTGGAAAAAACGAATTCCTTCTTGTAAAACAGTCACTTTTTTCCACTCCTTTGTGGCCTTTACTAGAGTTTCTTGCAACAAAGCTACCTACTCAAACCAAAAGGACACTAATGCTTAAATCCCAAGTATTCATGCCATGGCTATATCTTATAATACGAAGTAAGCTCTCTAGAACCATATATATCTGAAAACTCCTGTTGGTAATAATACAGCCTTAACCCTGACTGGGAGATATGAGCCAGGTAGTGAGGAAGCTGTGTGACCAATTCCAACAAACCAGTACTAAGCAACCACAGTAAACATCACCTCAATGAAAAAGGCTGAATTATGAGCTTCCCATGTGGGTGCTGTTCTCCCCACCTTCACATCAAGCCTACGGAGGGGCTGATGTATTCACACAGCACAACTCCTTGGGCAAAGCAGGTGGATACACACTTGTGTTGCCATACACCCCAAGCTTGCTGCAGATGCTGAGTGCATTCTGCCAGTCACAAAAACAGAGGATGTAGAGAGGCTGAGCCATCTGAAATGGGGTAGGTGACGTGTGCCAAGGGTGGGGGAAGAACAGGATGGTGAGTCTGCGTTTGTCTCTGTGTGCTGGTACAAGCCCACTCCCCCAGCCTGGTCCAACTCCGCACGATGCCATGGCAGAGCTGAAGCAGCATCTCGTGATGGAAGTCAAGGACTGGGATTTACAGCTAGCATGTCTGAAAGGAAGACTTAACCCCTGAATGTGTCCAGGAGTGAAGGACATAACTGAGTGGGTATGATTTGCCAAGAGCTGAAATTTGGATGAAAAGCGCAAGAGCCAAAGGATTTTTTGCACTTGCTGAGCTATGCCATTAGAAGAAGCAGGGTGGCCTATTAAGAATGGACAAATCATGATAAAGAACATACCAGAAGACAGTCACAATGTAGCACTTGAGTTTAATTGCTCTGTTCAGAGTAAGGCACGTACGTTACTGTAGTGGCAATGGCAGAAGAACTATTTTTAGCCTTTTTTCATATTAAGCAGTGTGAGATTGCATTTCCAGGATACTTCCAACATGTGCACTGTGAATGCTTCTGCTGTCACCCAAAATGGTGAAAGACTGCATTGCACTAAACACTCCGCCTTTGTGTTGCTTTTGTAGTTCTTGCATTAAGTGTATAAACTCCTTCAGAGAAGTGTATAAATAATATCCAGCACATCTGTCTTGGGTACTTGCCACCACACCTGGGTGCCTTCGTTAATGTTTGTGGCCTCTGATCTTCCGACAGGCCTGTGACTGGCGCTACCATCTTAAGGTAGAAAAGAGTGCAGAAGTTTTTGGTTTTGGCCACAAACCAAAAGCATGCTCTTAAACTCTCTCAAATTAAAATCCTGACTGAGGCTAACGGAGTTCATAATTCCTGTATGAACCAGCAGACCAAGTGAAGTCTCTTCTCAGACCTGTTACTTTGTGTGGCAATTGCTTTTGGCTTTCCCAGGATTTTTATATTGACTTGACCGTTCCTCTTGTAGTGGATGATGGAGGCGAATCTGCGTCAGCTGGGCTGAGCACTTGGCTGTTCTTCCTCTTGTCTTGCTGGGACTGAGTGGAGCAATTCTGGGTTATTTCCAAAGCCCCTTCTCCATGTAATAAAATCCCTCCTCCTGCTGTATTATTTAAGGAGGAGAAAACGAAGTTATTTACTGAAATTCCATAAGATCTTTTTCTTTAGTCTTGACTGAAATTATCAAGTTCTCAAGCATGACAGAAGATGGCATACCAAAAATGATTACAATCTCAAGTAAGGATTAAGTGACATGAACAAGAAAAGGAGAAAAAGAACACTATATTTTATGAAAATGTTTCTGCTAATAAAAAAAGGAAAAAAAAAATGATAATCACTTGCTTAGCTCTCTCAAATTCCTAACCTTAAACAAGTATCAGTTTTCTGCAGGACAGAAACTACTCTCAACCCAGTGTTGTATTCTGTAGCACCAGTGAGTATTGAAAGGACATCCTGCAAAAATATCAACCTCTGGAGTGAAGTTCTCTTTCTGCTCTAGTCAGTTGGGAATTTGTAAAAGAGATATTTGTGAGCCCCGAACTTGATAAAGTTCGTGACTTTTTTTTTTTCCCCCTGTTTATTCACAATAACAGTGTTTGTGATGGAGGAGAGGAGAAAGGTAGACCTCACAGCCGTGCCTGGTTGACGTTAAGGAAAAGCCTTTTTGTTCTTAGAGAAATTGCCCCATAAAATTGGCCAGGAGCTGCTCATTCGTGTGAAAAAATGACCCCTGCAGTACTGCCAAAGTCAGTGAGACCTCGGGTGATATGCTGCAGCGCTGCTGGTTGCACGCGTCCCCTCAGCCCCAGGGCTGCTTCCAGTTGCCCACACAGTGCTGCCGAGATGTGTTAGCTTGACTGGAGAGNATGGAAACCACTCTCAATATTGTTTAAAAAAAAAAAAAAATCATGATCCTAGATTAAATCATAAGCTCTTAAAGATGGTATATTTCAGGCTGTTTTACTTGCCTTCTGGGGTTTTGTAATTTTTTTTAAGGCTTCATGGTTCAGATTAAGAAAATTTTCTAAAACACCCATGAGGGTTAAGAGCATACTTCTTGAACAAAAGCTGTGGTTCTTATGGAATAACATTACTTCAAGAGTTATTGTGAAAGGAAAAAAAAAAAGGCAACAACCTAGATGTAAGAGATGACAAAATGACATGCTGTATATGGGAAAGAATGCATACTGCTGCAGCTGACTATGGTGAGGTAATAGGATGCAGATACAAAAAAAGAGTCGTTTAATATAGGAATTAATTTATTTATTTTTAATATTGAGCAAGTCTTTCCCCAGCTGCACTTTGAATACATTGTCGTAATCAGGTGCTGGGGAGTTTATTCTGAGATGGCAGCTCAGACTGTCCTTTGTGAAAGGTATTCACAGCCTAGGTGGGCAGAGCCACTGTGACTGAGGGCGCTTGCTGGTGACATCCAGCCTGGTAGAGTACTGATGAAAGCGAAACAACTATTGTAGCATGGCCGTGAACTGTGCGTGCTGCGGCTCGGTGTTTTGGGGACTCATTGGGATGGGATAGTGCTCCCGTTCTCCAAAGAGCTGAAGGGAATCACTCCTTGGAGGATATCGCTAGTATCCTAGGAAAGAAAATCCCCAGACTGGGTTTGAAGTGTGTTAATGGTTTTAGTGGTGGCCTATGATTTTAGGTAGCATTAGTCCAAGTGCATGCAGGGCACCTTTCCTGTGTTCAACACTGATTTCTGGGCAATGCGTTATGTGCTGCTGCTGCAGTGCCACACAGAAGGAACTAAAGCTCATCTGTAGTTTGGAAGTGAGTTCAGTCTCTGCAATCAGGCATGCTCCGTCTCCACTGACTCCAGGGAAGCAGGTCCTGCTCCAGATCTTTTGCTGAACAGAATGCTGAAAATCTCATCCTTCCAAATTTCCAGTCCTTTATCTGGTAACATATGGGTTCACTCATGTGTGTAGTTTAGGTGTTGAGACTTGGCCCTGGGATGAGTGTCCCAAACCAGTCTCCCAAACACAGTGTGCATTCTGCTCGTAGGCAAACTCCTCGTGCAGATGTGCACCGCTCCAGAACCATGGTACTGACTTGGACATTAGGGCATGGGACTCTACTGGAAAATCCAAGGGGTTTTTTGTGCCTCTGGCTTTTGAACTACTAGAGGGCATTTGGGGTCAGGTTTTGATGTTTTTCAATGTAAATATAAGGGTTGAAACTCACTCTTTAGACAAAAGCTGAATTCTTATTAAAACACTTCAAGAACTGCATGTTGAATGAAAACACTAAATATGACAGTCCTCATGAGAAATACAGGGATCTGGGATACTTCGTGCAGTCACTTGGAATGCAAAGTCCTTAGGGCATCTTTTATTTATCTGCAGCACACTATCCATGCAGACTGTAAAAAATAACAGATCTTGAAGCCTGTTGAAAGTATTCAGCAGTTCTTTAGGAAAGGGCTTACTGATTGTATTTAGAGACCATATTTCTGATAAAACTAAGCAATTTCCTGTGTGGTTAGCAAAGAAAATATCATTCGTGCCTTTTTACTGCTTGTGCTTTTCATTACAGATCTATATTATATATCTGAAATTCTGAATGGGTCTGTAAAATCGACAAGAAATTTGTATAAGCAGTTCTTTCCTCTAAAAGGTGAAATATTATAAAAAAAAAAAAATCTGTGCTTTTTGCTGCAGTCGAGTAAATCACGATGCAACTAGTTGTTCAGTGAAGGATTACAGCATGCAGTGTTTCTGAAAACTGTGTATGGTTCACAAGCATAAATCATGCCAGACTCAGGCTTTCATCGAGTGCTGTTTATCGCTGTCAGGAGATCGTAATCTAAAGCTCAGCGCGGGTAACACAGTGCTTGGTGGTGCGGCGCAGGTGATGAAGTGGGGTGGATGCGAAGTTCGAAGGCAGCCTCTGGCAGGTAGCACTGGCAGAGGGAAATTGGCATCAGCCGGGCATCCTGCTTCCTTCAGCATCATTGCTGAGGCGCGTCCCACATGTATTGAATCAGAGTAGGAATTAGGGAGAGGCAACTGCTTCTCAAACACTGCAGTCAACGTCATTAAGGGTTATATTCCCCAACAGTGTATTGGGTGCTTCATTGCCACAGTTGTAACAGATGGTCAGGGTATCTCGGCTATGAAGGGCAAACCCAGCATCCTTTCCCAGTCCTGATGTGGGGAATGTGAGCTGTTAATTATCAGTTTCTTTTTTATGAAGTCATGGAAAATGACATTTTAAAAATTTTAAGTAAAATGAGACCATTTTGGTTTCAGTTCCAGCTTTCTTTAAATATCTCGGTATAACTGTATCCTCAACAGTAGACAAGGACAGCTTTCTTTCATTGATAGCTGTGAATAGAAGAATAATTGAAAGTCTGCCCACCCTTTCAGGACTCCTATGTTGAAGTAGACATTCTCATCCGACAGTCTCTGCCGTTGCTTGAAAGAGATCTTATAAACAAGTGCTGAAGCTTTGCATTATGCCTGTGAGTTAATAAACATATTTTACCTGAGTATGGAATATTGTAAAGATTTGAGATTACTGTTTAAAAAAAAAAAAAAGGCTTAGATGAAAGGAATCATGCTTTACAAATTTTTTGAATCCAAATTAAATATGAGGTGGATTATGTCAGTAATTGCGATGATGTAACGCATTGTGGGTTATTTATTTAGCAGAAAACCGCTACACTAAGCAGCCTCCAGTCCAGATAATTGTTAGCTACTAATTGGCTTTCAGGAGTTAAGCACTTATAATTGAGGACCTTAGTGACTGGTTTGGATTGCCACTGTTTGTGAACTCAGGACACGACACACCTACACAACCAGCCAAGATGTGACATGCGTAGCTTGCGGATTTGATGCTAACTGGAAATCTTGTCGCAGCACAGGCAGTCCCGTGGGCTCTCTGTATTCCAGGGAATATCCGTGCCACTCTCTGCCCTGGGCAGAGGACGGACGTGTCCCTGTGGCTGGCCCCGGGCTCTGCCCAAGTCCTGTGCCGGCTGTGCTGGGACATGTAATGGGATGGATGAGTGCAGGGTGCCTCTGCCCTGCTCCTCTCCAGCACGTTAACAGGGGTGCAGCCTTTAATACAAGGAGTGTAAGTGCCCCCCCACCCCCAATTTTTTGTATTAAAATACAAAGGGTAGGTGAAGTTCTGAATCAACATAGCATTCAGGCTCAAGAAGTTACTAAAATACAGGCACACCACTGGATTAAAACCAGCAAGCATGCTGACTTGCCTGTTCTTAACTTCTAGTTGAGCATGAATTTAGGCGATGTGGCAGTGTTTCATATATTTCATGTAATGGCCTTGAACTTCCTTGCTTTTAAATAGCATTCAGAAAACTCTTAATGAAGAATGGCTGAAGAATAAAAGAATCTATAGTGCTTGGCATTAAACTAATAACCGTTTAATTTCATATGTGAGTAGAAGATATAACTATTATACTAGTGGAAAATGATTTATGGCTCCTCTGCTAATACACTTGCAAAGGAAAAAAATGAAAAATGGCTATAAAAATAACAGTGGTAATTTAATGTCTATGGGGATTGGTATTTAACAAAATTAAATGATCTTAAAATCTGACTTTGGTTCAAATATTTATGTTAAAATTCCTAGCAAGTAAGAACACGACCAGTCATCACAAACTATAATTCCAGCATTCCAAGTGGATTTTGCTGGGCTAAGAATTCGTAATCTGATTATTCTACAGCCAACGTTAAAGATTTTTAAAACTCGGCTGCTTCAAATACCGACAGAAGTGTTTCCTTCAGCTCGCCACGGATTTATAAGCCAGCCATTTGCCTTTCCAGCACCAAACACGGGCCCAGTCAGCGCGGACTGGAGGAACCGGCTTTCTCCGAG
>VXAL01016201.1:82904-95022 GCA_013399475.1 Chauna torquata | reverse complement strand
GGGTTGATCAACTATCAGTAGCACTATTTGTTTCCAAGATTACTCTTTCATTTTGTCATTTTGCATTTATGGAGTCCTAGAACACTGTTTGGTCTCCCATTCATGGACATCAGAACTGTCTGTGTTGTTTACAATTAGTGATGAAACAAGGCTTGAACCTCCAGGTTTCCAGCTACCCAGGAGATAAGACTGCTATTGAAAAAGTACAAAATCTGGGCAGAAAAAATATCAGGAGGAAATGAAAATGAAATACAGTTTGAGATGACCTCCCTGAAAACAAGCAAGCAAAACCTGTTGTACTAAGCTCTCAGGAGAGTTGTTGAAGAATTCTGAAAATAATTCAGGTTGGCAGGGAGGCAAGGAATGCTCCTCCGGATTCACGAACTTTCCTCGAAGGGCACAAGCAGGAGTGAGTGATCTCACAGCACTACATGGGATATTAAAAACCCATCATACATGACACGTGCTAATAATTGTTTCTCATTGTCTCACAATGGTTGCACAATGTAACAGCAAAAGGATGGAAAATGCTAAGGAACTGCAAGAGACTAGACAACTAACGATGCTTTTTCTTGTCAAGCCAGTAACTTATTATGTCATGTACAAGTATTCAACTGCAAGGAGTTTTCTGGAAAACTACTTAATTTGTGGAGAAGGCACTTCCTTATTGGAGCTCAATTTCTGTCCTCCACTGTCTGAATGCTTCTCTATGCTGACTAAAGAGATCTAGAAAAGAAAAGTAACTTTTTCTAGCCTTACTGCTCATCCCTGTGTGATTATCTGACCCAGAGTTAATGTAGCATTATCAATGCATCTGTGACTTGTCCAGTGTCACAGGTGAATCAGAGGTTTTGTGACAGGCAGCCTCATGACATGCACTGACAGAGATCACACAATACTGTGGATTGTAGTTCTCTGACCCAGTGTATTCAATTAAAGAATGAGATTCTTCCTTAACTTGATTTTTCCTGGCTTTTGTGACTCTAAATAAGGTCCTCTTATTGTTTAAACATAATTTTTTGTGGTTTATTATATTAAGATGTTTGGCCTGATCCAGATTATGTGGCTTCATGAAACTGATGAAAGAGCTATTGTTCTTCACAGCAGAAAACCCACCACTCATCGAGATCATTGACCTATTTCTTGGAGTCAGAAGTAACCTTTCTGGAGTCTTACTGATTTCTAATGCTATGTTTAACACTATTGATCTTGAAGGCCCACGTATGATGTGCAATTACAACAGTAATTAAGGATCAAGTAAAAAAATTCAACTTCTCAAATGCAGAAATAGTTTATTTTTCCATAAGCTTTGGTACTATTCTAAAGAAAGTTGTAAATGAATTGGAGCAATTCAACTGTGGGCGTTACTCCATTACTCAATGATACAGACACTCCTCAGACTTAAACATCACTCGTATAAGCCTCTCCACTTTCCTTTCTCTGAAATCCAGTGGAATTTGTCTCTATTGTCTAAAAGAAATGAGGAAGCATGTCCAGGAGCAAGAATTCAATCAGCTCACACTAACATTAGAGTGGGCCATTCATTACCCTGAAATCAGAAAAATAGAACCTACGAGTTCCTGAAGATGGGAACAATCTGCAGAGAACCATTCCTCTAATCTTGCTTTTCAGCCCCAGCTTACAGAGGCCAGTGCCAGAAGAACATGTCAGGAGAATAAACTAATACTGCATAAAGAGATTTTGTTGAGGTTGGCATGTGAAGAAAATGTATTTACCATTATATATGGCTTTCTTCTGCAGGAGACCGGGGTTTGCATATTCTCTATGCTTTCACTATACAGAGAGGGATACAGGCATTTAAAAAGGAATTAGGATGCTGAGATGCTCAGTCCATGCTGGATTGCTGGCTCCCTGCTCTTCACCGTGGAACATCTGCTAAAGAAGTCTTTGGAAGACTTCTGGGTTTTTCAGGACCAGTAGAAAAAAACAACACTTTTAGGATGTTTTATATTTGGGGCACTTTGGTACTGACAAATGCCTTCTCATTTTATCATGCTGCAATCAAGATGACAAAAAAGTGCGGCAGCTAGTAGAAACTCCCCTCACAGCCCAACAAAAAAAAGGGGTCTTGAAAGGAAAAGTTTGGCACACAAGAAGCTCCAAACACAAAAAAGCTAAACCTCTACCAAACCATTTCTGCTTGTTGTGAGCCTGCCAAAGCAGAACAGACTTTCTCAACAGAAAAGGCTACATTATGCTAGAAGGAAATGAGCTGCAAGGCACAGGAAAAGGGAACACGAGTGGAGATTTATGGCACCACTGAAAGCAGGCACTGTACTGCCAGATCAGGAGTAAGACACTACCAGAGGATGCTACCTTTGTTCTTCTGTCTATCAAGGAAGAAGGAGAGTTTCTGTTGCAGAGTATCTGAACTACTGACGTCCATAACAAAGCCCATCACTTCAGCCTTCTGATCCAAGTGGCTGTGTTCTACCTAATCAGAATTTTCCACTTTTTCAGAAAAACAGAAGGAAAAAAAACCACTCAAACCCAAACTACCAGTCAATGAATATCCGCCAATTACTAACTAGGAAACAGAACAGTTACAAATGTTGCAAGTTTTGCCTAAATATTGACAATTTCCTAAAGTACAAATCTTTTTTTTTTTTTTTCCAAAAGATTTTCATTGTGTCCTACTGCTGTTTCTGAAGATCATATGGAAGGATTTGTTCATGCTGACATTTTTTACTTTGTTTTATTGCTGCTCTTGCTCTTTGTGTTGTATGTGGGGGACTTCACATGCTGAATTCTCCTGGATACAAACAGACTGGGCAGAAAGGCACATCTGTGGACAAATAAAACTGTTTCCTATTTCTGGCATGACTCAATTCAGAAAAATATAAATTTATTTTTATTTTTTGCTGCCAGGAATCCCTCATTACAGCTCCTGTTTGCCTCCTTCTGTGAAATCAGTCTCAGAGGTAAGCCGCTAGCCCTGAGAAGCTGCAGGATGTCCCTGGAATTTTACCAAGCTGAATTTGAACTTTGCCATGATTTTACTTGCAAGGAAAACTGCAGCATGTTTTCAGCTCCCTAAACGCAGATGAAGGCCTACTCCAAAGGATCCTGATGGATAAATATATGTTGGCATAGCCTCGACGAACATGAGACTTCACTATCATCCCAAAAATGTATCAGCCTATAAATGTAACTTGACAATGCGTTTTGGATGGACATTTCTAGGTTTGTTTCTTTCAAAAGGTAGCATCTGATCTTTATCAGTAGTGTACACCTTTTTTCATACTGCGTATCACACCGAACTGTGGACGCCTATCAGCTTTTCTTTACATATGGAACTTGGACATTTAATTTTCAGTAGTTATGAATCTGAGCCTAAGGCTCTGGACTGTATGGAATAAAATCTTTCAAGTGCCTCAAAAGGGCCTTTGTGGTTTCATTTATCTTGAACAAAAGTTGACTCCTGCCTTTATTCAACCATAATTTGCATTTATAAGAGGATGAGATGTTGAATTACATTTCTCTGCAGTCTAGATCTGTCCTATTGTCCTGAAAAAAAATTAGTCATGTAGGTTTAAATACTTTGTGTGCTATGCCAGCAACCGCCATGTGGAACTGAATGCTCAAAATATTAGTTAGCAACATGTGTAACAGAGATAAGGAAGACTCTTTCTTTTTAGAAACACTTTTTTTTTTTTTTTTTTGAGAGAGAACGACTGAGGTAATCTGTATTGCTTTCACAAGCCAGCAAACAAAAGCGTGTCCTGAAACTTCAGCTAGCTATGAAAGTGCAACACTCACATGCAGACTCGGAGAGGGAGAAGATCCTTGCTGCAACACCCTCGTGTTCTGTGATCCCAGGTAGGATCACAGAAATAGAAAGAAATCACTTAGAGATGTGGGTGTTTGTCTTCTTTCTCTCATACATCTTTCTTTCTGCTACAGTCCTCTAACTTGGGTATTACTCCAGTGCAGTCCGTTTGGCCTGTCTAGGAATGATCTCCTAATCGTTCCATACGCTACCTGGTAAAGAGATGGATCTGACCAGGTGCTGGTTGATTCAATGACCAATAGTCAGTCTCCTTAAGCAACAATGGCACATGAAACATGACCAACTAGCTGGCATTAATACCTATCCATAACCACTTAAGTTCTTGTATGTTACAAAAAACGTGAGTATAAAGACTACTCCCAGTTCCAGGTGTTCTCCTTCCCTAATGTTAAGCTAGCAGCTTGCAAATCCTGTAGTAGATGTCTGCCTATAAAGCCTGGCTGTGAGACTTAAGGCATGTTAAAATGACAGGAGACGTATCAGCGAGAAGAGAATGCATGGAAGTGCATGCAGGAAGGCTGGTAAATGGAGTCTTCTGTGAATGGCAAGGAGGAAAAATCATATCCAGTGCAATTAGACCTCCGAACTTGGTGTCATCTCAGTGTGCTGTCTTTGGAAGTGGTATTTATGCAAGCAGAAACTTCCTGTAGGTGCATGCTGGTTGTTAGTAAATGAGTACAATGTCAGGCAGGTATAGTGGCAACCAAGGAAATTTATTTGGTTATTTCCTTGATGGATTATCATCATGCAGATAATATTTTCCATTACATGTTATGACAATCCTGACATACGGAAGCATCTCCAATGTAAGGGGGCTTTTCAGCTCATATATATTCTGCTGAGACCATGAATAAGGTTGCTGGCTAACATTATCTATGGAACAAAGTCAGTGTCGGTTTTTGGGTGATGTAGACAAATTCCAGAAAGCTACTTCCAGAAGTAGCAATAACTGAACATATTGCTCACAGGCCATCTGATAACAGTTTTGATATTATCATTGTGGGATGGACTTGAATTGGGAACCTGTTTATAAGAGATCTTACACCAAGCTTATGTGCGAGCAGAGTAAGTACTATAAACATCTTTAAGCAACCTAAAGTCGGCTGATGCAGATAAACTCTGCTTACGCTCAGCAATATAAGGAAATGTATTTAGTTTTAGCTGACATATTTAATTGTGGTTCAATTTGCAGGTCTTCTAATGGGTCTTATATAGCCTACTGTATACATTCACATGTATACAACAGACTTTACCAAAATGTGAGTGCGATCCTACGGCTACTTGCATGCAGCTTTACAAACTCAAGAAACAAATGTTTTAAGAGAAGTTCAACTGTTTCTTTTTTCTATATATAAAACTACTTAATCTGTATAAAACAAGCAGTCAAACATCTCTTAGTTAAATATCTCACGTATGCAATTTGTGTGTGCAGTTTCATGTACATTTCTAACGTAAGAATGGTAATTTTGTTATTCAGACCAAAAGTATCAGGCTGGTATCAGACCTTAATCAGGCTGCTGTTTCTAATTCTTGTACTTTTCTAAAGACCAGTGGAATGTGGCAGGAACTACACAGAGCCAAGTCATGGAGCTTCTTACCCTGTTTTTCATCTGCATTGGCACAACTCTTATTGAAGGCATTGGATAAGAATTTCTCTGTATAGCTCATATTCCTGTGCTCATAGAAAAGACACATGCAATATCTTAATCACACATATAACTCTACAACTGGTATATAACCAGCAATGTAGAACATGCATAAAATAACTGTTAAATTAAATATGGCATAGATTTGTGCGTCTTCTAACTAAATAGTAATTGGGTTTTCAAGCAATTAGATAGTATCTGTAAGTTATTATTGAGTAGATAATAAAGGATGTTAGTACTTTTTAAGCTGTACCACTTCATCTGAGTATTGGCAAGCTTAATTTGCAATGTAATTGAGTACTTTAGAAGGTTATTAATAGTGTGAGAGATTTGTTTTCACTGTATGTAACCATATTTAAAATGAAGCAGTTTGGGTGCTCCTACAGTGAGTCTCTGGCACTTTCCAAAATCCTGTAACAGAGATGAATTGCCAGAAAGATTTGTTACTAAAACTAAACACAGTGTTCAGCTTTACAGTCATTAAGTATCAGTTTCTTTTTAGCATTAAACCAAAAAGTTTTTGTATTTAGTATCTGCATTTATATCAGGACACCCCAAAGAGGTGTTTTCTGCCTTAACATGAAA
The DNA here is from genome assembly GCA_013399475.1 of Chauna torquata. Lineage (NCBI taxonomy): Eukaryota > Metazoa > Chordata > Aves > Anseriformes > Anhimidae > Chauna > Chauna torquata. Next base: position 88,980 of record VXAL01016201.1, on the reverse strand, counting down.
CAACCTTTGGAAACAGCCTTCTTCTCTGAGTAGGCTTGTTTGCATGCAAATCTTAAAAATGTTGAAGTAATGAAGTCTTAAGTGATATGAGAAAGCTAGGATGCTGGGAGAAATCAGGGAACTGTCCCATGGGATGGCTACAGGAGAGGCATATTTATATTCCTAACTTGATGTACTTTGTTCTGCTATTTTTTCTGAATATTTTCTGTTATGTGACTGGTATTTCTTAGGGCATAGTTTTTCAAACCTCTATAAAGAGACAAAATTTTGTTTTGTGAGTGTATTAAGATGGCATAGCAATATTCATTATATTGACAAATATATCAGCTGTAAAAGTAGTAAGAAAATTGTTTTATAATTCAACATATAGAAGGAAGGTGGAAAAGGAACAGTTGTTTTGCAGGGAGCTAGCACAGGCTGGAACTGCAGGGCTGCTGGCAAGACGGGTCTGCCTCTGCCCTCCCTGAAGAGTCCCTGCTCCCTGAGCCAGCACGTGTCCCGCGTTCGTAGGGCAGACCGAGCGCCGCCTCTAGCTCTAGCAGCCTGAAGCCTGTAATGTTTAAGCTGGATGAAGCGATGTATCTGTACCTAGAGGCAGTTCTTGTTTCCTCGGGTGCAACCGTGATATTTCATGGGGTCATAAGGGGCTATGAACTGTTGGGAGACTCTGACATTATTGGAACACTCTCAAAGAGAGCAGACAACAGTGTTTACTCCTCAAAGCCTTCTCTTTCACCTCTTTTCATTGTGCTAGGGAACACTCAGAAAACAGTCTGATTTTTTTCCTCCAATTGCAAATCATGTAATGCTTTATTTTAAACTAGCAGAATTAGCATATAGAAGGCAATCACGAGCTTATTAATCACATATTTATAGTCTCATATTCACAGTATTTTCCAAATACTCCCTCAAGTTTTCTCTTCCTGTTACTAATTACCGCGGATCATCATTCTCTATATCCATCCTGTAGCTGGCTGGAATTGTAGAACAGTCAGCTAAAACATAACATTTGGTGTAACGCTTACAGATCACAACATCAAACTAATTTTATTTCATAACACAAAAATATCCTCCTACATTTTTTGTATCTGCAGCACTTTTATACACTATTTCAATAAAGATAACCTGCGAGAACATTTAACGACAAACAGAGAGCATATTCTCCTCTTAACTCCATGCAGAGCGAGAATAGGTTTTTTTGTCAAAGTTTTTTTTTTTCCCCAGTGCTTCCAAGCAATATGACTTTGCCATGGGACACATCAGAGTTTGATGTTTAAACCCTTGAAGGGGAAAGGTTTTTTTGCCCCCCCGGACGCAGGAAATCCGTGATGACGGTTGACATAAGAGTCCTGGTCTGTCAGCAGTTCAAAAGGCTGTGACACTGACTGCACCCATTTTTTCCCCACATCCAATCATTTGGAAAGAAGTCTTCCCCGTACGTTAAATTTTATCGGACAGAAAATTTGTGAGCTAACTGGTTGCCTAACACCAATTCAGGTCAATGGGTGTTCAGTCAGTTTAGTCTTTTGCTGAACGAGTCTTAAATAAGATTTCTCTCGTTTTACTCAATAACGGCTTGCAAGCCGATTTGGTGCAATTCGCAGCGTCCTCCGGTTCTGGGCTGTCACGTTCTGTGGAGTGACCGCTACGAAGCTATTCTATGCGCTCGCCACACATCCCTTTTTGTTGGTGAAGAGTTTGTGGTACCTGACGGAATTTCATGCACCCGCACACGAGCAAATCCGACCCCAAACCAGGCTCCCGGGGCGGCTGTTCAACCTTCTCGCACCAAAGCACGGGGGAATTTGCAGAAGTTTTAGGCTTCTCTTTGGCGATGCGCACAGCCCTCTCTAACCCTCACGCCGCTCGGCACTGCTAGAATTTATCACAGACGTCAACGTTTTTCCCTACTCAGACGTCTCTGCTTAGAGAAGAGGATGTCTCCCGGCTGGGGCTGGGCGCTCGCCGCAGCTGCCCGCTGCTCACCTGCCGGCTCCCATCCCCGCCCCTTACCGATGATGATGGCACAGGCGCTGACCAGCCCGATCTCCTTCTTCAGCGCCACCCGCGCGGGGCCGCCGGCCGCGCCGCGCTGCTCCCNAGCGCCGGGGAGGCCGAGCTTGGCCGGTCGCGCAGGGCCGCGGCGGGGGGCTCGGTGCCGCCCGGCGGGAGGAGACGAAGAACGCAATGTGGGCTTTGTCCCGGAGGGACTCAGCCTGCCGCCGCCGCGCAGGTGGCCTGGCGTGCCCACCGCCGGTTTCTGGTGGCTTCTGGGACTGACCAGCCGAACTCGTCACAGGGCTCGCGTCCGCGCCCCTGCCGCCTCACGGGTCGTCCTAGTCCGGCCGCGTGCTGTGCTAGCTGTGGCCGCGCAGTAATGAAGGAAAAAACCGTTTGTAAATGCACCCACAGCGTGTGGCCAGGCAGGCGTGGTTCAAGTCAATGAGGCAATGCCAGAAGCGCTAAAGGCTGTGTTTCTACCTTTATTTGTTTTTCTGGTCTCTGGACTGAAAAAAAAAAAAAAAAAAGCCCACGTACAACAGCTCCGTTTGCACCTCTGGGTGCTGATGAGCCTGCAGCTGACCGGCATTCCCCCACCAAGCCTTCCGGCTGCCCGACGTGCCGGGCTGGGCCGGCTGTTGTTGAGCTGCGACTGGAGTCATCTGTTGGCAAGCTTTGGGAAACAACACATATTCCCTTTGCTCATGCAGGATATTGAGCTGAATTATTGGGATATTTCATTCCAGCAAGAATGTAGGAATACCAAGGTAAATGTAGGGGAGATAACGTCATATAGTAGTAATTCACAACTCTTTTGCTCTGTGAACAAGCTGCTTTCATAGGGTATCAATGGATGATGTTTTCTGTGCTCTCAGATGAAATTAGAATGTTAAATCCTAGCTTGGGAGCCTGTGCTCTTCTGTTCAAGCTGTAACAGCTGAGGATTTATTGATGGAAATTCCTAGTTCAGTTCCGTGTGGATAAGTCAAGGCAAATGCCATCCTGAAAGCAGTTCTGCATTCACTGTGTGGGCCCGGCTCACCTGAGAGATGATCCGCACATGGGTGACCTATTCTGAAAGTGCATAGGTAGAAAACTTTCAGAACAAGAAAATCTGGTGTGTGGGAGAAGTAGGAAGGAGGTAGCATGCATCAATGGGGCAACCAACACGGTGGTGGAAGTTGGTCATGGTGCACTGTTGTCAATGGGAGAAGGAAGGTCTGGGGTTGTAAGACCTTGGTGAAGACAGGTGGGAAGTTTCTGTGCTGACATCAGTCTGATTTTGTTTGACTTTAGAATGAAAAGTATGACCCAAAAGCTGACATTTGAGGAAATCAGTGGACTATTCTTACAAAGCTGATAATCGTAAGTGATTTTTCTTTATAGAGCTGCTCTTATAGAAAGATTTATTGATTTTCAGAGGCTGAAACTTGTTTCCTAAATTGATCTATCACTGTAGAATTGTTGTTTCTAAACGAACTGCCTCACTAACTACTTCTAAAAGGTGCTTTTATTGAATTATTATGTACTTTTTGTAAGGAAGCATTTTACAGGAAGATTTGCTTTCTGAGCTACATAAATGGTACTACTGTTCTAATTTTAAAGACGGGGAAATGTGAAGACTACAAATGAAAGTTCAGATGCTCAAAAGCAATCTGATATTTTAGGTATTTCTCCTAAGTGGTTTAAATGATCATTTCAGAGCTATGCTTTCCACTGGTAGCAACTGAAGTAATTTCTAGCACCTCTGAAAGTCTCTACATGCTAATCATATATATATATTATAATTGGTGCAAACTTATCTATGACAGTCTATTGTTTTGTTCAAGATAAAAAAAACAGATTGAACTTCATCAAAGTACAAAAATCAAGAAATACAGAATGAATTGTGTTGATGCCTTACTAACTGTGTTACTGCGTTCTAAGAGCCTGATGAAGTTCAAGACCATTTAACCTTTACAGATCAACCACAAAATCTGTTAAATGAATGACCACTTAGAAGGACAACACTGTACTCAGTTTCTTTTAATGTGGTAGAAATGTTGGTTTGCTCTGGAATGTGTATATAATCTTTGTGGTATTGTGCGGAAGACAAAAATCCCAGTCAGCCCTGTTACACTGATTAGTGAGAAACAGTGTGTGCTGGCTGTGTGGTGATGAAAGCAAATACTAGAATTCAATTAACTCTAATAATCTTCTCCAGCTCTACTGTGCAGTAGCTGCAGTTTTTTTTTTGTTTTGTTTCTTTAAACTTCTGGCCAATTTAGGGGGTTCTGCCAGGGAAAATACTAAATATTCATACATGCATACACTCTGCCTATTGATACAAATATCTTGTTCCATAACTGTTCCTCCTTGCTGAAAGACATGAGGCACATCTCTGTGATTTGATTCCTGTGTTTAAGTATCTTACTAGTGATAAGAATGGAAAATCCTAACAGAAAAGTACCAGAAGAGTCTCCTTGGGAGAGGCAGACAACAAACCATTAAAACTCAAAAAGCAGAGGAACCTTCAGAACATTCTTTTTCCCATCCAGTTTAACGCCAGGTGCATTTTGAACAAGGCTAAAAGAACAGTGCTGGCACAGGAAAACCAGGGGGTGAAATCTCAGCTCCCTCCCAGGAAGACTTTTTGCAGCAGAAACGGTAACAAAGTGGCACATCTGATTGTGGCTCAGTGAGGCCAGGTATCGTGTACTGTACCTTACAGGCTCAGCACCAAATCCTGTTTTGGGAGTTCCAGCCTTGTGGGCTGGATCCATGCCCTTGCCTTTGTGTGGGGCTGTTCCCAGAAGGAGTAGGAGGCCTTTGGCTGCTGGGCAGCATGTGCTCCTAGGGCAAGCTGTGCTCCCTGGCCCTTGATGGAGGCCTCCTATGGGAAGGACGCAACCCCTCAGCTGCCCGCCCAAGGAGGGAGCTTACAAATACCCGTTTGAAGAGACCTGTACCCTTGCCCTGGGACATGAAGATAAAGGTGTGTGATAGTCCTTGTCTTGCAGAATGTACTTCCTACAGCAGGCAATAAGCTTGTTAAGAAGTTTAGCCTAATTACGTGGTAGTGTGGGTAATAAACAGGGTAGGCAAACAGGGATGGATGCAGCTGTGTCAGTGATGGAGGCCGAGGATGGCTATTGTGCAGTAGCAGCTCAGTCTCTCCCTGCCATGTAAGGCTGAGTACATGGTGTATGGGGAAATGGTTATAGGTGAGGGGATGCAGCCAGGAAACCCATGTGGATAACTTAATTTAGCAGTGTAGTCCTGGATCTTTGTATACTACTTCATTTTCTCATCCTTCTTTGGAAAGAAGATAAGTTCTTTACCTAAGTCCATATAAAGAATGTTGATTTACTGCTTCTTTTCCCCGTGTGTGCATAAGAAATGACTTCTCTTTTTAAAGTTTTAAGTGTTTTGCTATTGCTGAAGGAGAAAGCAGGTGGCAGTTTACAACATGAGCTTTTGATATGCCCCTATCTATAGCAAAACACAGGAGTGTAAAACAGCAGTGGGCCAGAAACCTGTTGGAAAACACAGCAGTGACAAGGGTTGCCCTCATTAGCTGCCAAAAAAAAGTTATTTATTTATTTAGGCTGAGTGCCTGCCCGTTTCACTGTGTTTCCTGCATGAGGATGAAGAGAGGATTTTTCTCATCACTTTTTGTAGTAGTATTAGCTGCTCATTTAGGTTGTGTATTCTGTCCTATGGTTAGTATTGTTCCAAAATAAGCAAGTCACAGGGCATGTACATTCTAATTAGTAGTTATCTGAGACAGCTTTCAGAGCAAAGACTTCTTTTAAATAGTTTTGGATCTGAACGTACTGTATCTACTTGAATGACGAAATGTTAGTAAGCAAAAAAGCCAAAGTTCTTTGTAGGAAGGCAATTGCTGCATAGCAACTGCACAGAGAGGATGCAATGAAGCTTGCATGTGTTCTTTTGTTGCTATTTTGGTCCTCCTTTTCTCAATGTTCTGAAATGTACAGAAATTATTAAAGTTGTTGGGACCAGTTACTTCATTCATTGCTACTTATGCTCTTAAAAAAACAGGGGGGGGGGGGAAAACATTACATTTTTTGTG
>VXAL01016201.1:62267-82818 GCA_013399475.1 Chauna torquata | reverse complement strand
TATTATGTATTTTTCTTTCTAACAAGAAAGCTTGGGTGGGGGGCAAACATTGCAATTTTGGTGTTTGTATTTTGGGAAGAAAAAATAAAGGAATTTAATATGATAGTTAAGGCAGGATGCTGTGACTGAGTTTTCAAGTGAATGTAGTCTTTAATGTATGTGAAGCATATTAGAAGAGAGCTAGGTTAAAGAAATGCAAAGATTGTCTGTGACAATAATACTCTTTACAGTCTTACTTTGTTTTTGTATCCATCATACAATTGGTGGGTTTATTGGAGTACATGGAAGTGCAGCGATAGAAGGGACCTGAGAGGATGATCAGTTTGAGAACAAACATTTGTTTTATTCATTTTTTAAAGATCTCTGACAGCATTGTAGTATTTTAACATTTCACCATTGTAATGACTAAAAAGCTTTTCTTAAATCATCAGTCTAATTTTTCTTTGTAATTAACATAATTCTGTCTTCCTTGGTGGTCAGTGGGAAATTGACTCATTTTCTGTAATGGCATGCTTTAGTTTATCAGTTTGCTAGAACATTTCTTTTGACCTTATCTTTTTATAGATTGCAAAAACCCCGTATTCTTACTGCTTTCATCTGGACTGGCTTAAATTTCTGAAGATGGTGCCTTAAGCTGGACATAGTATTGAAGCTAATGCATCGCAACTGTTAACTGGGTTGGAATAGTCACCTGCATTTCTTCCAAGTGACACTTCAAGTGTTGCGCTGTTGACTCAGGTTTTTGGTTTGAGGTTAACCATGATGTGTTTCACTTCCTTTTCAGAAGGAAAAGTCCCACCAGGTCCTTTTCCCTCTACATTGCTACCTACCCTGTCCCTCCCTATTCTGCATTTGTGTGCTAGCTCCTTTCTTTCTTCTTGGACCAGTGTTTCAGTTGAACATAATTTTCCTATGGTATCCCTATATCAGTTGAGGCCATCTGAATTTTATTCCATGTTTCTTCTTTCTGTGCGGTTGCACGGTTCACTCAGCTTGGTGCGCCCAAAAATTCTTAGTCTCTGGTCACTCAGAATGAATAATATTTGTCCCTGGATAGATTCTAGGGGACCTAGCTTGAAATTTCTTTCCAGTTCATCAGTACATGGTGAATAACTACCAATCAAGAGCTTTTTTTTTTTTTTAAAAAAAAACCTAGTTACTTAACTGACAACAATTATCACTTCGCTCATATTTCCTATTATCTTGCTTATGAACATGACACTTTGGGCAGAGTCGAAGGCTCTAGTTCGTAAAGGAGATTAGCTCATATCCGTCACTTCACTTCGTTCGCTAAAACAAGTTCCCCATCGGACGCGAAAACCGTGCCTCGAATTTCTGTGAACACCTGTCATCCTCCGAGAAGCCCACTAGATGGCACCCTGGTCCCGTAACTCAGTATTTTAAAGCCAAAGTGATCCCAGTTGCTCCCGTGCTGATTATTTTAAGTACTTGTTTCTCAAAGTTTGATCTCTAAGCTTAAAATCAAAATTACTCTAGTTGTAAAAGTCTCGCTGAAATGGGTTTGGGTTCACATAGTCTTTAAAAAAAATTAATGCTTCTGCATATATCTACAAAGCACAATTTGATACAGTATGCTGTTGGGGGAGTGAGCCATCTCTGTGGGGCTGTGTGTCAGTGTGCTCTGGGCTTGCGCACGGGGCAGCTGTCTTCTTGCAGGGGGTAAATCAACTGCCAGGGGAAATCTCAGAGCTGTTGGTCCAGAGAATTACCACTGAGACACAGTGGAGCAGACTGCTGCCTCTTACCTTTCTGATGGTCGCCCTGATAATTGATTTTGTCAAGGCAAAATCAGTGGTGCCTAACCTAACCTGTCTGAGTTTTGCCTCGAAAGGGGCTATGCTTAGGGCATCAGTTAGATCCACTAATCCAGGAGTTTGGAGATCCTTCTCAACTCTTCCTGACCTGTGAGCACTTTTGACTCTTCCAGGACAAAATCAAACAAGTTAGTTGAGCCATCGCCACCTGGCAGTGGTTTGAACTGACTTGTTTGACTTTGCCCTAGAACTGACTAGAAGTGCTTACACAGCCAGTTGCTGGGTCTCAGCTGGAAGTTGTTAACCGACAGCTGAGAAACTGAAAGGAACAGTTTCTTAAATGGCCTGTGAAGTGTATACTCTGGGTGAGAGGCTTTACATGGGCCTGTTGGCTTTCCCTGAAAGAGACAAGGTGTGTTCCTAAGGCCCATGCCAGTGAAGAGGTGATTTAGGAAGCTGTTTAAGCTATTTAAGATAGCTAGTGTATCTGCAAAGGTGTGCTCCCTGCCTGTGCAGCATGGATGGGATTGCTGTGTCTGAGTTCATCCACCAACAGCTCTGTGGGTGTGCTGCAAGCAGCTTGGGATAGACAGTCAGTTGTAGAGCCTTGTTTCGTTGTATACTTCAGCGAATGAGGAAGCCAGTTTGGCACACCAGGTTATCTAACAGTCTTTGAGATCTTAAAAACAAAAACAAACAAAAAAACCACAACAAAACAAAAACAAACAAAAAATAGACACAAAAAAGCCGCTTTCCCCCCTTATTAGTAAGCTGGCATATCTATTTTATCATAGAATAGAAAGGAACTCATAACATATCTGTACAATGTTATTGATTCTGAGGAGAGTAACAAACTGGAACATGCATTATGCTCCTCATTTAACATGTTGGTGAAAGTCTGCACAGCAAACTTACTACAAATAAGATTATACACAAGATATAGAGCTGTCTTGCAGACAGAAATGTATATTTGGTTTAAGTAATAATCAGTGCATTGTGCTTGGAGTTCATACACGTCCCCTCCAGTATTTACCCATTAAAAGAGTTCACAGAAAATACACTGTAAACCTGCCGGAATAATTTTTATTAAATAATTTTCATTGGTAAACAGGGAAAACAGAGCTGCAAGGAGGTTAAAATCTGGGCTTGGCTTCCCCACTAATGACAAACTCTGGCCCCAGAAATTGCTGAGACAGAGATGACAGGCTCTCGCAAGTACATGGGGTCATCCATCCACCCCTCCTTTCTGGTTGCTGCAGGGTACAGGTGCACTTAGAAAGGACTGGGTTATTTTGAGCTTTGCTCACACACAAGGCAGAGCAAGAGGAAGGTGTGGATAGTGCTACACACCTGTCCCATTTGTGCACTAGATCAACTCCACCAAACCTTTTTTTTCCTTGCAGTGCTTGAAGAATATGGTCTATACAAGCACTGCAACACTTTTGGTGGTTTTATGTCAGTACTTCATCACCATGTATAACCTGCCAGCCCTGGATAGTTCCCAGTCAAAACAACTTGCGTTTAGAGAAACACTTCATGGGAGCAGGGATGCCAGAGGTAGGCAGGATTGCCAGTGAGCCCATTGCTCACATCTGCTTTGTGCCCCAGACTGGGAAACAGTGAGTGATGCTCAAACTCCAGCACTTAATGTAACCTTGGACAATCTTTCTAGCCTCGGTTGCCTAGCTCTAAAACAGATATTTTCTTCCCATTGCAATCTGCCTTAGGCTCAGTCTTACACGTTGTATTATATTTTGGTATTATCACTGGTGGACTTTTTCAAGTGGAGGAGGGACTGGAGGCCTTTCGTTTGTTAGGCTTCGATATCATCATTGCAGGGGTAGGGGATTTGCTGTGTAGTGCATCATCCCAAACATTTTTGATGATAGCATCAGATTTTTCTGCTACTTGCCCTTTCCCCTAGAAAGGGGTTAGACTCTTCGGGTGTTGCCTGACAAAATTCAGGAGGCGGGTGGGTGCGGTGAGATTTTCTGGCTGCACCTCTCTGTAGGGTTACTGAGAGTGCAGAGGGTCCTCAATGCAGAAAGAGAGCAGCCTGCACGAATGCAACTAAAAGCAGAAGATTCTCCAAGGCAGCATGTTTCTTCCTTCTGGAACAACTTGCCAATAGATTAGGAGATTATGTTGGAAAGCAGCTGGGCTCTCCTCTGTTGTGTGCGTTTGGCCAATCGTCCTTCATGTGAACACATCAACCTCTTGGAAGGATGCAGTTTAAGCCAGGTGTTGGTATTCACTTGCTGTCTGCACATCAGAATTAGGGAAATGCAAAGGGACTTTGTAATCTAGTGAAAGGCCATGTCTCTAACAGGGAGGAAGACCAGCATTTAGAGTTCAGTCTCTGCTTGTAATCTCACTGACCTCCCTTCCAGTAGTATTCTGGCAGTTCACGTAATAAACGTTACTGTAGGGTACCTTAATGTCCTGCAGCTCAACCTGACTTTGGTGGCTTTTTTTTGCCTTCCTTCAGAGCTCTGCCAAATGTCCTTTCCTGACCATCTGTATTTGTGTTTATGTACCTCATGAACATCTCCGTCCTTCTTTCAAACTTGGAAGATATGGACAGACAGACACCTGTAGAATGGCAGCAAAACCTCATTTTCTTGGGAAATCTTGCTGAAAAGAGCAACATTTTAAAGTGCATCCAGTTCTAAAGCAATAAGGTACAGAAGTCCAGCACTACATGGACAGTAGTGTTAAAAAGTGGTGATCTAGACCTTGTATCACCTATGAACTATGGGAGAGCAGACAGTTGTGCAAGTACTCTTAATGAAGCATGTGCTTAAGTGCTTTGTTGAACTGGAACCACAGTCAGCCTGTGGCACATGGAATATTTTCAGCTGGAAAGTCTCAAATTGTTGAGTCAAGTCCTGTAGTGTTTCAGGAATAGCTCAGGGAGCTGCTGACAGCTCAGACAAATTGGTGTTTTTCTACCTGAGTTGTTGGCCATTCAAGCTGAGCTCAAAGCAAATCTTTGGGGCTTTGGGGAAGCCAGTGACAAATCAAAGAACCATGTTTAACTTGGCTATGGCTGAATGCTGTACTTCCTTGTGAGGCTTGGTGTACTCCTCTGATTCACAAACAACATCTGCTTCTCTTCACTGACAATTCCTGAGATGAGTTCTTGAAGGAAAGGGAGCAAGGATAATTGTCTGAAATACTGGTGATTCTCAAGAGAGCAATTGCAGGTGTGTGCAGGAGGTCAAAGCCAAGTGTGCTGGATGAACACAGCTGCCGTGGCTGAATACGCCTGCTTTACCTATTTCTTGTTGCTTACCCAGCACTGATTAGTGGTGGTGTCATTTCATGAATAGATTTGTGAATGGATGCTCGGTCTCATAAAGTCTAAAGGGCACAGTTAAATACTCTGCAAGGCCTAAGAACATCTAGGTGTTCTTTTTGGTACTTAATATTAAGTACTACCAATACGTAACAGTAGCTAAAGGCTAGTGCTCTCTCTCTTCTACTGGTCTCTAGTCACAGTATTCTCTGTCATCATATACACCTCTCCTGTCTGCTCCTCCCAGTGTACCCGCCACGCCTTATGTCCATTTTATCTTGTGTGGACAAAGCATACATAGACCTGAGCAGAAGTTTTGTTTGACCAGGGTTTCCCATAAGTGGCAACCAGAGGGCCTGGCCCACTCTGGTGGCACAAGCTTTTAAAGTCCCATTATTGCTCTGAATCACACCTTTGTCTCCACACCCTGAGTCATATATTAAAATAAAACTGTGGGAAATAATAAAACCTAGTTATATGAATGTGTTTTTTATTATACAAGTTCTTAAATTTTTTTTTATTACTGCTTTGAAGCTAACTCATCGTCTTTTGTTATGTTCATTACAAAAAGCTTTGCTCCAATCTCTGTTAACTCCAAGGGAAAGGAGCGCAGTGCTTGGGGAGAGGAGCAGTTCCTTGCTGGCATCCATTCCCATGTCCTCAGCGTGCCTCAGTCTTTACTGCAGCTGCCCTACAGGAGCCCTCTGGGGTAGGTGGTGTTACAGAGGAGGTTGACCAGGCAAGTTTGCAGGAGACGACTCACAGAAAGGGGGTCAGATCCAGTTCTCTTCAGTCTCATACCTAGTGCTCTAGCCCATGGCCTCTATTGTTTCAAGTACTCCTGAAATGAGCTATTGCCCTTTGTCAAGCAAATATGGAATAGTTTTCAGCTCTGCAGTTGTCATGTCTGCTCTATGCCCAGAAAAGAATGAGAAATCTTTCTCAGTCACAAAGAGGTAGAAGGTGAGATTGGAGGAGAAAAATCAACAAAAGAAAGTAGGAGCAGGAAGGCTTGTTTATAGCTGCTAATTAGAAAAGTAAATAGTTCCCATTGAAAAAGGAACAATCTGCAAGACCATGTTAATTGCTACATATTTAGGCTCTGTAGATTGGGGAGTTAGGTGAAGCCCTTCTCTTCCTAGGGCTTAGTAAACTGAGGAGTTTGTATCTTGACTGAGGCTTGAGAAACCCCTTCTAAACTTAACTTTTAGGATATACTTGTTGACCACAGCACTCCTTGCTCACAGAATACATGATCCATGCCGCTTTCTGTCAACCTAAAAAGCAGCTGAATGTACACGTGCTAACTGAGTTTTTGACCAATGCTCCACTGGAATGTGGCTTCACACCAGAGTAAAATAATTCCTCCCTGCATCTCTGGCTACGATTTCCAAAACTTTTTTTTTTTAAAGTCTCTGATACCGGTACAGACTGTAGCCTGAACTCTAGGAGTAGTCTGATATTCAAGATCTTCCTCTATTGCAGGGTAGGCTACTTTCTCCCATCCTTGTCATGCACATCTATAGGTCATCTGAATGTCTTTTGGCTTTTAGAAGAGCAGGTGCTTCTGAGACTACAGCCTGAAACTCTGATGGAGCAGCTTAAGTCAGAAGTTAGCTTTCCAAATACTCTGTGGGGAGAAGGTGCTGAAGTCTTTGTTACAGATGTGCCGCAGCTTTCTTCTGGAGCGTCTCACAGAGGCACTGGTCAAAAAGATGATTTTTGTGATGTGGGCTTCTAGTCATCTAGAATTGTGCTGCCACCAAATTTGCAATTTACAGGGCACCCAAGAACTGCCTGGTGTTGAGTCACAGTGCTGAATGACTTCCCAGTAGTCTTTTTTATATATCATCTTCTGTCTTTTCTGGACATGTATTAAATAATCCTCCAGCATCAGAAATGCAATAAATGTTCCCTCACTGACTATCCACAAATCATTTAAATAGTATTCTTCTGGTTTATTGAATGTCTTTTGTGACATATATTATTCTCTGCTTAGTAAACCATACAGGATCTAAAACTATGGCAAGTCCACTTGATCTCGGAGGATGGCATGTATTTTAAAATGATTTTAACCTGTAGACTCATTAAATCATCAGGCATTTTCTGCTTCACTGCTAGGAAATAAATAGAAGTTCCTGTCAGGTAATCAAAAACCCAATAGACCAAGAAACGGGCTCTTGAAAGATACAATAGATCAAAAGGATAGCCCCATGTGGATCAAATGCCTGGAAAATGAGCATCATCTGAAAATAATGTACACAATGGTTGAGACCTCTGGGCACAGCTGTGAAATTCCTGCAGGTATTTTATTCCCTGTTTCTCAGTAATTCACGTGACTTTTGTAAGGCTGATACCTACAGAGCTCCCATGGAAACAAAAACTAATGATAGGTAGAAATAGAGATGGGGAGAAACACATTACAAAGACTTCACAAAAGCTCCTAATCCATGAGATCTAACATAAACTGTTGAGGATATTGAATAATGGATTTGCTCATAGTATGAATATAAAGCTCGTTACAGGCACCTTTCACTAACTGTGATGTTCTGAAAGTGTTCGTTCAGGCTCTAATATCCACCTTTTTTGGTCTAGAGTTATTGTACTAAGATATATTATCAAACTGAAATACTGTCTGCTGTGTTCTGTCTGTTTCTATGGTTTGTTAGATCTTCTGCATTTCTGAAAAGAAGTGTATTTTTAAGGGAAGAAGATGACAGCTTTTGAACCTGGGTGTTGCCCCACAGAGTAGCTATTCATGGTCCTTTTGGTTTTGTGAGTAATTGGTCTCGGCCCTGGGCACTCGGTATCTAGTATTTTGTGTACAGTGAGTGTGTGAATGACTTATGTCCATGGCAGTGGTGCATATCCATGCAGTGGTGCCTGTGGGTAGGTAGAACAATTGGGAAATTCAGTTCTTATAAATCTATAAAAATAGCTAAGAGGTGTGATGTACTGTAAAGCTGCCACGTTAACACGCACTGGGCTGTCTTTTCATTGTTTTGATATGCAGCAACGGTTTTATGACTGTCTCAGGAGGTGTTATAAAGCTTTGTTTCAACACGGATAATATTCCAAATCCAAATTTTGCTTCATTTTTATGTGGTTTCAAAAAACTAAAATTAACCGCAGTACATTTGCATTTACCCTGCTTGTCACAATTACAAGGCAGGTGCAGAAATAATGAGAGTTGGTTTCATTTAATAGCGAAGAATCAGCAATGTTTGTCCTATCCAACTGTCTAATTTTTTTTATTGTAGGTGAATTGAGAATCAGAGCTGGAGATGCTCTGTCACTAGCTTTAGTTGCTTGGCCTTTCTTTGCCTCTCTTTTACAATGTCTCCATGGAGTCACTCAGGAGAGCTGGTACAAGTCAACTAACTAAAAGTGTGTCAGTCCTCAAAGCAAATGGGGGCAAAGTGGCCTGGTGTGTGTTGTAAGGTAACAAGTGACAATGCTGCTTTACTCTTAACAACATCCCAAGAGGTGTTTTAATAGTCAGCAAAATCTGCGCCCTGACTCTCCTCATCTAGTTTGCTTTTGTTCCCCTGCAAACTCAGGGGAACAAAGTCTCAAAACAAGCTCACAAACTGCTCCTTCCACACCCAAGCTGTCTTTTCCTTCCTCCTCCTTCACCCCTTTCAATGAGAAGGGACTTGCTTGTTGACTTCGTGACATGCATTTGTTATTCTCTTCCTCATGCTTTCTACTCTATCTTCAGCCAACCTTCCTGATGAGAGGGAGATGAGGAAGAGGAAAAACCCTGAGGGGGGGCTGAAGCCATGATAGACTCAGGTCCAGTGTCAAGACCCGTGGCTTTGGCCCTGGCGATGGCCACAGTAGGACAGCTAACAGGACCTTTCTTGTGTTACTCCCCTATTCCCTTGTACAGTGACAAACATTTATTTCCAGCTGTTCCCAGGGAGGAGCTCAGAACCCAGCAGAGAAACCTTGTGCTGTGACAGATCCTTAAGTGAACCTGCTGCCCATCTGCATGATGCGTGGACTAGAGGGAAAAGCAGTCTAAAAGGGGGCCGTGAGTAGAACAGCACCCAGCCTAATACTGGCTTATTCTACTGTGTTTACTGTCTGGAAGGTGGAATGCCTTTGAGTGATAAACTTCTGCCATGGTGTTCCCCTGAGAAAGCATCCTGACCTTTGACGATCTCTGCTTTATGTTGGTACAGTATTTATTATTTAACATATAACTGATAATTTGGCTCTTACATTGTACCAGCAGGCTGTAATTCTGGCTGAGAAATATCTTCAAAACTGCACTGACGTGGAGAAAAGGGATGAGTTCTGAACAGAGATTTTAAGTGATGGGCATTAGAAATTAGTCTTAAATTTTTTACAGTGTAGGTTGTCCTAATTAATGTGTTTCAGTTTTAGTGGAAATAACAAATATATCACAAATATATCTGTTAGACAGCTTGCAGTCTTTTCAAATGCCCTTCCAAGACCGTCTTTAAAACAAACAGACAAACAAAAAACACATTTGCCTAAGGCAGGCCTATTTCTATTTTATTTTAGTAAGAAGCAGAGGTTTAATTGTTGATAATGCAGCTGAAGGAAGACTGCCTGCTTCTTGTTGGGGGTAATGAAGTATTATTCCTTTACTGTTGTAAAAGTTACAAAGATTTTCAGCTCACTTGGTTTGCCTGAACTTGGAATTTCTCAGTTATTGCGGATCATGTACTAATGAAGTCATTTTCTTATTTGCTTGTCAGTAGCATCTCTGAAGGAAAGTTCGGAATATAAAAAAAGTTTTAAATGCTAGAAGATATTCCAATAAAGAATCAGTCAGTGAATGTAAACTTGAATGGCACAGTAATTACAAAGAATTTTGAAGTAGTTAAAAAAAACAACACAACACAGAACTAGATGTGATTAACTTGAAACTGTTTTGAGACCAATAAAAGCTAGTGAAGGACCTGATTCAGTAGACAGTGCTTAATGCCATGGGATGCTGGCAAATTAAGCATTAAACTCAATATGATATCTTTGGAGGACTGGGCCCCAAATGTGATTCTTTGGTTTCATCTTGAGCTGTGGATGAGTAGGTGTATACTGTATGACGGCAAGGTTACTGTAGTAATTATTCATTAGCTTTAAATAACAGGGTAATTATGAAGGTAAAATTCATATACCCTGACACACCCTTTTTTTGCTGGCTTTTCATTTTCTGAGGAATGCCTACAGCCCTCTGCTTTGTGTTGTAAAACAGGGCACTGCCCCTAGTCGTGCGTGGTTGTTTCTTTGCTTTTTGCATGCTCTTTGCAAGAATGTGAACTGGGGTGAAAAGGTAATATGAATCAGGGAGGCAGGCACTTCAAGAGAATCAAAACTCAGTTTCTCCTATGCCTCCAAGGATAACGAAGGTCACCCTGGTGCCCATAAATACATGTATGCTGCAAGTAGGATTGGTTCTCTCCAAAAGTTCTTGAATTCTGTTTTCTCAGTTTCTGTTTGTTTCTCCTCTGGGACAAAAAGCAACTAGCAGAGCAGAAGGGAAGAGGCAGTATTTCGTGAGGACAGAAGCCCAGTCTGGTGATTTATACCCTGGATATTTAAGTCATCAGGTGCTTTTGGGTGCCATGGCATGAGCAGCGAGCTTGTTGCATAGGCAGAATTGGCAGAGTTTGAATGATTCTGGATATAAGTCCAGATCCTGGAATCAGTTTATCTTGGGTGGATTGAACCTTATTCACTATATTCAGAATCTTGGAGTTAAGTCCACAAAAATGACTCTGTCTTTTTACCTGTAATAAGCGACAATTGCACATGATGCAGTGTGGATATGCTCCGTATGTTTTGTGTTAGCTGCTCTTTTGCTGCAGACATGAAGGGCTGCCACACTGCATGGTGCCAGGAGGTACCAGCTAGGCAACGTGAGCTGTAGAGCACTGCAACCTGTATGCACAGCAGGAAAAAGGTCATCTGCACGCCTGTGGTCCTGTGCATAACTGCAGGCTAACACAGCCTCATTCTACACTCCTTCCTGTGCTGCAGAACCCATAACCCTGTGTTAGACAGCATGGCCTTCACCCAGTGAACGGAGTGGACAATTTGGCAAGGGCAATGTGCTCAGCAGAGCTCTCCCACCTACCTTGTCAAGGACAGTTTCTTTTATTGACAGTTTCTTTAACTGGAGTTGTTCAGTTTTGCATGGAGTCACGCTCAGTGGAAGAGACACCCTTGCTCTCCTTCATCCACCTGAGTGCTGCAGCCACTGGCTAAGGTTTCATTCCCTGTTTCTTGCACTATGAACATTATATTGTGACTGCACAGTGGAATGTAATAGAGCTCAAGCCTATAAAGATTATACACAGGAGTTCAGACCCTCCCATAGGAGGTGATACACGTGCCAGATTTCTTACCTCCCAGATAAATTCTCTACAGACTGGACTGTTGGGATAGAAGGGTCTTGAAGTACCATACTTCTCTGTCTTCAGATGTGCCTTCTTCAAGGTCCAGTCTTGTAGGTGTGCTCTGGGATCTCAGAGTGAGCTTTCCAAATGCGATCAACAAGAGGATGCCCAGTTTGTGATCCTAGGTAGATCTCAGATGTGAGACAAAGGCTAATGCATAGTGGTCTTTCAAATTAGATGTTTATTCACAACTGAGTAGCAGTGGTGAGGAGCAAAATGCTAATAACTAGTAAGTGCTAATATGTTTTGGGGCCAGTCACCTCGTGTTAGGCAAGCACCTGAGATCTTGTGTGGAACTTGCCTTTCACATTTTTCTGTTTTAGTGGAGAGGAAGTGAACAAAGAATGTAGTCTAAAAAGACCCATGTGGCCCATATGTTTGGTGTGTTCTGAACTTGACAGTTGAAGTTGTTCTAGTGCAGTAACGAGCTGGTGCAATTTCCATAGCAGATGAAAGGCTGAGAAGACTGGCGAGATGGGCCGACTTGTGGTAAGGGCAGAAATGAATTGTCAGAAACTGAAGTGGCTCTGAGGTTTTTGGAAGAAAACTGTCCCTGTCTTGGGGAGTATGGAGTGCAGATCTGTGACACTAACAGTGGCAAACTGTTTGAAAAGAAAATGGTTATTAGAGAGCTAATTCTTGAAGACTAATGGTGGCTTTTCAGTGGTGAGCTGTTTTGTTGGTGTAGTGTCTGGGTGCTCTATTCCTGCGCTAGAGGCCTCTTTTATTAGTCTGAGATATCCTGTGATGTAGTAAACCTGATTTTAAGAAAAAGCTGAAAGAGTGATTTGTAAACTGTTGGGTAGCTATACAGACAACTATTGGTCTTCATACAAAAAAAAAAAAAAAGCAAAAACCAAACCAACCAACCAAAACAACAAGAAGTCCCTTTGCACTGTCGCTGAATTAAGAAATGAACAGTAAGAATCTAGGCACGTAAAAGAAAGGTGAACTCCTGTCCAAGCAGCCTGGACAGGGTGATAACAGCTCAAATACTGATCGTTTTGTTAGTGGAGCTCTGCCTTTGCCTGTTTCTGTGCCTCCTCTTGCTCTTTGTCCTCAAAGCAGCACTCTTGTTTTTACACACCCTGGCAGCTTTGGAAAAAAAAAAAAAGCTTTATTAGGCCTTTCCAATACATCTCTCTGTTCATCTTCAGATAAATCCTGACAGTGCACCTGCTCCATTATGCACTCCAGCAGAAATGGAGATGCGGGACACAACTGCAGCACGCTCTACCATGCAGCATGACATGTGGCTGTGTGGAGTACTGGACAACTACTCAGTGCTTGACATCACAAGAGTATATGAGACCTTATAGAAATAAGGTTGGAATCTCTGTAAGAAATGTACTAAATAAACTGTCCTTTACACAACAGGAAAATGAAAACTGATACAGAAGTAATTTGTAACAGATAATCTGTGGTGATGTAGTTGTTTGCATTAGACCAACTGTAGTAGGTAAGCTGTACACAAAAGTTATGAGGAAAAATAAAAGGTTGAAAACACATACGTCCTTTTATTACAAAATACTGTAAGCTGCATACATGTGTGAGGTATATATAAATATGTAAAATTGTTCACTTACGCGTATTTCTTAAACCTCACAGCTGTATCATTTCATAAATAGAATCTGTAAGTGCCTTTGGTTATTTTGATTTCATAATACTAACATGTTGTTCTTCAGTAGTATTCATCTAAGAACATCTGAGAGCTGAGCAACTCTTTAAAAGAAGCATGTTTACCTGTATTAGTGGATTACTTAGCCAATGCGTCTGGTCTCATCACACGTTTTGGATCCTACCATTACTGAAACACTAAACCATTTTGAGAGGCACGTAAACACTTCAGTTAACAAACACAATGTTTCTGTCCTAGAGACTGGACCTTTCCATTCGCAAGGTAAATCTCTAAAATTGGATGCCCAGCTTTGGATGCTGATGACTTGACCATGCCGGACAATTATAAATGCAGTTGTCTTCAAAGGTGCTATTGGTGCTGAGCACCTCTGAAAGGCTGAGTGAGGAGATCAGGTGTCTCAGGCAGAATTCCGTGAACTGACACTTCTGTGAATCTTAGCTTTGATTCACATTGATCAAATTTAGCCCTGATTCCTACAGATTGTTGATGTATCAGGTAGGAACAGGACCCTTTCGTGTTGCCTTTCCGTGCTCTGTGTTGACCACAGAGTCATTCTTCTTGTGTCGCTCTAATGAAATGGTTGACATGTCAGTCCATTACTTTAGAGGTGAATGGCTGTATGGAAGGTAATACTGGAGGCCCTTGTGGCAAAGCAGAAACCCTGTCACACTATTTCCTTTCTGATCTCCTTAGTTTTGACAATTGTCATGGTGTGTGTGTGTATGTGTGTGTGTGGAAAAAAGCTTTCTGTATCCTGATTTCCATCAGTGACGTTGGTCAGTGAACCTTTTTTTTTTCAGTGGAGTTAATCCAGTCTCTTTATTCTTTTTCCATTTTTTTTCCCATTTGCAGAGCAGCAGCGGAGGAAGAGTGAATTTTTAATTGAAGTGGTTGAGACTGGTCTCTTCGTTCTGTAAAAAGTATCGGTTTGTGGAAGTCTGAATTATTTTGTAGACAGAAGTGAATAAAAACTCCATTATAGATTCTGAGAAAATCAGGACTGTAAAAGCATAAAATGAGCGTCTGCTTATTAAGTAGGGTTATCTGTCGTACATGTGTTCAGGTTTAGCAAGCACAAGCAGAAAACAAGGAATCTTCTCACCTTTAGAGAATGGTATCCTGTCTTTTTCCTTACGGTGTCCTGTACCAACGTAACATTATGGTTTCAGTTAAAAGCTCTACACTTAAGAACAAACAAAAAAACACAACCTTTCCCCCTGCAATGTAGAGACTGAACAGAATTACAAAACATTTTAAACAGGAAAAGCTGCTGCTAGAGTTTTTTTTTTTAAAAAAAAAAAAAAAGAGGAAGGTGCTATTGCTAAATTAGGAAGTGGAAGTTCATATGAAAGACGTTTTCCTCAGGAAAAGATTGGTAAATGTTAGGCAAGGTGATCTGCTATTGCAGTATAGCAGCTCTTAACTCTCTCACTCTGAGTTCTTCCAGTATCACATTCTGTCTGTGTACATCACGTAACCGGTACCCAAACAATAATAGCATAGAATGAGGTTCTACCTGATGGTCTGGGTAGTAAATGAAGATTCTGTAATAGCAATGTATTTGGCATTAGTGATGACTAATGATTACCAGCTCTTTTTAGCTGTGTTTTTTGGTGTCAACCCTGCCCCCACCGCCAGTGGGGACCAGGAACAATATACAGGAATCAGTATCACGTTTTGTGGTCAAGATGCGTTCTATGCAGATAATAATTTGTTATAAATATATCAATGTTCATTCAAAAAGTTTTTCTGGAGTGCTTTAGGGGGAAAACAGCAATAGTATAAAACCATATGATTTCCCATTCTGATTCTTCATCATTTCACAATGCGACTTTTAAAGCATGATTCCCCACGTCAATTTTTAAATTTAGTATTGTCTTTTTTTTTTGTGTGTGCATTAGTTTACTTGTTCATTCCAGTATGTATGCTAGGTTTTTCAGTTGATGATTCCAGTTAACCAGTTTAATTAATTACAGTTTGTTCAAAACCCACATGAAATAGCTGGTCTCCAACCCCAAAAAATCTTAGGAAGAAAAAGAAAAACAAACAAACTTCTTTATGCTTGTGGGTTATATGGGTGAGATCCAAGAATTCAGATAGCAAATGTTAAAAAAAGAAAAAAGACTTCTCTGTGGAAGAGGAGGCTCAGTAAGGAATTATTTGATGCGTTTCCCTTCTTTCTTCTCAGAGGCATGCAACAAAAGGACAAGCTCAGTGGTCACAAGCTGTAACAAGAGACATTTCAACTAGTTATGAGGAAAAACTGTCACTGTGAGGGTAGTCCCGCACTGGAACTGGTTACCCAAAGAGATTGTGAGTCTCCACTCTTGGAGATATTCAAAAGCTGAGCCTTGAGCAATGTGCTGTAGTTGGCTCTGTGCTGAGCTTGGCAGCTGGACTGGAGATCTCCAAAGATCTCTTCCAACCTCAGCTATTCTGTGATCGTGTGGTTCTGTATATCTTAGTTTTCTAAATGGTTTATAGGCCAGATTTTTCAATACTGTAGCACAAACATAACTTATGAGGTTAAGTCATTTCTCTATGAAAAAATGGGTGAATTCAGCATACATATTTCTAAATAGACTCAGTTCTATGTTTATTATGCATTTCAATGATTTTAAGCAAAATAATTTGTCCTGTTTGTCTTTTCCCTTGTCCCTTGATCTTGTCCTTTAATGGAAGGTTACAATCAGATTTATAATTTTCTAGCCTGTTTCCCATCTTATAGGAAGGACCAACAGTACAACAAACTGCATTTAAACACTATCAGTTCCACAGAGTAATTTGACCACTGGGAATTATGCATGCTGCAGGACTATGGAAGTTGAATTTCCCTTGTGAATAGTAATAGTTTTATCCCCACTCCCCAAATGTCCACATGTATGTGCCAAATTCTTTGTGAAATTTAATTACATTTTGAAGGACATTGAAACCACGGTATCTGTATTCGGAGTGGTTGGCTCTTGTAGATGATGTCTTTTGCATGATGACCTGCAAATAATTGCTGTGATTATTATGTTTGCTAATTACTTTTAAATAATAAATCTGAGGCACTTTTAATAAGTTTCACTGGTTGGAAAAGGCTTTGTCATATGATATAATTATTTAATAAGCTAAGGAAAAGACTGAAAAAATTTTACTCTTTTGCAAATGTTACTTCTCTTTTAACGTGAAATATTATTCTAATGCTTTAGAAAGTGCTTATCTTTGGTCTGAGCAATTATCTGATTGGCACCTTCTTTCTTTCTCATCCCCACTATCTTTTCCCTTGTCTGGCTTTTTCAGTTTCCCTTTTTCTTTCCTGAGCACTGAATAATTAAAAAAAAAAAAAGTCTCATTAAAAAGTTAGTTAAATATGTATGTTTTAACAATTATTTCTAATGGAAAACTCCACTTGTGATGGCTGCTGCTATTATATGTATTTTGAAATCATTCTAGATTTGGAAAATGCATCTTGTGTGGACAGACAAAACCTTTCCCTTCCAGAGGTAATTTCTGTCCTGACGGTGCTTGATTCAACATGCTTAGACTATATATGACATGAAAAAGTGGGGAATGGAGAAGCATATGTAGAGCCTGAAGAAAATAGTTATTAAAACAATTTAGCTTGCCATTAAATCTCACAATTTTTGAATATAAATAGGTTGCTCTTCCCTTTGTCTCATCTGCCATTCTGTTATAGCAGAAAACCTCATGCTGAGCAGAATGGGCTCAGAAATAGGGTAGCCCAGTAGTGAAAACAGAACTAGAAGCCAGGATCTTGATTTTTGGTCTGACTCCATGAATGACGAGCTGTATCATAGCTGTATCATCCTGTGCAACTTACCTAACCCCTGAGTCTCACTTACCACTCTGCAAATGTCATATAACAACATAGGATGCTGAGAGGTTTAATTAGAATTAATTTTAGTCTTTCAAGTACTGTGCGTTTCTCAGATGAAACGTGCTGTGCAAGTGTGAAGGATAATTATTATGTTGCGTCTGTGTTTTTCTGATACATTATTACTATTCTTTTATTAACCATGTTTTGAAAAAACCCCATGGTACTTACTGGTTTTCAGTTTTGTTTGTATGGTTTAAAGTTAGTCCCTATGAGCACAGTAAGTAATTAAACTAATATTGGCATTGAGATGTGGTTTTTTTCATTTGAGAATGCTAATGGCTATTAGTAAATTGCCACAAAATGTCTGTCTGTTTTGATACTTTGAGCACCTTGAATCATGCACTTAAGTGTAAGATGGGTCTTATTGCTATTAAATGTAGTGAAGTAGCCAAGCAATAAAAACCTACAAAGTCTCTGTTGATGGTTTCCTTGTAGCTGGTCAGACTTGACCCACATGGCATTACAGAGCAATCATTCAGAAAATTGTCCTAGCAATCGGTGCCGGTGCCTCCTTAACTATTTGCCAGTCTTGTCAGGAGCTGAGCATACCTTATGCAACAAGCCACCGCCTGTTTCTCCTTTTTTTTTCTTTTTTTTGTCAACTGAAACACTGAAGTCTGGGAAAGCTGAGATACCAGGGGATGACACGTAGCACATGGAAGCACACTGTCCTGTTGGATAGGAGATAACTGTGTTGTTTCCAGATGGAATCACTGCTACACGAGAAATAAAAATAACTGATTGTAGCAGAAACTGTGTCCCAAGGACTTAATATTTCAGAAGGTGTTGAGTTATAAACTGTGCTTGTACTTGAACATGGATTTGAGCATGTGATTGGGCTTTTCTCGTTAGCTGAGTGTTCATGAGCCCTAAATAGAAAGGCAGTATTAACAAATAAGATCAGATCATTTTGAGATAATGAACTTCTTTCAATAAGGTTATTGTTTTATAGGCAGGTCACACTCTTTTTGTCCTTACTTGCCATGCACCATGAAGTTTTACTCTAATGCACAGGGCTCCTGTGTTAATTGCAATGAGATGAACATGTCCAGAGAGCCAGTTTCCTCCAGTCGAGGCCACAGATGCGATGAAGTAGACTCACCTTGCTGTTAGACATACTGCCTGGAAAACTGCTTGAGCTGCTTTGGTGCCCTGTCATTCCAGAGTAGACTAGAATATAAAAATGACAAGGAGATGAATAGATTTGTACTATTCTCATGCTTTACGGGAACAACATGCAGATAAGTTTAGGTGTACTGCAATGCTACCCCGACAAAATGTAGACCCAGCTCATCCACCAAAGCCACATTTTTGTCTGACTCTAGTAAAACCACTCTTAAGCAAGTCCTTAACAGTGGCAGTCTTACTAGTATAGTTGTCTCCACTGTCTTCATCCTAACTGTTAAGTACCATTTCATGATCTGGACAGACACAGGCTGGGGCTGGCCTGAAACTGAAAGTATACGTCTGGCCAGTGTAAGCTTTGTCAGATTAATGCAATAGACTTCTTCGCTAGCATAGACCAGATATTAACTTCAGGATTCTAAATGTTCAAGAAAAGTGTTTCTTAAATGCTAATCCAGCCCTGACTGAGCTCCGTTAGCGTGGGAACTGTAGGCTGATAGCCAAGTGCCACGTGCTGGTTGGCCGTTCTTTTGCAGGTAGGAGTCTTGTCTTTGGCTTACCTGGCAACTTGTAGGATAAAGTTGCCAAATAAAGATGCACCTTTTTTTGAGGCTCATTAGTTCAAAAATGTTATTTTACGTACTTTGCTATTATCAAAAAGAATGGTGTGGTACTGGAGTGTTCTCAGAGCAGGGATAGGCAGATACATTTGATGACCCCATTTGTGTCTCCCTTGCTCTCTGCATCAGTCAGTGATGCCTGCATTAATGCATAGGATTTGAGATCTGAAGTAATGTCACAAACTAAACGCTGATTGTGCTGTAATGTCTGATGACCACTCAGGTGCCTGGGATCTGATGGTTCTGGCACCATACTAGGCACACAGCAGTTTGCTGTCCAGCACATTTCTGCTGCCCTTTGAGAAATAACTGATCATGGATATGAATCTAGCTGAGCCAATGACAAAGAGACTACCGGGTTTATGAAGAGACTGACAGACAGCAAGGGAATGCAGATGGATGCTACACATTTGCAAGTGTTTATTATTTAAAGTCTGTGACTGGGAAATACATAGAATGAAAAGGTCAGAGAAAGACAGTGTGCCTTGCTGGCTTTGCCTTGCAGATTTTAGGATCAAAAAGAAAGAAGGAGGAATATGTCACATTGCAGGTAATTAAGGATTCATCAGGAAATAAGGAACACTTGGTCCTTTCATAGCTTTGAGGACAAAAGGTGAAGGGTATCTGGTATATCTTCCATATGTGGCATGCTAATTGGAGGGATAGAAATGAGGTATTTGGCAATCTGAATCTAAGCTCTTATAAATGTAAATTGGTTTTGCTTAATGAGTTTGCTGGTAAGCTCAGTGATTTACATTTGGAAACATAAAAGATTTTTGATGATATATTTGTAAATTACAGCTAGTCTACTTGCCAAGTTAGCCCTAAAGATTTAATAATCTATCAGTGAAGAATTATTTTTTCTTTCCCTATAAGTATTTGGGATTTGAATGATGATTCCTAAAAGTTGCAGTATTTTCTCATTACCAATGCCTAATTGTTATTGTAGGTGTAGTCTAGGCTGTTAGCATTTTAGTCCAAGTCCTTCCAGAGTTTTGAAAACCTCACATTGGGAATAGCGTACAGAAATAATTTGTTTCTCAGACCTTACAAAAGTGTTGGGCTTATTCCAATTAGGTATAGCTTTGTTTTTGAGGATGAAGAAGAAGCACCGTCGTTTGGTTTTGATAGACATTCCCTGGCCCAGATAAAATGAGTGACTGCGTCCAGCTGAGCTGAGCCAAAACAAGCACCTTCTGGACAGTTATGTCCTGCAAATTTGCAAGTTTGTTCGTGATGGAGTGGACACGATTTATCTGTTAAGGGCTGTAACATGAGAAACGTCAAGAGGAGGAGTTACGCATTATTACCACTAGATGGCAATTAAGACACATCAGATAGAAGTGGCTGGAAAAGCTAGCCAAAAGCTTTCAAACTCATGTAGCTTACTTCAAAGTGTTAAAAGCTGAGCTTTTGAGTAAGACTTTGGGATATCTGTATTTTCCTTGGAGTAGAGCATGCAATAATTTCCATATGACAAAGAAAAGATTGTTAAAGCTCAACCGAATTTTGGATTGCACGTTTGGATTCATACATACATGTCTTGGCAGTTTTGGAAAGGATGTATTTGGTTTCTGTGCTGTAGAACCCCCACCTCCTTGGGGAGGGGGAGTAGTAGAGTCAGCAGCAAGTAGGAGAGGTCTTGGCAGGGTGGCCTCTTCAAAATTCACTGCCAGGAAGCTAGAAGAGCCCTAATTAGGCAGGCAAGTAGAGTCTAATCCAAAGCTTGCTGAAGTTAATGGGAGTATCTCAGTTTTGTGCTTTTTTTTTTTTTTTTTTT
>VXAL01016201.1:0-62259 GCA_013399475.1 Chauna torquata | reverse complement strand
TTGTTTTTTTTTTTTTTTTTTTTACTGTTTCAGGTAAACCTACCAAATGACTGTCCTCTTTAGCATTTTGCTTTATATGTGTTATATCATCTACTGCAATTGCTAGCATATTAGGTATAAATGCATGCCTTTATTATTTGTAATGAAGATATGACGTTCACATGCTCTGTATGAATAACTTACAGGAATACATGTGATGTAACTGAATTGTTTTTCTGTTTTTTCCTAATTAGGGTTTGAAACAGTATAATTTTCTCACGTGTGTGTTGTAGAGTATAATTTCTTTGAATGAAGGGGAGAGGCACCTTTTATCCTGACTTTTGCCTTAATACATTTCAGTTAAAGTTCTAATTAAATGCAGAATGTCACATGTTGGGCTGCCCTAGCATACACCCGGGGACCTTAATCACAGCTGGTCTTGGACTTACAAAATATCATAGCTGGCAGAATTCAGGCAAAAGCTGCAATGGAGTTAATCCTACTTCTCTATTTAAAGTTGCTCCAGTACTCGCAATACTCATCTCAGAGATAACTAATGTAAAATACTGGAAGTGATTCTCTGCTCCATAATCAGGAAAAAATTCCCTCTAGATTCAGTGGGAATTCTGCCTGGGTAAACCCGCAGGTATTGTGTGCATTGTGAGATTGCATGCAAAGGAAGACTGTCGCTATAAACAAATTTTATGGCCTGATTTAAAAAAAAAAAAAAATCTAAATAAAGATTAATGGAAACAGCTTCTCTGATTACACCATTACTTTATGCTTATTTGAGCAACTTTAAATAGATAAGAAAATATGAGTTTCAATCTGTGCCTGGTGCCCCAGAGTAATTGAAACTCCCCTCTGTTGCAGAAGTGCTGGCTAGAACCACTGTAAAGCAGTAAAATATCTGTCAGATATTCTTGCAGAATTCTGTTTTTGTCTGTCAAAGTTTATTCTCCCAATTCACAGAATATTAGTGTAATTTCTATACTTATTTTAAAAGATATACTTAATTCTTTCGTTACAGAAGCACAACATACGAAAAATGGACGATTAGCACTTTCAGGGTTTTCATATTGGTAAGTCACATTGGATTCAGATAGCTTTGTTGTTTTGTGAAGAGTTATTTGTGATTGCTCAAGGACATTGGTCAATGGTTGACCATGACTGCTGCATATTGTACACAGAGAAGATTTCTATGTTTTTCAGTTTAGCTGAGTTAATGTAGCATCCCTGAAAGGCTCGGTTTACTTCTGCAAGATGTTGAGCTGCCAGTCTCAGGAAGTAATGAAGTTCCCTGTTTATATGAACGGGTGATATAGCTGCCTTTTAAAATAAAGACAGATGAGTTTGTCCCCATCTCCTGTCAGCCAACTCTTGATATGCTCTGGGTAAACTCTTTCATATTCTAGGCTTGGGCTTCCCCCTTATCCTTTCAGTGCTCTCATCCTCTGATCAAATCTTCTCTTGTGCTACCTTTTTCAGCATAGTGGACAGGATCAAGGAATTGATCAGTTGCAAGGGGACAGGGCTGGATTAATCTGGGAGGGAAATGAAGAACAGTGTTCATGTGGGTACTTAGTGAGATGGGGGAAACTGTCGATTTGTGTACTTTGACCAGATCTTTCAGACTTGGAGGATAGATTCAGGTAAGAACTTAGTTCTTAGGCAGTGTTGGCTTAACTTCCTCATGGAGCACTGAGGAGGCTGCACAGTGGTAACAAGGTGGCTGCCAAACAAGCCGGTTTGAATATGGGAAACGATGTAATTGGGTTAGTGCATTGTTCCTATGGGACAGCCTGCCATTCTTCTGATGAGGGTAAACCAGACCAGGCAGAGCATGAAGTTAACGTATTTGTATCATCTCTGCTACCTGAGCTCAGTCAGGTCTCATTCCAGTCTCTGCCAGTGGCTTCACACCATGTCTTGTCAGGCTATCTTCCAGCACTTGGCCCATGGAGATAGCAGAGCCCTACATCAGCTACGTGTGGAGGGCACTGGGTCTCCAGTGGGAATATCTAGCCAGGCAGATGGATCTGTGGGCCCACAAAGAGCAGGAGCTGTGATTCATAGCTCAAACCGCCATCCCAAGGATAGGCACTGACTCCTGTTCTTTGAAAGAATTAAGTAGAAGTCACTCTTTTTTAAAAGATGATTTTACCCACTTTTGTCTATAATTGCCTAGCAGGTTAGTGAGGAAACCAATGTTCAGAGCCTCCTCAGGTAGGAGAGGCTCCAGCTTGCATCTTCTTCCTCCCAGGAGAGCTTGCTTTCACCCTTCTTGTGGTGTTTGCTGCCTGTAAGAAGGAAGACAAGACAGTGTGAGAGGACAAGTGCAAGGGAGGGAATAAATCTGTCAGTCAGTGAATAAGGAATTCACCAGAAATCAGGATCTAGTCCCAATTCCAGACAGTTCCCAGGTGAACTCCCTGAGTACCTGGTGAGGGAGACAGGTTCATGTTATCTTCTCCTTTTTGTCTTTGGTCCAAGAGTTCTGAATTACTTTCTACACATGAGCATGGCTTCAACAGAGTGTGCATTGCTCTCTGTGTTTTGAGAGAGTGAGGCCTTCTGATTGCTGTCAGGCATAGCTGAGACCATCTGACAAGAGGCTTTGGTGGGTGAGTGCTGAATTCCTGCATCCTGATCCAGGTACCTCTTGTGTAGGTGCTGAGCAGAACTCAGGGAACAAGAATATGTGGTAAACATCAAGGATTCCTCTGAAGTTAGGGCATATCGAGATTAGGTGTCAGGTTTTTATATCAGTTTTGTACTAAGGCACCTACCTTCCTCCTAAATTATATTTTAAAATGCCTGCATCTTTCAGTAGAGTTCATCCTTGGATGCCTATGCATTCTTGTAAACAAAAGTGGCCTGTTATTCAGAATATTTGTATCTAGTGCTTTGATTTAGTTCATTAGAATATGCAAAAGACAGAAAATACCTTATACTTTCAAATGAGTTATTGCTAAGCCTTGAGTGGCAGGATATTGGTAGGGTTGTCCCACGTCAAAAGGGGAGTGTGGAAAAAATGCAAGAAGATGACAGTGCAGTCACTGAACATCAGCTGTCAGAAGCCTGAGAGAAGCAGATATTCAATTACTGTACATGACAGACTGTAAATGTTGTTCTTCTGGTGCTTAAGGATAAATTTTAATGGATTTCTTGTAGTGTCTGAACTGATTGGAGCCTCTGCAGAACTGAGATGTGCAAAATAAGTTAGTGTGAGACTGCTTTACCCTGAATGAGGTGCTATGACAGATCTCACAAATAAAACACGGAAGGTTTCATTTTGCTGGCAGCAAGAGATCAGAGTAGAGCAAAGGCCTTGCAGAATAGTGTGATAACCACTGGAGAATCCTTGGTCAGAGAGGACCAATGTGCTGATTCATGCTCTGGCACTCGGAATGATTGTGCTGTTTGTTGGGAATCACTTCATTGTATCAGTGGAACTGAGGTGGAAAAAGTCTAGGAATTCATTCTGGCTCTTCATTAGACTTCATGACTCCTGGCTGTATTTTACATTGCAGTATCTTTCTGCTGCCAGAGAAGGTTTGAAAGAACCATGTGGCAATGTTCCCTGCCAGGAGTGAGCCTGATATAAGATTGCTGGTGGGCTTCTATCCCATCTCCTCAAACACACAGATGACCTTCTGTTCCCCTTTCTTTAGTAATTCCAGGCAAGTTAATGGTTGCTACTGGAGGTTAATTAAAAGGTGGAAAGATGCCCAGAGAATGGGAGGAATGTAGTCCCGGTGAATAAGTCATGGAACAGGAAATGTGAGAAGACCTGGGCTCCAGCACCAGCTCTTCTGCAGAGCTGGTGTATGTTTACTGTGTGTCTTTTTGCTTGTCTGTGAAATAAAGCTAAACAGTTTGCCTCTGCTTTGTAGTATTTGAGGTTTGTGGGTGAAAATGTCTATGTAACTGCTAAGCAAATCTTATAAATTGCTTTCTATATTGTGGGACCATCTCATTTCAGATATAAGCTCTGAAAATCCTTCAAAAACTCTTCAGTGTTCAGGAGAAATTATTTGAGAACAAGTAGCAGGACTTCAGGCGCAGTGAAGCTATAACAATATTGCAGTGCCGTAGCATTTCAGTTCCTCAATCACTGTGTGAAAAGAGGACTTAATTTTGAAAATTGCCAGGGGTTGCCAGACAGCAGAAACAAATGAAAACATTATTACAATTAGTGCAGGTAACATTATTAAAAGTAATGGGCAATATGATTGTACAACTAGTAGTTACGTATTTATCCGAAGTTGTGACTTTTTTTTGCTGAGGGGTGGTAAGGGAAGGTATAATGGCTCAGCAGCTAGTTAAAAAGGTGCTTTTCTGAGAATTTTGTCTTGTAATGGAAGCAAAATCCACGTGCAGCACCCAATGTGCCGGAGGATGAGTTCCAAGCCAGTCTGCTGTGTTGCTGTGTTCCAGCGGCAGTTTTAATGGACATCTGCTATAGTTCTGCTAGGAAAGGGTTCCAACTCTGCTCAAATATATATACAGCATGAAGATACATTTTAGTAAGCTCGTCTTCTGTTTATTTAACCACAAAGATAGCTTTTTTTTTTTTGCTTGACAGTCAGCTGTTAACTATCTTTGCTGACATGGGCTATTCAGTTGGAGATGTATTTTTTGTTGTTGTGTAGTTTCAGTTTAGCTTTAAAATCTTTTATGCTCCAGTTACCATAAGGAAAGCTGCAAAACAGCAAGTAAATCTTGAATGCTATGAATTCTGTGACGCGTTCTCCAAATTCCAGATGGGAATGTGTCAGGAGGAAGGGGACCAGTCATGAGTGTATGTATATAAGCAATCAAACAAAAAAAAGTCATGTGTCTCTCCCATTAACCTTGTTTTGTTCCAGTTAAAGGTTTTCTGGTTGGTGTCCTGCAGCAGATAAAGTATGACAACGAGAGCAAGCACTTCCTTTTTGTGGAAGCTGAAGAGGGTGGTGTTTTTACAGGGTCCAACTTGTGGGAATAGTTGAAATAAACAAGAAACTCCTAAGTGGGGTTGGGATCTTGAAATATGCTCATTTTGCTGTACAACAGAAGAGCTATCACTGATGATGAAAATACATGACATCCTAAGACATCTTGAAGCCGCACTGTTTAATGTTCCCCCTTGTGGAGCCCCACTGTTGCCGTGGGGTTGATTTGCTGATGTTGTTAAGGCTGGCAGAGCTTCGCAGGCTCTTTGCTGCCAGCATGTCCAGCTCAGAGCTGCTGTGTCAAGTCACTCCTGTGACTGCTGGTGTCAAGAAGGAGGTTCTTGGGCTCTGATGCTAGTATGTCCCATACAATCTGAGCGCTGCTTCTTCTTCCTTTTGCTGTGAGGGCTTTCTATCACTTCTGACAGTGCACAAACCTTTTGAGAGTGAAACTGAGGGCCAAGGTGAGACAACATCCTCTGAGAACCACGCCACTGGATCTCTGTTGATCCCAACCTTTACTGCTGATTTTTCCTTTGGCCCAGTGTGAAGAATCTGGCTTGACTTGAGCTAGATTTCCTAGGGCAGCTGCAATTTAGTATTAGTTCTTGGCATCGTACACCTTTAACTTGAAAAGAGTATGTGTCAGTGTTTTGTTGTTGTTTTTTTTTGTTTTGTTTTGTTTTGTTTTTTGCTTTTGAGACTTGCCTAGATTGAAAGATGATAATAACTAAGTGTTGCTAAGGCAATTTCCATTGTTTTCAATACCCATTTTCCTCTTTCATGGTAAATCCCTGGAAGTTCAGTTTGACACTAGAGTAAAGAAACACATTAAAAAATCTGTAGTTAAATAGTACACGCAATAAATAAATTGATGCAGATATACCTCTGAATTTCTTAGGCAAACGTTCTGTGACACTATGCAAACTGGGTACTGCATATATCTTTGGATACATGTCTGTGCAGGTACCCTTATGGTACCTGTACATGCAAGTAGCCTTATCGATATGCTGTATTTGCATATGCATATTTGGTTTTTTTGCACAGAAAACATTCTTCACTGTCTGGAATTTTTGCCCAAATTGTACTTTTGCTTTTAATGCTTTTATTGGAGATTGTAGAGGAGTGAAAGGTAAAATTGCTCCAGGAATTCACATTCAGAAAATGCATTAAGGTACAGACAAAACTTGAAAGTCTGTGAATGAAAAAGAGAAAAAGGGAAAAAAAAAAAAAAAGAAAGGAGAAAAGAAAATCTCAACTGTGAAAGTCTCTAGGCAAGAAGCATGGGTATTCAGGAGGATAATGCTGGTCTCCTGTGGAAGATACACATCTAGCCAGCTGGAGAATGAAACTGTAGCCAGTGCCAGTAGTGTGAGGACAGGGGACAGATCTCAGCTAGCACAGCTGTACTGTTCCAACATGTTCAGCATGTCTGCACCTCCTCCAGTAACACAGCACTTGCTTTCTCTGGCTTCCTTCTCAGTTTGTACGATACCCTCCAGGCCAGTCCCTGACAAACATACAGCTGGACTGAACTGGACTGTCAGCTGCAGAAAGCGTCAACAAAGAGGTTCTGATTCTGTGGGGCAGACAACAGCAATTATAATGTTGCAGAAGGTGACCCAAATGTGTTTCATGACTTCTATGCTCATGAGATTTATCTGCCCTTATTTACAAATCACTAGCAATAAAATCCCAAAAGGCAAGATGACAAAAATCAGATGACTGGTGTTTTTGCAGAGGTGATGTATGGCCTGACCTACTTGTATATATCATGTATTGCTTACGCCAGCATGATGACTGATTTCAGTGGTGCAGGCAAGAAGGGTTAATGTCACCCTTTGGCAATGGCATTGTTCTTAAATCCCACATAAGGCCCATTTAGAGAGTTTCAGTGAGACTTCAGCAGTGGATAAGACCTGCCAAGAGTTTTTGTGCTGGAGGAGTACGGGTTGGCAGGATCAGCCCTAACACGTTAAGTGCTGTTTATGATATTATTATTGCATTGTGAATTCATTTCCCACAGAGACAGACTGGAGATGCAATGTTCAGATTCAAACTTCCTCTGTGCTCTGGGGTGTCAGCTCCATGGTTTGTATTTGGGCCAATTTCAAACGTCTAGTTATTAACAGCCGTACTCAGTATTGTGTTTATAGGCTATACTATAAACTGTATGAAGAATGCAAACAGTTGATTTTCTTGAAAAGCCTAGGAAGATGTTATTTTCAAGAATAAAGGGAACATAATCACCCTTCATAGGTAAGATATGTTATTTACACTAAGGGGATTCATGTCAGTACGTTTTAAGTAAGTTGCTTGGCTGAACTTGTTATCTAGCTGCCAAGAACGGAAGTGAGAGAGAAGAGCCAGTGAGAATTATTGGACTCCACACTCTAAACTTACATCATGTAAACATTTGTAACATGACTTTTATTTTCAGCATTGACCATTCTGGTGGGGGCCTCTTTGTTGCTTTATTGCTGGCAGACTGCGTTTGATGGCACTTTTT
Organism: Chauna torquata; assembly: GCA_013399475.1. Lineage (NCBI taxonomy): Eukaryota > Metazoa > Chordata > Aves > Anseriformes > Anhimidae > Chauna > Chauna torquata. The sequence continues at coordinate 54,834 of VXAL01016201.1, read as the reverse complement.
GGCTTATCTGTGAGGAAGCAGCAGTCCAACAGACCTGGAACTACACGATATTTGCAACATGTACGATTAAAACTTCTGGTCATCCCTTTCTCTCTCCAGGTTCCCAGCAACAGCCAGCTGCTTGGGTTTAAGCACTTCCTTATGCCCCTGCTGTTAACGCTGACTTGCAGTGACTGATGGTCCCACCCTGCTTTCTCAGCATGTAGTGGTGAAATCAGTAATCATGGATGAGAGAAAGGGGCTGTTTTCCATTTCTCCTTAGTCTCGCAGTTACAAAAAAAGGGCATCAGTTCCAAGTATATAATTTTCTGTCACAGAATAACATCAGATAACAATTTGCAGTGTACCCGGCAACATTTACCTTGGGACAAGAAGCAGAGTTTTTCAGTAAAGTCCAGCCTTCTTACTGGTATCAGTAGTACTTTGGTCTTTCATTGCATCAAGATTTCTTACTACAAAATCACTTGAGTTCATGTTAAGGATGAAATGCAGAATTCAGACAAGTTTCTTGTTTCTTTTAGATGCGTATTGTCTGTGAAACAACACAGAGCAATGCAGAGTAGTGGGGAAGAGGGGAATAATTCAGGTTTCTTCTGTTGTGCAGTTTTCAGATTTCTGATGATGCTACAAGTATCTGACCCAGTGCAATTACATGGGTGAAGTCCATAAGTTTTTCTTACCATTTGTTGCAGTTCATCAACTTTGTAGCATTTAGGCTGCAGACAGCTCAGTTTATACACAAGTTTTGTTTGTTGTTGTTGTTTTCAGAGCCCCTTAATGCTCCTCACTGACCCTTTTATAAGCTATAACTTTTGCTCACACTCCATAAGTCAGGGAGTCTTTAGTAAAAGAGCCTATCAAGAAAAAAAATCTGGGATCCTTTCCAGGGAAAGGCATGTATAATAGAGAATTCTGGCAGTTTTTCATCTGGCACTAATTTATTATTTCAAGCTGGATTACTCTTTAGACTATAATAAACAGCATTTTACATCTAACAAATCACTTTTAATATCCCTGACCTTGACAATGTGTATCTACTATGGATTTAAAAGAAAAACTCTAACCAGAAAAACAGTGGGTCAAAACTGATGTAATCATAGTTCTTTAAGTTTCAGCATTCCTAGTGAAATGAAAGTTAGAGGGAAGAATAGGTGGTTTTAATAGAGACATCTGCTATCTCAAGTTATGCCATATATGCTAAGTTTTGAAGAGCACAATCTTTATGTTTAGTCTAAAAGGATTTAAATGATATAATAATGGAAGAGGATGTTAGATTCAATGAAGTGATAGCAGTGTTTTGCTGAAGTCAGGAGGCTGCTGTTCGTCCACCCTTAAGAATTCAAACGAATATTTTATCAACACATTCAAGCTGTGTTTAAATGAGAGTTACATTCATACTTATGTTCCTTTTTATCTCAAGTTAAAAAAGATTGTTCTTTTTGTTAAAAACACATGTAAACCCCCAAAAGACAACCATGCCGGAGGGTTCTCCACGCCACTGGGACATGCTGTCCTTCTTCTTTAAGACAATTGGTAGCTAGGGAGTTGCTCACATGTCCCTAAATGGGAGAAAGGATGAGAAGTTGAAATATGTCTTGGTTTCAGAGCAGCAGAAGACTGCTTGCTTTGTGATCTAAGCAACCGGCTGACTCTTTCCTGTTCTTTACTGCCATTTCTAAATGTCCACATAGAATATTTTCAGACTTATTGAAACATGATGCTGGTCGCTAGGCAGAAGTTCTCCGTCTTCTTCCGGCTACATCGCCTGTATTTTAAGTTCTAAACCAGTTAGGGGAAAGGTAACACGGGTAGATGCTTTGCATAATTGAGAAGCAGTTAGTATACATGTGTGCGCACACACTTACACAGAGCTGTGTGTAAAGTGTGTGTCATTTTACAATATGTTTTGAATTTTCTTAATCACTTTATTGATGAAAGAAAGCTCTAAGCCCTAGCTTGTTATGACCATCCAAGTAGTAAAGAAATGGCTGCTTATTTGTGAAGAAATGGCTTCTTATTTGTGTAATACTATTAGTAGATGTGCTCCCAGGAATGCTAACCCACTGTTTCTCTTAATGGCCTGCACCTGACTTCAAAGCTCACTGAAATTAACCTTATTAGTTCTACTCACGTTGTCATTACGCAGACACCTGTTCAATGTAGTCCCTGTATTCTCTCTTTTTTCTTTCTTTCCTCCTTCTCCAAAACTTTTTAAGGTGAGGCTTGGCTCTCCTGTAGATTCTTTTAATTTCAAAAGTTAGGAATTACTAGTTCTGTTTCTATCCTGTACTGCTGGTATTTTTCAAGGGCATGGAGATGGGAAGTGGTTCCCAAAATAAACAATAAATATTTATTGCGGAATATTACAGAGCTTCTTCTATGATTTTAATGCTTTAGTGATTAGATTAGCTTGATGGTGCCTCTCTTTAGCATTTCCTTCCAATATCTTAAGTGTGTGTGTATGTGTCTGTAAAATATATTTTTGCAAGGATGTTTTTGATATAAAACCTATGACATAAGAAGGCATTCTTGGTTTATTATTATGGAGGATATATGGAGCTTTCTAACAGTGTAAATTTAAGGTTTTCTCGATGTGCTATTATGAGATTTTTAAGAAGACAGGAAAAGAAACATTGTGACGGTTTGTAATAGCTTTCCAACTATTAAACATCTTCTACTTACCCTCTGTAACAGAGTGGAGCTAGCTGACTTCTCCAAGCTGTGATCATTGGGGCCCCAAGAAGTTTTGCTTCAGGAACTCTGCAGTCAGGGATGTGTGCACAAAGTGAACACACTCAAAGAATTTAAAGAGCAATCCCTAATGATTTTTTTATGGGGATGTTGGATGAATCCTGCATCTCATTCATGTATGCACTCTCTTTGTAGCCAGGAGATTGACTATATGACCAGAAAATGGTGAAATGTATACAAAATATCATGTAAATTTATAGCGCTGAATAGAGGAATTTGAATAATTGTAAAATATGCAGACATCCAGTTGTGTTGGGTAGCTCTAGCCTGGTTACCACAGCAAAGAAATTACCTTTCTGTCTCAGCTGTTGAGCTGAAGTTAGTGAAACGTTTGTAGTACGTGAATACACAACAACAAAAAAGCTTTTTAAGGAAACGGTTTAGCTAAAAATGTGCCAGATGTTCAGACTAAAATACCAGTTATCCAATTTTCTTGTGAAAAGTTAATCTGCTCTTACATTTCAACCATGCTGTGTTATGTGAGGTTATACTGGAGTACAATGTGAAGGGATGGATCATGCCATATTGTCAGCAATACAATTGAATAGCTTATATTTGAATGGAGAAACACATTTTCAGGTTTTTTGCCAGGAAGATTTGCACATTTTGTGTTTCAATGGGAAAGTCAACAAGCCGTGCTGTTGAAGAACAAATTAACATTGACTGGGGCCAATGCCATAATATCTTTCCTCAAAGTACAGCCTACATATTAATTAACATTTGTAAAGCACTTTGAGGTGCAGGATGAAAGGCAGCATAGACTACAAAGTTGTTGCTATGATTAATTAGTTATCACATTGAACACGTGAAGTGCTGTATGAGAGTGTTGCAGACTATTATTTATTAATTGTTGCTTTTGCCTGTGGCCTTCGTTGTTCCATCCCTTACCTAGTGTGTTACTGCCCTTATTAATCACGTTCTTTGGGCTGGAAGGGAATGCTTTGACCTGTGTGGCAAAAGCCATAGACTTTCATGAAGTGATACTTGCAGGAAACCATTATATTCTAGTCAGGTACCAAGATATCTGACCTTGATTTAAGGCTTCGGTACCACAATCCTAACAACTTGGTTAATCACCTGCACTATTAAAAATACATGGCATGTATTTTGCCAGTCTAAAACTTCTGCTTCATTTGTGTCCTGTTACACATTTGTCTGTAAATTAAAGGCTGTCGGTTTTTTCCCCTAACATGGGAAACTGAGCAGGTCAACTGAGTGTATCTTCACAGCGCGCACACTGAAGCTCCGGCAGTGCTGGCATCCGGGGCCTCCTTGGGCCTGGCAGCAGCCTGGCTACAGCAGCGGTGAAGCCCAGGTGGGCTACTGCTGCTTGAGGTGGAGGGAAAATTATCCAAGTAAATCTCTGTGTTGATTCAGCTAGACTACTTCCACTGCTCAAACCAAGTTCCTTAAAACTGTCACACTTCTGTGATATCCACTGTGACTTCGCAGATTTCTGTGTAGCCGCTATGTATTCACTGTGGACAGATCCCTTCCTAATCTTTTCTTCTGTAAATAGGTTGAGCTCCTTAAGAGTCTGATTAAAAGGTGAATTTTCCAGAGCTTAAATTATTTTTCCTGTTTTCTTCTGAACTCTGTCAAATCCCCTTTGAAGCATGAGCATAAAACGTGTGGTACATTTTGTCACAGTGCTAATATCATCGTTCTAACCCTACTGATATTCTTCTATTTATATGTGCAAGGAGTACTCATGCTTTCTTTACTGTTGCATTACAATGGCACTCCAAGTTCATTTCATGTAAAAAATGGAGACATAGATTTTCTTGTCTATAGACTCCGCTATACTCACACCGATTTGAGCAATGTTGTAATAATTAATGCTACGCAAAGGGAGAAGCTGAAAAACATCCTGGACTTTGAGAACCGAGGCCTCAAATTCATGGTTGTGATCATTTCTCTAGAAAAAGTGCAGTGGTTTTCAGTGCTACGGTATGTCTGTATATCCTGATGAGGATGTGCCAGTGCTGAAATGGGAAAAGAGCCAGATATTAGGGGCTGGAGCAGGAGTCCTGGACTAGACTGCTGTGGGTGTGGAGAAGAGAGTAAGAGAGTCCGTAGAAGTGATGAAACCAGTGTGAAACAGTGAAGTGGCAAATATTTTTGTATAACTGTAATATCTAGTTAAAATATAAGAAGCAGATTTTCCACTTTTCCAAATGACTCCCCATGTGAATGCAACGGGACATCAAGGGGTAATACTCTGTGCACACGAGATGGGATCTCATTGCTAAGAACAGGGAGCATATTCACTGAAATACGGCCCATTCCCATGACCCTTGATCTCCACACTAGAAAATAACTCAGTAGCTCAATTCAGCATGGGTTTTTGGCTTTTCAGGACACTAGATTATGGATAGGAAAGCCCAGTCTATGCTCCCACTAGGGCTATAGCTTTTCTGAAATGAGCTTTGGCAGAAACCAAATCCAGAGTGTGGCTTGCTGTTTTCAGGGCTGTGAAGCAAATCCTGCTACTTGTTTTGTCCAGGGTCGCTGGAAGCTGAGTGTAGGCGCTTGCTTCCCTTTCTGCCTTACTTACTTCTGTGGTTTGAAGAACAAAATAGAAAACCTGTACCCACTGCTCAGGATGATTTAATAAATAAATAAGGCTGCAAAGGTCATTTTGTCGCTATTCCTCCTCCAAGATAAAATTGACTCTTCCTAGAACTTTCAGCCAGAGACTTCTGTAGCTGGTCTCTAAAGACCTTCAGTGCCCAGAGGCCACTCTGTTCCCCTGTTATTCTCAGGGTTAGGGAGCTCTTCCTAACAGTGAGTTGCAACATCCCTTGATAACAGTTCTTCTCCTAGGAGCAACCTTTTACATAGCTGAAAACTCCTTACCTAGTACTCGTGTTTCTGTTGTTTGGACAACTTCAGTTGTTTTTTTCCTCTTCGTTTTTTTCCTCTTCATTTTTCCCTTCCCTCCACAAATCACAACTTCTATCTCCCTGAGTGCTGTGGTTGCTGAATTTCTCTTTCCTCATCTAAGCAGAGAGCTCTCGCTAAGGCTACCAGTAGCCTGATGGGGAGGAAGTAAATTTGTCATCTATGGATAACGCTTCTTCTCACTTCTCAACCTGAGTATTGCTTGCTTTGCAACAAGAGAGCACTGTGGACTCCCCTTCAGCCTGCCGTTTGCCAGGCTTTCTCTTCTGTGTCCAACAGCCATTGTCATGTCACCCATGTTCGTGACAATTGCAAAATATTAACTGAAGATGCAGTGTAACAGTAAGCCTGTCTTTTGAAAAACATCTTTACTTTCTAATTTTTTTGTCCAGCACAAACTTAGATACAACAGATTTCCTTGTGGTAGTAAGTGCTTGGCAGACTGGCAGTAACAACTGTAAAAATCTTAAATTTACACAGCGCTTTTTAAAAGCAATTTGTTACTACTAAGTTGGGTCATTTAACTTCAATGTTCATTTACAGTTAAAAAGAGTAATTTTAACAGTGATATTTTTATAAAAAGGGGATCCATAAGCTAGATTTTCTGTAAGAATAGCTATTTCATTGCATTTGGCTATGCTAGTTGCTAACAATAGACAGAAAAGATATGGTATTATTTTTCTTCTGTTGACAGTTTAGCATCACCAATTTGCTTGGGAGTTTACAGCAAATACGCATTTGTAGTAACCAGATAAGTAAAGAAGTACCCCTGAGTTCTGTCATGGACATTTTGCATTATAGATACACACTAATAGCAGCTGAATTACTTGTTCAGTATAGGTTGAATTTTACAGTTTACACTATGAATTTATCTTAAAAATAACTCATGTTAAGTAATTGAAATACTAGCTAGTGTAGTTTGAGCTGAAAAGAGGAAAGCTGCTATAATGAAATACTAATATTTATTATTTGAAATGAATATATTTTAATTCTTAAATGAAAACTTAGCAAAAGCAAAAATGCCACTAGTGTCAATGGTATTAAAAAGCCTTATGTTTTGATTAAGATTTCTATGATGTCACAAAAAGTTGTACCTTGAAAGAAGTGGTATTTCACTGTGGGAAGGATGTAGTTAAAAATAATCTGGGCATTGTCTAATAATTTCATTCGTTGAACTAGCAGATCAGTAGGAGACAAAATATTAAACAATTCAGCCAAATGTTAATTGAAATCTTGCAAATTTGTATTCACATTGACTTATTTGCATTTAAAGTTAATTCATTTGGGTGTGGGACAGAAATTCAGAACAAATCATGGCAATATTAAAAATTAATAAAAGCCTTTTAAAAAGGGGATGTAACAGCTTGGTCTTATACTTTTGTCTTTTTCTTTTCTGATCGTACTCAGCCACTTTATATATTTGAAAAATTATGCATTCAGGCATGCCATCTCTGTCTCAAGTCACCCCTTTTCAACTTCAAAAAATGTTCAGGTAAGAGTCTGCCAAAATAGTGTGTCTTCCAATGGGCCCTGCAGCCTGCTCCATTCTTGCTCTTATAAATCCAGAGGAGTGAGATTTACAAGTGAACACCCCATCTAGGAGAAGCTTTCTCAGTATTGCTAGAGGATTTTATCTAAGGAAATGCTGCAAAAACATCATTACAGTTTGTAATGGAAATGACCACTGCCTCACAGTATTTTTGAGTTAAGATACCCTGTAAGTGAAAAATCTCCCTAGCTTTCTGGTTAGTAAGAGTGAAAGCAGATCTTAGATATCTGCTCTTTTCTTTTCTTTGCTCGTAACAGATCATGAACTAAAAAATACTTTGATTGTACCAATAAATTGTAACAGGCTAAAGAATCAATTTGTCATCCACTATGACCTGTTCTATGACACGCACATACACAAATGTAAATCCTCTTTTGCTGTCAACGAATAATCCTCTAACTGCAAAACTTCTGCTACACAGAAAAAAAAAAGGTAAAATTGGAATTTTGGTTGTAATGTTAGAAAAGTTATATAGCACCTCATGTGTGTCACATAAAATGTGTATTAACCCCGATACAGCATAAACCAGAGTTTTGCACTGAGAAGACTCTTGTGGTACAGCTGCTTGGGGTGATAAAATTGTAAGTATGTATCTTGCTTTGAAACTGTACTGTGTCAAAAGAGAAGGGAAAGGCTGCAGTCCTGCCCACTGGCAGGTTAAGGGAGGAAAACAACTCATCCTTCTCTCTTACTGTCTTGCTTACCTGTAGGACTAAGCAGTCACTCCATGTGAAAGCTCTCTCTTCAGGGTTTGCAAGCAAAAGGACTGCAGAATTTCTTTTGGGTAACTTCATTCAGGAATTAATGTCCCAAATGGAAAGATATGCAGAGAGTGAGTCAGGAAGTGTCATCTACCCAAAATTTTAGCAACGTGTGGCTGAAAGTTCCTGTGCCAAGTTGAGTAGTTGAGCTGTCTGTTGCCCCCCTTCATCCTTTTGGCAGAATCAACTCCCAGTACAAGTGCTGAAACTCAAGAGCAGGAAGTGAGTGTTTCCATCTTTACTTTTTCACTTCAATCTAAGCCTTACAGAGAAATAAAGGGAGGACTCCATATGCCTTTGTCTCATGAACAACTGTTTGATTGATGGTTGTGATTTAAATAGAACAACGTGGAGCAAGATATGATTTAGTTTTGTAGCTTAGAGATGAACTAAAGAAGTTTTCTGATTTTTAAGCTCTATTAAGGGTAAAGTTAATTAAAAGAAAACAACATTGAAATGTGAAGCCTTTTGTGAGAATGACATGACCAATGAAATGGCTACCTGAGACTCTGACTCAGTCCATACAAATAATTTCTATTTTTCTAAGACAATATTTGAAACATTGCAAATGTAAGTTTCATTACAACCAGCCAGAAGCAGTTCTTTTTTTTTTTTTCCCTTATTCTTCTAAAGTCCGGTGAGATTGTAAAGGAGAGAGCTGTATTTATCTTTGTCTCTAAAAGAGGAAGATTCAGTGCTGCACTACTGGGCTGCACTGCCACTTTCCAATTGTCGAAGGCAAGTTGCAGCTGACAGTGAAAGGAGCCCAGGTGCCTGCCATGGTGGCTTTATGAGCGTCAGCCAGTAAGTATGGGGGCTGTGGCACGCCTTGCCTCGTCTGGGTTCTCTCAAAGCTCTGCTACCCACTGAGGGTGGCCTTCCATTGCCTAGTCATTCCTTAACCATTCCTGTCCACTCCTTGGCCCACCAAGAGACCTTAAGAGAGCTTAATTTAGTGGAGAAATATAATTAGTGTCTGAGGCCTCTGTAAATACTTATTTATTTCCTTTGATAAGCGTGTCCTTTGTTTTGTGTCATGTGTGCATGCTCAAGATTGACAGACTTTTAGGACCACTGAGACCCTTCTACATAGACCCCACAATGTATGCTTCCCTTTATAAACGTACTGAAGATCATCATCAAGCAATTTTTTTTTTCCTGCTCTGATTTGAAGGCTTTTCCAAAGTCTGATTGCTCTGATAATTAGAAATGTTCTTTCGATTATCAGCTGACATTGTTCCAGGCCAGCTTATATTAATTTGTCAATGAGCAAACACTGTTTATGTGTTTAAATGGGTTTTCCCTCTTTAGTGCTTATTCCTGCAGCTGTACTCATAAACAATGATCTCGTCCCTTCTTGGCTTTTGCTAGCCAAGCCAGCTCTTTTGGTTTCCTTTTTGTGAGGCTTTCTCTTTGCCCCTTTCATCCTAGTGACCTCTGCACAGATGTACCAGTTTCAAAGGATGTAACAAACAGCAGAGACTGGACTTTTTTTTTTTTTTTTTAACATGGCACTGATGTTTTCCTAACTGCTGGAAAAGCCTTTTCTGATCCATTCTGGAAATACAATCGACTTTAATTTTGGCATTGTGTCATTGCTTCATAATCACTCCATGGGCCAGGTCCTAATCTGTGTTATTTCAAAGTGACAAACTCTTAATTTATTGCAATTTTTTTTGTTATTAACCCAGTGCTGCATAGCTGGGCCTTTTATGTCTTTCAGACACCAAATTTTTAGAGTAGCAATTCTGTGATCGTTGAGGAAGTAAAATAGAAAAATAGAATATACGAGTGCTCCAAGAAGACTTATTTGAGGCACGCATGCCATATCACTGATTCTGCTTTGTGTTCCTAGAAATGACCAGAATACCTTCTGATGATAATTCACATGTGCCAGGCAATTAATACACTACACTCAGTATTTCAAAAATATTCTTTACAATTTCTTGGTTTGTTTGTTTGGAAATTACCATGGACATTTGATTATGTTGCTCTCTGTAGGTGAAAACTACTTACCCAACCTATGCATTTTGGATGTGCTATGCATGTGCCTTGTGTGTGTATAAATTAACAGAAGGAGAGAGTCTCTATGGAATACAGACTTACATAGAGTATCATTAGACTGAATAGGAGATATGAGATGGAGGGGAGGAGTACAAAGATTTTACTGGCACTTACTTGAGACCGTTGGTATTACTCCCTTGACTTCACCGTTTGTGAGACTGTGTGGCTCTCCCAAGCTCATGCTGATAAAGCAGTCACTATACCATAGTATCTGGTAATTACTGTGTCTACACCAGGTATTATAAATGCAGACAGAGAAGGGAAGAGAAAAAACAATGCTGTGCTAAAAGATTAAACAGCGGTAGAATTAATTAGTTGCAATTGATGAATTTGATCATGCCTACAAACACCTTTAATTCCTTAAAAGCTGTTACACAGACAGATGTAAAAGCTCAACCTGTGGAAATGGAGAAAATTCTTGGATTGCCTCACCCTTGCAGATATCTTCAAAAGCTATTTCTAATCTTGCACAGGCTGTTAATGTGGAGATAGTAGCAGTTATGAAACCTGGGCTAGATTCCAGATATGTTGTATCAAAGTGTAGAATGAAAAGGAAATCAATAGTCACTCCTTGAGGAAAGTTATGCCAGAATTGTCCAGTATGGTCTAGATTAATCAAAACCATAACAGCTTTTTTTCATTAGTAGAACATTAACAAGTAAACAACATTCCTGTTTTGTTATTTAGCTATACTAACCTTTTTCAACAGCTAGGCCCAGTGATAAGTCTGGATTTTCTCTGTTTATAGAAAACTGGTACGTCAGCAGATAATAGCACAACTCAATATTTATGGAGTGCTGGCTTTCTGGAAATGGAGGAAACTGGAAGTTATTACTAGAGTAGCTCATTAAAATGTAAACAGGAGTGAGGAGACAGCACTGACAATGTTTGTTTATTTATTTTTGCTATTGTCTGATTATACAGCCATGTCATGGCTATGGTGTGAAAATGGGAATTGGTCTGGGAAGAAGTTTTTCTGCTGACCCCCTGAAAGCATGTAACACCTCTGATTCAGTGACACCTTGGTGTACATTTGGTGTAACACATCCCTGCATCTGCTTAAGCAGGACCTGTTTTCTGACTATGATATATATCTGTATTTAAACTAAACTGTTCTATTCTTGTGGTATCTGCAACAATCTTTTAAAGAACCTGTGACAATGGAGAGGCCACACGATGTTGCTGTGATTTAATTAACTAACATGCGTTGCTTTATGACTACTAAGTATATTTTAGCTGTTATTTAAGCCTAACAATAAATTTATTAGAAGATGATAAACTACTTGGCCTATAAGAGCGGAGGGGCGAAAAAAAAAGAGCAATACTTGTTCTACAGAGTTTATCTGGATGAGTGAGGGAGATCTCATGCATAATTAGATAGTGAGCCATATTTATTTTAGCTATTGTTTTTAAAATTAACTTCTTCCTTGAGTTGTGTTGCTCAAGCCTCTGTGAGGAAGGATTTGAATGAGCAGAAGATGACTGAATAACACAAATGAGCAAGAAGAAGGAAAATAAAACTGTTCATAGCATAAATGGACAGCATGGAAGTGACAAGGTAAAGACTGGGAAATGTGTGCAAATGATTTGATTGATGCAGAAGTTTCTGTGTTCTTCAGCAGCATTGAAGTATGAAGTGTGATGTCTAGCATTCTGTATTGAAATACTTGTAAGATATCTCAAGATTACATTCTTCCAAATAAGACATGCAAAAGTTTCAGCTTCCTGTATATCAAAGCAGAGCTCCTGTCTGCTTTTATAAGAATTTCAGAGCTGCTGTGGTACTTTCCGTTGTCACAGGGTTTGTGTTGGTGCAAGGGGCCAAGAGCTTTCACCCCCACCTGCTGAGTGCTCCCTGGGACAGGGAGGTGCTGCTCCAGGATTCTAGAGCTTGCACCATTTCTTTGGTATTCTTTGTACACAGCTTTCAAAGTGCTTTTGGATGAAAAGTGCTATGCAAATACAAAAGATTAATAATTAAGATTGTGTTGATTTGCAGTAATTGTGCATAATGCTGTGCACCACAGGAATCCCTCTTTTGGACTGACTGGTCTGTTGCCTTTTTTTTTTTTAAAGACAGGTTAATTATGGGAATTATAACCATAACTGTGCAATTATCACAGGATAGGCAATCCTATTGACATGCACAAAAATGATTTCATGAATCACAATGACTTTTGGCTCATTTAACCTATCAAGAAAACTCGACAACAATCTCATGTTTCATAAGTTTCCACTTTCCATGGGTCACCACAGAAGTAAGAGAGATATGGTGTACTGCAAAAGGCTCAAACCATTCTGCAACTGTGTGGTTGTTACTGATCATGCTCATGAAGTGCTATTAGACCACTCTATGCTATATTTCAAGAGAGGACAATAAAACATATTAAGGATAAATAACTGGAAAAATCAAAATTTTCTCCTGGTGGTGTAAAAGAAGCCAAGAGATGGTTTAAAGCAACACTTGAGCTGTATTTTGTACTTGCTGTAGTCTATAGCATGGGTAACGTGAAGTCCTGAAGATGTTAGTGTTGTGTTTACTTTACACACAGAAGCTCCACAGTATTAAAGATACAAAGATCCACACTCTCACACAGTTAGTACCCTTGAACCACCTAGGCTGCTCCTGTGCATAAGGCTGAATGAAGCTGGGTCATCAGCATGTTCCTCTGTCTCTCAGTTGACGCACTCTTAATTATTAGGTAGAGAACTGCACTTTGACACTGAGAGTCGTGTCTGGCTCTACGTAACCTTTGAGTACTTTTCAGATAAGCTAAAGTGCATCAAAAATCAAAATCTCCTGTAAGGCAGTATGACTTAGGATTGAACTATCTTAGGAATACTAGGTATGCTATTTTTTATCCACATTAGGAAGTGAAAAAGTGGGCCACAAATGGATCCGAGATCCTGCAGTTAGCCAACTGTAGTCTTTTCTGAGTGATACTTCACAGCAAAGTCTCTGAATGGTTTTACTATTACAATTACTTGCATTGAATGATTTTGAACTTGTCAATGGATGAAGAATGAGGTGAATGGAAGAAATCATGCTTGCGTCTGCCTAACTAGTTTTATTTTGTAAAAAGGTAACATCTTTATACGCAGTTGAGAGGGAATAAGAAAGCAGTGCTGAAGAACCTGCTTAACCTAAGGGCGTGCTCACAGCTTGAGCGGGGCTTGTGCAGATATCTTCAGATCAGATTCAGGATCAAAGCAAACCCTGGTAACCCCAGCACATTCAGACTGAAATGAGGGAGGGACAAGAGAATGTTGCCAAGAGAGAAAATCTGAATTCTGGCAATTCTGAATCCTAAATGTAGGTGGAAGATGGTAGATAAGAAGAAGGTGTGGTAGAAATCAAGCGAGTCCTCCTACTCCCATAATATGGTGGAAGAAATCATGTGTCATGTACTCTGGATGCCTATGGTGCCAGAAAGAGTAGGGTGGGGTTAGCTCTTCCTCTTTTTATCTTATTTGTCTTTTTTCAGCTTTCTTGCCTTCTACTTTGGCTTCTCTTTGCATCTTCCCCACTGCTGATGCCTGAATTCTACTGAAACTTCCAGTGTCTGACAGCCTGTTTCCATTCCTGTCTCTTTTTGAGATCTGTACAAGAAATCAGTTTTTGGCTTTTGCCAAGCTAAACAATTATTTAAAAAAAAAACAACCCTGCAAATCACTAAATTACAGTTTTTCTGTACCAAATTGATTTACACCTGAATCATTGCTGTTTGTTAAGTGAAATTCGCCTTTTGTTCCAAACATTTCAGATAGGTTTTTTTGTAAGTTTGCTTTTTTCCAGTTGCCCAGCAGTTAAAGCAGTTGCTCTGGATTACAGATATTTCATTCCTATTCTGCCTGAGATGATTGGATGTAACATTTTCTAAGAGCGCACAGCTGCCCTCACTGGGATGTGGTCTGGGCTCCCTTGTTTGCTGTCAGTCTATTCGTTTTTGTTCCACTTTGCGGAAAATCTTAAATACCCACTCTTCAGCAACTTCAACCTTTTTATCCCATCTTGTCAACAATCAGGTAATGGAGTAATTTTCTCCTTGCTCCCTCATCCTTCACACATGCTGAATAAAAGTATTTCATACAGAGTGAAATAGCATTAACATGAGGGACTGCTCCTTCCCTCCCTGCTCAGTGCAGCCTTCTGAATGCCCTAGGGCAAGGCACTTCCAGAAATGTTGGTTCAGATGCCATCAGCCAGAAAAGGCAACTGATCCCACACAACCTGAATGAGCATGCTGACAGCTGAGCTTTTGGCTGTTGGGGGTTGGCACTACCACTTCCTCAGGCAGTTTTGTGAATCTGCTCCCCCCTCTGCCCCTGCTAATTCTCTCCAGATGAAACTAGTTGACCACTTAACAGTTTCAGGATGACTAAAGCAGTATTTCCCAGTAAATTCACCCTCGTCCACTCTATTGCTGACCATGCTCCTTTGTGGCATTCTTGTTTTTTAAATGTCTCTCCATTCTTTCTTCCTCCTCTTTATATCCCCTTTTCCTGGCTACCTTCTTCCCCATTTATGAGCTCTTCTGAGTTGTCTGTCCACCCATTGCAATGTGACTCTGCTGTTTTCTTTGAAGTTCCCACTTCCATGCCTGAAGTCACTAGGACACAAGTTTTCAGGGTTGGGCCAAAATACCTGAGATCTCCAAATGAACTCCTTTAGTGATAGCAAGCATTCTGAGTAGGCCAATTAGCTGTGCTGAGAAGTTTAATTTACCTGAGAAGAGCATTTTCCTGTCATGACTATCCTGTTTTGCATTTAGCTAGCATCAGATCTGCCTGGCTCTGTGATGGTAGTGTAACGATAGTAGCCTCAGCAGCTCTGCAGTGTTGTCCTTAGACGTGGGCTTTGCGGGAAGATGCAGCTTGGCATCTACTTCATTCCACTGTCGTCTTCAGCATGGTTTATGGGGAATACCATCAAAAAATTTCAGTATGCTAATAAGAAAGTGGTGCCACAAAGTCATCTTCCATTTCTACGTGGGGTGTTCAGATTGCCCGGACTTATTTCTGCTTGAAGTGTATTATCATGAAAAATGATTCTCGTGCTGTCAAAACAACAGATGTGAATATGCTCATTCGTACGAGGCAAAGAAATCTTAGATTTAGCTTGAGCGAGGAAACTGCTAACAATCTACTCTGATCTTACGCTGGTGCTGAGCTGTCACAGCCCTTGTTTTATCTTGTGTCATGCTGGTTTACCTAGAGCATCTTGTGACCTTGCAGTCAATGAAGGATGAGCGTAAAATAGTTTTATGAGATACGATTCCTCTTCCCCCTGCTCATCCTCTACACACTCTGAGAAACACGCAACTCTCAGCAGTCACTCTGCATTTCAGTGTTTTCAGGTGCTGCACTTGTGAACAATGAGTTACTTAATGACAGTGGGCAATACAAAGTTGACATAAAAACCCTGTGAGACTTTCCAATTGTTTTCTGAATTGTCTAAAATATTCTTTTAAAATTGGGTCTCGATTTGGGCTTTGGAGATGAGGGGTGAAACATCTCTGTTTTAAGCTCACAGCTACTATGTGGTTTTGGAAAACAAAATAAAAACAAAGGATCTCTTTGAAAATGTTCTCCTTTCATCTGTGCCAGCAATAAAGGTTCAATACTAAGTAGTACCAGGCAAAGAACAACAACCATCGTGCAGCTGATGTGTAAACTAATATTGCAGTGATACCCTCCCATCTGCAGCGCAGGTTGTAGATGTTAAAGGTGAACAAGCAGAGCTCCAGTCTGCTAGAATTATTCTATCCATTTCATTACTTAGCTCCTGTAGGTTGGGATTATTTTTCTTTTGTATTTCAACAGAGGCTGAAACAATAAGGTCTATTTCGTAATATGTGCTATCAGAATACAAACATGAATGGATAGAATTAAGAACTTGATTGACTTTCTTAGCTTTCTAGGTACCCTAAAAACCAATCTATTTTAAAGGAGATTACCAGGCTTGAGATGAGAATTTTACTGAATGTAATACAGCCTTCCTTTTTTCCCTTGGTGTTATCTTCATAAGTTTCCAAGCTTTTTCAGTTGTACAGATTTGAAAGTTTAAATTCTACTGGCTGTCAGAATGCCATTAGATTTGATGCATTTTATGTGGCCTCACTCCTATATGGCATTGAGAGGACTGGAATCTTAAGACTCATATAAATAAACAGTTTCTGGAGGAAAACAGATTTGGGATGCACTTTTGTTCTGGCAAAAGTATGCCTATCCTTTTTATGTTTTTTAGGTATATGATGCATAAATCATAGATATGACAAACAGTTTTTTTTTAAAAAAAGTTGAGAATTTAAATAGAAGAACAAAATCACAGAAGGAGCTTTAGACTTCATTTGTTGTTTCCCTTATTTGTTGCACAACTGAAATAATGACATGAAATTATTTAGCAGTCTGTGATTACTACAAACAATGTAAGGAGATTGTTTATCCGATTGCTTCTACAATGAAATGCGAATGCTATGCAGCTGACTACTCTGATGTCAACAGCCATGAAATCAATTCTCCCTTAGTCTGTTCAAGTGTTTTACTAAGTGAAACTTTTCTAGTTTAAAATTCCAGCTTTTTTTTCCAGTTTAAAAATTGTAAATCTCTCTGATGAAATGTATGACCAGTTAATAGTTTTTAATTCAATAGGAACAAAAAACACAGAAGTAATTTATGTGATTTTTGGAGACTACTACAGTCCCTGAAGATTCTGCCTGAGACCCTTTTCCTATGTAGATGATAAGTCTCCAAAAGCCCTAGAGCCCTTCTCTTGGTCACTCTCTGTTGATGCAAATGCAGAAACCTCCTGTCAGGGGTAAGAAGATTTTGGTGTAGGAGCTTTGGTAGTATTGTGCTGTGGAGGGCCAAAGGCTCATGGGAAATCAGCGGGAAAAGAAAGTCTGCTTTGTTCACATCCTCAGCATATCTCACTTCCTTCTTGAAGTGGAACAGGAGCAGATCAGTAACCACACTTGCGTTGACATCCCTCATGAACAGGGCAGTGACAGGAGCCATTCTGAGTGGGACCGAAGCTTCCTCTTCCCTGTACTTGTCTCTGTCAATAGCCAGAAGCAGATGCTGAGGGAAGAGAGAAAATGCAGGCAAACACGTGTGTTATCCCGTGGATCCACTCCCACCTCCAGATGTTTGCGGCTCAGCAACTTTCACCATTTCCCCCTTGGGAACACTCCCACAGAGTTAAGGCCGTATATTGTAGTCTATATCCCTTTCCGTCAAATTTCAGGCACCTGTGAGTTCTGATACATGTAAACTGAAAGCCATAATTGGGCAATTTTCATGTATTAGTGACCCCAAATAAAAAAAGTGTAATTTTAGTGAACTTAATCTGGTTAGTACTCATGGACTTACTGCTGGGAAGTTTCTAGTATCATGGTGTAACCTAATGAGTATTA
Organism: Chauna torquata; assembly: GCA_013399475.1. Classification (NCBI taxonomy): domain Eukaryota; kingdom Metazoa; phylum Chordata; class Aves; order Anseriformes; family Anhimidae; genus Chauna; species Chauna torquata. The sequence goes on along the minus strand of VXAL01016201.1, from coordinate 37,390 downwards.
GGAGGAGAGTTTGAGGCATGGACAGAGCCATCAGGCATGGTAAAGACACAGATACCAGCTAGGTGCTCATTTCTTTTTTGTTAAATCTTTCTCACCCTCTCAATTCTACTGCTGAAGGAAAGTGAAAATGCAGCAATTCCTTGCAAGCAGATGAAGGCAAACAAATTTCAGGCAGGTTGCGTCTGTAAACCAGTACTGGCAGCAGATGATACGAGAGTCTTCTTCCTCTAAGTTTTTTTCCTTCTCTATGTTAGTTCCACTTGTTGGTGAAATAAAATGGAGGGTTTGGGCATTTCAGTAGATGCATCATCGGCCTTGCTGCAGTTGGAAGACAGTGAGCCGATATTGTGTGCGATACGTATGCAAAAGGTGCATCAGAGTGAAGGGAGCTCTTTGTAAGAGCATCTTTGTTACACCCAGATTTTGAGCTCCTGTGGCTTTCAGTGTATAGAGATATGAGGCATACTGAAGCCCAGAACATGCACAGAGACTTGTAGCTTGCAGATACGATCTTCTGTTCACTACCATGGGACTTACAAGGGAAGTAGCTGAGGGTGGCTTAGTCCCATCTCATACTAAGCATGTGCTGCCAAGGGAAGAATGGAGGACAGCATCTCTCTTTTTAAGCCAGGAGATTGTTTCCTGGCTACCTGCATTTAATGAAAGTTCAGCATTGCTTGAAATGGGAAAAAAAAAAAAACATCAAAAACTTGGTGCCTGGGAGAGGGTGTCATATTTTCTGGTATGTATCTAATCCTATTGCTAGGTCCTTTGGTTTTTGTTTCAGATTGTTAATGAAATCAAAGCATATCCTGGGCCTATACAGGGAGTGGTTTAGTTTGTGTAGCTGAAGAACAATCACAAGACAATTTTCTAAAAACAATAGGAGATGAAAGAGGAAGTTTAAACCACTTCCCAGTTGAGAAAACACAATTCTGCTGATTCACATCTGTGCAGAATGATAGTTTTTTTCTTTTGCACAGTTGTTCTCAGATTGCCAAGATTATGTTAATATGAGTGCAATAGGACACTCCCAGATGTAAAGCCCAGTAACCAAACACAAATTCTTTAACTATAATTATCTCTTCAAATTTCATCTTAGGTTTCAGTTTTTAGCTTCCCTTCCTGCCATATTCTTTGTACAAATACACTTGTGTTATTCAAGGATGCTTGGGCAGAAAAAACACATTCACTGATGCACCACAGATTCTGAAAGGGTGTATCAGCAATAGCACCGATACCGTTCGTAGGTCAGAACATCACCCTGTGCAGGATGTGAATGTTTAACTGAAATAACCTATTAGTTAGGTAAATTGAACACCGCCACTGTGAACAAACAGGGAGATGGTATGGCCTTTGTAAGGTAGCTCGTGAGTCCTTCATAAACGCAACTGCTGGCCAACCTTTGCCTTTTTAACCTAAGGAGACGGGTCACAAAAAGAGAGTTCAAGATGTAATGAAGACAGCACTTTCTCTACAAGATATACCCTCCATAAAAGAGGAACTTCAGATATTTTCACTGTCAAGTTTCGTAATACTGAAGATGATGAGGAAAAAAATTCATATACATCTGACCTACCTAAAGAAGCCAAGATGATATATAAGCTTTTAAGTAAAATTAATTGACCACTTAGTATTCAATGTGTACAGTTTGGAAGGAAATACAATCACATACACTGTGATTTGCCTTAGTTGAAATCAAAAGTAAAAATCCTGTTAAATCTTGTTTGTCTCCAAACAGGACAAAATACATCTTGGATTTCCTGTGAGTAAGCCTTTTCTTGTTGCATACACGCTCTCTTAATCAACTTCTGTGTTTTGCATGCTCATTTAAGTAGCATTTAAGTCATGGAGGTGCTTTGCTGCTCTTCCATAGCTGCCAGAGCAGGAGCTCATAATAATGGCTGTTATTTTTCCCATAAGTAGAGCCTAGGATTAATGGCACAGCGCGGTTTCCTGAGTTACTGGGTAGTCCTTTGGCTTTTTGAGAATGGTTTTGTGAGGTGAGAAAGGCCACAGACCTTGATCCTGCCCCTAATGGTGTCTTCTGTTTCATACATGATTCCCCAGTAGGACAGGTGCATTGGACTTTCAGCACAGTGGGAGCAAGGGAAGAGTGGCAGGATGGACTCTCACTGTAGTACTCAGGAGGACGTTAGGGGAGTCTGCTTCCAACCAAAAAGACCAGAAAAACTGGGTTTACATACAAACAAGCCAAATGCATAAGGCTCCAAAGTGATTACTAGCTATCATTAATATTCTAGCTTTAGCTTAATGATTCACTATTTTTTCCATTGAAAGTCAGGGCTATTTTCACAAATGGATCATGACAGTAATCATTAGTTAAAAATCAGTTGCTTAAACTTCCCATTCCTTATTGGGAACTCAAGTTCTTAAAAGACGTGACTTTTGAAAATTTTTCTGATTTTGTTCAAATTATCAGGTAAATTAGGAAAAAAGTCTTAAAGTCTTGCCAAAAGCCTGTTTGTTCATCTAATTCTCCCTTATTCTGAAAAAGTGAGGTTTTATAGCTTAGTACTCTACTATTTCTATAGCTGTTAGTTTTTAAATAGCCCCACATGCAGTGTGCTTGACTTATATCTCATTGCATGTGCTGGCTGTCCGCATGGATGCTAATTAGAAGAAATACAGGCTGTGACCTATCCACTAAGACCTTCATTTGCATGTGTGTAAGATAGTTTTGAATTAGTTGAAATAGGTTAAAAATTAAAACTTAATGTGAAAACCAATCTTTTAAAATATGAACTTTTTCATCTCTCCCCCCCACACACACATTATACCATTATTATACCATCAAAAGGGAATAAGAGGGCCCAGAAATAACGCAGTGGAAAAGTTGAGAATACCAAAATGATTGATTAGCTTTAAAATGTTTAATTGTAGATAATTTATATGGTAACTTTAATATAATTCAAGTAAAATACTATACTTAAATTACTGAAATTTGTGGATAATTTTTTGTCATTTTTTTTTGACAAGTTCTTACTAATGTGGATATAGTATTTTAAAACAAGTATTTTAATATAGCACTATAATCAAATCTGACACCTATTTGGATTGCCTCATTGAACATCAGAACATCTCAGCAATTACTGACAATCTCCAGAGGCTCAAAGATGGGACTGGAATAGTCCTTTCTAAGAAACAGATTTGAAAGCCATTGTATTGGTTTCCATGGGGACTAGCAACAAAAATATTGGCAATGAACCTATCGAGGGAGTTTATGGGAAACACTTGATATAAGGGAGATAACTTCCTTTCTTTATTTTAATGATTACAAAAGCCAAACATAAAAATACACATTTCATGAGTGAAAAATAAAAAAAACAGTTTGCGTTTATTTTAAGCTAAGTTATTGGACTAAAAAGAGTTCAACAGTCACTGCAGGAACTTGAGAGTTTGTAAAGCTGCTACTTTTTTGTAGGCATTTCTTAATATAGCTGTCACAGCTAATATTAATGTTGAGGGTAAACATGAATCAGATTATGCAGCAGAGAATAAAAGTCTTCACTGACTTGCAACATTTCATTCAGAAAGAATTTTTTTTGTTCATATCAATAGGAATTACAGTAAATCTCCAAGATGTAATATTACAACCCTGGAACATTATACAAGCTTGTAAATTCTTATACCCAATACTCAGAATAAAAGGCCAGTTGTATTGTTAGTTACTACTGTGCACTCAGCACAAACTATCTGTGTTTAAATCCTGCCAGATTTTACAGTGTTGTGACGGAAATAGAGCCAAATTTAAGGTACAGCTTTTTCAAAACTAAGATTTGGGAATATTAATTCTCCTGGAGTTCTGTAGAAGTTGAAGGAGCCAAAATAATTTCTGGCAACTTCGATTCATCCTGACATAGAAATGATGTCATTAGCTTGAGTCCTGGGAGAGGTTCTGTGCTCTGTGCTCTACTATTCCTGAGATTCCTTTACAGATACCAGTTGAGCAGAGAGCCAGGAAAACGCAGTTTAGAACAACCGGATTCCTTCTTTTTGCCTCAAAATGTGTGTCTATCTGGAGACATACAAACACATCACAGATGTTAATCAAGATTCTTAATGCACAAGGCTGTAAGAAAGGTGCTGGAGAGCCACTCAGTTGTTACTGGGATGGACAGTATAAACATTGATATAAAACATTAGAGAAATAAATCATTACTAATTATAGCAATTATGAACTCTCTGGAAGGGTTAAATGTGGTTTTCTCCAGAGAATGCCAAAGAACTGCCTCTGTTCTTAGTCTGAATAGTGGTTTAGTTTGCAGAACACTTTGAACATTTCCAGTATATGTATATCTTTTCTGTATCTCTATAATTCGTAGTCCAGGCATTATTCTTCCTTTCTCGACTAAATTCCTACTTAAGGATCAGGGTTGCTGCTAGCCCTTACTGTCCCTTTTCCTCACCAGTGGTTATCAAAGCAAATGAGTCCTGTGCAATTTGAATTGAAAGGTGGGAAGATTTCTAGTGACTCACTTGGTCTCCTGCTGCAGCCAAACTTCAGCTGGATCCCAGGAGTGAAAATCGACAGTTGTTGGTCTGCTCGGGAGGCGGAAAATTCTGCACCTTTTCCTGGGCAAGATGGCTGTTCTGTGTGTGATGTCTGGCTATTTCAGAGAGAGCATGTTTTTATAACATCTCATCTAACGCTAGCATTAGCTGACTAGCACTAACCTAACTACTAATTTGAGTGGCATTAGGGCAGAATATTTTATGAGAGTCTTTCAATACACTATTCTGAAAATAATATCTATTGTACATTTTATTGTTAGTGACATTTTTTATGTTGTCTTGCTTAGTATAAAAGAAGCATCTTTTTTTTAACTAAATAGCACAGTATAATTTTGGCAGTGAAATTCTTTGGGTAGATGCCCTGGTGTAAAATAGGATTTTTATTTACTTATATTAAAATTGCTTGTATATATCTTGGCTCTCAGGAATGTCTCCAGACTGACATATCTGGAGAGCAGGGCAATGCAGGCACCATCCACAACGCTGCCCATCCCTTTGTACCTCACCCCTGCTGAGAAAGGCTGCCAGCAGGTAAGGGACTCCCACACCCTTTGAAACCTCAGAGTAATGGAATTTATTCAAACTGGCCCCGAAGTCCGTGACTGGACAGTGGATTTGTGCGAGCGGCGCTCAGGCAGATCGAAGCTCAGAGAGGGTCACCGTTTTGTTAAGGAGTCAGTCCTATCTGAGCAATTGAACTGGAGTAACCTTAGCTTGCTCAGTGTTTATACAGCACCAGCACCCCTGGAGACAGCTTTGTGTGTATCTATGAATATCTACTTATAATAGTAATATAAAGTCCAAAGCTTTGGAGTTTGGATAACAAGATTGTTTTTCTTACCAGCTAGTGAGATACAGTAGTGGATAATCTCTGCTATTATGGCATGGGTTCCCATGCTTGCTCTTGAAGCTTTTTGGTAACACTGCTCTTAAGAGGCCCTGACTGCCGAACTGAAGTGCCTAATTGGGAGCGCAGTTGGATCCTCGGTAGAAAGAGCAAGCCTCTTGTGGGAGGTGATTCCAGCTTAGAGCAAGTTGAATTGTCCTGTAGATGTCTCTTTCTTGTCATTGGCTTTTAAATGTCTCCATTTCAGAATGGCTCCTTTTGTAGTGAAAACAGACATATAGGAGTTGAAAAGTCTGGGCTTTAATCCTAATGGTTTCCTGTTTGGACAAATCACTTGTCCTGTGTGCATTTCATTTTGCTTTTTGGTTTTCTGCCTTGTTTTGTCATTTACAAGTAGTGTGTGTTTACCTCCGAAGGATACTGTTCAAAGCGTGAAGAAATTTCAGTTTCTCAGGTGAAAGGTCCTGTATTATCTTAAAGGATTATATTTGGGAGTTAATGAAGTCTACAGTTAGACAGGAAAACAAGTTTATTTAAACTTTTGTATGTGCATTTCTATATAGCCATTTTAAGTTCTACTTTTAAAACAAAGGGACTTCTTAATTGTTTTGCCACTGATTTTATCTGAATCTGATCAAATCCCTAGTGGTAAATGAGCTACGGACACCTACATTTTCATTCTTTTCCTAGCTGCATCTCAACTTTCTGTGCTTCTGTGAACTGCAAACTGAAGCTGTAATTCTCTAAATGGAAGTGCTTTGTGTTCCCTTGTTGTCTGGAAACTGTGTGAAAACTGTGCAATATCTTAACCTTTTTGCAAAGGACACTTAGTAAACGCACTGGCAACCCTAGTAAAATTTCTTGTTATGATCTGCTCTCTGTCTCCATCTCAGCCTTCGTTCTCAAATTCTCTGCTCAGGCAGTAAGTCCTGCTGTCCTTACGTGCACTCTGTCTGGGCCAAATTCCTACTCACAGCAACAGTCCTTCTGCTTGCATAAGGCCTGAGGGACAAAGTGTCAAGGCCATGAGAGAGGTCTGCTTTGCAGTGATTTTTGTGGATCCTGGCACTTTGTGACAGCAGCTCACACCGCTCGGCTCTGCAGGTACGAGTTCTGTGGGGCTCCCCTGCACATCCTGCAGTTGTATGGTAATTCAGCAAAGGTTGCAGTATGTTTGGAGTGAGATTATTGTCATTGCTTAGGTGATATACTGTACCTCCGTGCACACTCAAATTCTTCAGGAAGCATAGATTTCCCTTGACTGAGGTTCCCAGATTATGGAGAAAAACTATAAAAATGCCAAGTAATGCCTGAGCCCTGGTTGAGACCAATGCAATATACGTCAAATTTCTGGTCTAATCCAGGAGAGGGAGCTAACCTTCTAGCCATAACAACTGGCACACTGTGCTGGAGGAGGTTTTTCACAGCTGATATCCCATGTCTGACTGATTATTCACATATGCTGTCCCCAAAGGAGAGTCATCTTGGGAGTGCAAAACCACCCTCTCAAAACATTGGTTACCTCTGTTCAGAGCAGTAAATATAATTACATGACATATTCTTGACAGGGGAGTATTTATTGTTAATGTACTTTACTTAATTTAAATGCTGTTATGTATTGTTTGCTCTCTTCCCTCAGTCTTCTGCCTTTCGCCTATTAAGGAATATTAACAGGATCTGAACTTAAGTTTCTCCGCTGCAGTAAGCCCTGCTCCCTGTTGCGTTACGGGGAAGCAGGGCAGCAATGCTCCGCAGCGCAGCAGCGTGCGTGTTCGCAAGCTCCTATGCCTGTAGCTTGCTGTCAGCCTCAGTTAGTGACCCAGGCGCAGGGTGAAACGTGAAGCAAAGCGCGCCTGTGTCAGCCCCCTGCGAGTGAAGGAAGCAGGGAAGCAGTGTGCGGAGTCCAGCTAGAAGAGCGTGTCCGTGCCGCTGGGCCCTCCTGCCCTGTGCCTCTTCACAATCTCCTGCCCGCAAAGCTTCTGCCTCGGTCAGCAATCGCTGCAGCACCCAGGCTGGGGTGATGCAGGACAGAAAAAAAACAAACTTTATTTGTTGAAATAAGTTAATGAGTTAGAGAGGAGCACAAAAGAAAGAAGGGAGATGGGCTGGGGTGTTTTATGTGCCCACAGAGGGGAAATGTGCAGGCAATTGTGCAGAACATCTGCCCGTGGCCTGTCCTGGTGAATTGTTGGCCCCAGGCGCTTGTTGTGCTCATGCACCTCCCAGAGCCACATGTCCCCAAAAGATGGGAAAGCCTGAGGCTGACCTTTGCTGCCTGGGTACGTCGGAGCAGTCTGCTGGTCACTGGCACAGACCCCCATCTCCATCCCTGCTACCCTAGACCCCTCCCAGGCAGGGAATACCTGCTGAGTCAGCAGTCCTGGGGCTGGCCTCCCTCTTTCCCTCTTTTTTTGTTTCTCTCCCTCTCTCTTTTCTTCTCTTTCTCCCCCACTGCACGCTCGCTCTCTCATTTTAAGCTGTAATTTTTAAGCAGAAGACTTTGAAAAACTGCCATGTGTATAACAGAAATGTTCAGACACTAGAAAGAAAATGGAAAGAAAACTAAAGCAGTGGGCTTTTTTGTGTTTGGATTACTTGATGAATTTGATTAATAATGATTAGTCTTAATCTAACCTTGTGATTTTGGGTGCTTGAGGTTGGAGAACATTTTGCTGGGAAGAGTGGCTCTGAAGCACTCTTTGCTCTCTGCAGAGAGCCCAGCGTCTCTGAAGGCATAAACATCCGCAGAGCAGATGGAATCATTTTTCTGTTAGTTATTTTAAAACACACGAACATAGAAAAACTAATTTGGAAAACAAAAAATCAATATACCACATATTTCAAATGAACATGAAAGTTCAAGAGAAAGGGAAAGAACTTTTTAAGCCTTTGAACATTTGTCATGTTGTTTCTCAATACTCTGTTGTTAGTAAACAAGTAAAACCAAAGGCAAGAGAAATTCTCCATGGCGTGTTACAGATAACAAGAAATTGTGATCCAATTTACAAGGAGTAAGTAAATAATGTGGGCTTGAATATAGTAGGATGGCATATTAGCACAAAGGTGTGCAGAAGTTGAGTTGATAATATAACCTTGAGCTGTCTGTGATGAGAAAATAATATGGGGAGCCATACATGCCCTTGATGTCTTGAAATGGTCTGACTTGGGACAGTCAGCTCGAAAACACATCCCACATCAGTGGAAAATACTCAGTAATACTTTAATAGTCCTCTTGAAAATTGTATCCATCAAGAATGGCCGCTTAAAACTTAGTAGAATTAATTGCAGCAAACAGTTTATTGGGTTAATTACCCCACTTTTTCTGTTAATTATCCATGAAGATTGAGCATTTTGCTGAATTATTTATTTGGAATTATTTGATGAATAGGGCGTGCAAGTGTATTTCAACGTCGAGAACTATCTGTCATGGCTATTACTTTGGAATTCATTGTTCACACTCTGTAATTAGCTAGATAAGTCATGTGGTTTTGTTTTGCTGCGATTGGATGTCTCCCAGACTTACAGTTTTCAAGAAAGCTAGGCACATACTGAAGTGAATACATTTTGCCCAAGTGATCATTCAAGTTCAAGACAGTAACATGCACTTAAACTAGAAGAGCAGAACACAGAAATAAGCATATCATGTTGATTGTACTAGTATTTTATTTGCATAGCTTCAGATACAGGACATCTGATGACTGCCATTGTAGGTATCCATTGTTTTACAGGCTGTAACGATTGCTGCCTGCGTTAGAAAGTTGTACATTGCAATGATTTTATCACATGCACCTGTTTTGTAAAGCTGATGTTGTTACAGTGTTTAATGTTTCTCCAGTTACGCTGCAGTTTGTGATAGGTGTCCTTTGCTTTAGAGCTTCTTTCCAAGTGAGGAATAGGAATAAGAACAGTGTGCTGTGGGAGAGTGACTGCAGGAGCTGTCTAATGCTGGGAATGCGTGACTACCAGTGTCGGTGTAGGACTGCTGTTGGCACATAATACTGACTGGTTTGAACAGGTATCAGAGACTGGCCCCAATTTGTTTGTCTGCACACTTGTCCCCCACACCGTACTGTGCGTACGCTTCCATACCTGCTTTGCAAATCTGCGCCTTAGTGCTTAGATGTGGGTGCCAACCAGAATTTACCAGATTTCTCTGGTTAGTGTCACTACCTAGGTATTCTGCCCACTGCATCACATCTATGAGACTAAATGGATATTTTCTCAATTATTCAGTCACATAACTGGCCCTTTAAATTAGGCAATAAGATTCCAGACACCAGTTACGGCAAAAACGCACGATGTTCATCTCCATTATCTCTGTTATTTAAGGCTTTCAGAAAACCACTAACCTTAACTCCTACACTCAAACAAGCACACACTAGCACATAGAGTTAAGCCAACTTTCTAACTCCCAGTCATTAAGGATGTCAAAACATTCTGATATATGATATAAACTCATTATGACTGGATTTTGTTTTTATTAATGTAAGGTTTAGGTTGTGAAGAACAGAAGATTTTTTTAAGCCTCTTACTCTTAGACACAATGTGATTTGGTGGTTTAACATTGTAACATTTTAAAGGGCTTGTTAAGCTCTAATCAGAGCACATTAAGCGCTAACATTTTTAAAGTGCATAATAAGACCTAAACATTTTAATAGCATATTAACTTGTAACATAAACCACGCACAAGTCACAGTGTTTTCTTTTTCCTGGTGTTTTTCCTATAACAAGTTAAAACAAGTAACCGATACTTTTAAGAGCTATTAGAAAGTTGGTTTTCTGGGGGGTTGTCCTTCCTGGGGAAAAAAAAAAAATTGCCAGGAAATATTTCTGTATAAGAAATTTTGTTTGAAGTGAAATTAGAAAATTATGTAGAAAAATTTCCTTTGAGAGTTCCCACCTCTGAATGTTAACATAGCAAATAGAATATGCCACTAGAGAAAAGGACTGTTTACAATGAAATGCCATTTTCTACTGGGAAAATGGTTTTGCTTGACAAGTTTTACTCAGATCTGATAATTTTGGAGTTATCTATGAACAAGAACTGTGGGATGGGCTTTTGCCAGTGATAAAGATTCACAGAAAGTCTACGGGGGATTTTTTTTTCAATATAATCTCCTGCATATGATTCTGGAAAAGAGGTACAAGTTCATTGATACTGTGTCCCAGCAATTTCCTTTGATAAAAAAAAAAATAAAAGGAAAGTACAACATAGCCTGTGAGCGTCTCTTCTTAATTGGTTTGGAACCTCTTGATGAGTGATTCCAGGCGCACCTTCCCTCCAGGGAACTGAGCGCACCACCTCTGCAACTATCCCAGCCCTTCCCAGGTTATGGCAAGGCATCGGAGCTACCTTTTGGACCTTCATCTTCCCCGTGATACTGTGAGGGGAAGTTGTGGTTCAATCTTTTGAGCTCAGGTTTGATTGCAGCTGCTCCTGCTTTCATACAGTGGCTGTGACCCCAATGCCTTCTGTGGTGGTGGTGGGAAGATGCTGACAGTGCCTTTGGAAAACAGTTTGTAAGATGAATTTGGAGACAGCTGGGTGAAGCTGACTCAGAGCTGCCGACGTAGTACTCGACCGGTAGTGGGCTACGTCCTCCCTGGATGTGAATAGTCACAATGATGTGGAAATACGCTTGTGGATTTGGTTTGTAAGTTCTTGTAGCCATAAAATTGCCTCTGCATTACTGCCCTGTTATAGTGAGAGGACAAGGCTCCCTGAGTCCAGTGTCCTGAAGACGATCACCTGTTCTGAGTTGTACATTGCTACTCCTACTCCATGTAGTGCAGGCAGTGCCTCTCCGGGGCTGGCAGGCAGTGAGCAGAGTGCTTGGAGTGTCTCTCATTAGGATATAGTAAAACCTTGGCATAGTTTTGGCAAGTGCAGATCAGCTCCAGTCTTGGTCTGGACAGGTGAAGAGTCCCATGTTAGCTCCATCTTGAGAACAGGCGTATGTTTGCTCTTTACTGAAAATGCTCCCTTTCCTGTAACCCTGAGGGGGCAGCTTCTGGACTAAGACACTTTGTGATGTGAGGAGGGCTGCTGAGGGGATAAAAACACCCTCAGAAGTGAGCACAGGGCCCCAGCTGTGTGTGCATAGCAGGGTCTTAGCTACTGTGGAGGGTTTTCCTCCAGCAGCTGGGGAAAAACTGCAATGCAACAGCAGCAAGGGGCTTGTCTGCAAAGGAGGTGTTCAAGTTGAAGCTAGTGTGCAAGGAAACCAAGCGAGTGATGTGTATCTTGCCCCGTGTCTGAGCACTGTTACTTGAATGCCTCTGTTTGTTTGTCTGTTTGTTTATCCCATGTAGTTGGAAATAGTTAAAACAAAAAAAATAAAACCCCATCCTTATTCTGGAATAAGAGTGACCACAGGGAGGAAGAGGTAATTCTAGTATAACTACAGGGGTTTAGCTACACCAGTGTGATTGTACCATGTAACTAGGAAAGCGTTCGTGTGGAGACAAGCTTCAGTCAAAGAGACAAAATCTTAAAATGCTCTAGCCCTCATCCCATTTCATATAAATAACTCTTTGTAATCTCAGGCTGATGAGTCTTTATTTTTAGTAAATAACTTGAGTCAATAAAAGGAACGGGCTTTATTTGCAGGAACTGGATTCTGGCATTAACATGACTGACGTCCTGCAACATGTAGGACATCTGAGGGCGATGAACCAGGGCTGATGATGTGTTGCTGTACTGATGCTGTCGTAGTCCATGATTTGGGGAATGATGCAGAGGTTGTTCTTCAGGCCTTTAGCTCTTTGGCAAACGGAAGAACAGAAGGGAAAAACAGTGCAGAAAGTCTGCCCAGAGGGAGAGCTCTGGTTACACCTGGGGTTAAACTTAGGAAGCTCTGGGTCTCTGTTCTGTGTCTCCCCAAAACCTTTCTTCAAGCCTGTCACTTTTGCGTGTGTTTGTCAAATAAATAAATAAATAAATAAATAAATAAAAGGGGGGGGGGGGGGCAGCAAAACCAAGCAAAAAAAACCCACCCCAAAATAAAAAAAATCAAGATTTGAGTCTTAGTTTGGCGGTGGCTCTCTTGTGGGATTCAAGTGTTGCAGTCTAGTCTAATCTAGCTGGGAACTACAAGCCTGGAGTAAGAGGGCTCTTTCTTTGGACAGCTAAACGTATATCTGCATTCTGCTGCATTCCCCCCGTCTCTGCTCTACGTTGAGTCTGATTTGGCAGAGGGTCCCCTGTGTTAGTGACACCATGGAAAAGTGCCAGGTAGGCAACTTGGGTCGTCAGGGATCACCACTGACTGATGGCTAAGGGAACTGGTAAAGGCTCAGGGCAAGGGATTCGGGTGCTGATTTCCTAAGTAATTTTCCTGATTTCACTTCTAAAATGTGATAAAATCTGTACAGCACGTTCATCCTCATTATATGTCACCTTACGTTCTGAAGCGGTGTTAGTGGGTAGCAGTGCATGTTATCTTCATGCCTCTGGAAAGCAGCCGTGTTGTTTCAGAATCACGGAACGGCTGAGGTCAGGGCTTGTGGAGGTCACCTCGTCTGCCCGCTCTGCTCAGGCAGGGTCGCCTAGAGCAGGTTGCCCAGGACCACGTCCAGACATCCTTTGAATATCTCCAAGGAGGGAGACTCCACAACCTCTGAGGGCAACCTGTTGCCTTTTATGAAAAACACTGGAGTGTGCCTTGTCCTCTGTTACAGCAGCTCAGTGCACAATATGTTGTTACGCCAGCAGCCACAGTTCATCTGCTTGCAGTGACCTGGTGGCTAGAAGGATGGCACTTTTCATGTCAACTTTAACCAACTGCAGCATTACGTTGCTCCTGCTCCACTTTCCCTGTGCTAGCATTGTTTTTTTAAAGTGGGTATGTTTTTCCTGATCACTTTTGTTTTAAGGAAAAAATCTGATCTCTGCTAGGGGGGTGGTATTTGCAGACTCATTAAGATCATCAAGTACTTGTAAATTATCTGTGTGTGACTTCTGGCCTGCTTTGGTGACTTGCTCACACTGGCGCAAAACCTTAAAGGATAAAGCATATAGGTTCTAGATTCTCTGGCATCTTAATTTAGCACATTACATGTGAGAATGGCAAGGAATTTATCATGCTTCGTGGTGCCTGAGAAATTGCATATGCAGTTTAGAAGAAGACTTGGGATAGACTATGCAAAGATTTTAGGACCCGAGGGAATGGTATGAATGGCATGAAGCTGCATCAGGGGAGGTTAAGGCTGGATATTAGGAAAAGGTTCTTCACCAAGAGGGTGGTCGGGCACTGGAACAGGCTGCCCAGGGCAGTGGCCGTGGCACCGAGCCTGCTGGAGTTCAGGAAGCATTTGGACAATGCTCTCAGGCATGTGGTTTGATTTTTGGGTAGTCCTGTGTTGAGCCGGGAGTTGGACTGGATGGCCCTTGTGCAACCCTTCCAACTCAGGATATTCTATGGTTCTGTGACTACAGTCCATAGACTACGTGAGGAGTATTTCTTTAAAGGTGGGCCATGTGTCTGCCTGAGATGGGGGAAGTTCAGTTTTGCTGAAGTGTTTGGTAGTTCCTGGGAAAGGAGGCTTAGAAAGGGAGAGTGTGAAAGATTAGGAGATCCCATGTGAAAAACCAGCCGCTTTCTATACAGTTTATGCCACACTGAGATCTTAAAATTTCTAAACTGAGAAGTTGAGTGGAGTACCTGGAGCACTTTCAAAGTCCCTAAAAGCCATCTAAGAAAATGCTTTAACTGAACTCTGTAAGGACTGTGAAATAGAGCTGCACATAGTGCATGGATTAACTGTACTCTTGAAGATGAGCCAATCTTATGTGCTCATAGCCCTGCTTATTTCAGTAGGAATATTTGTGGATGCCGAATGTTCAGTCTGTGTTTTGACAGGTATTGCTTTTATCTCATTGCATAGTTGCCTGCAGGTTACAGGTACTGTTTTTGTAGAATGCAATGGATATGTCTACCAGAGAAGAAAGGCTCACATGCTCTTCTGCTTGCACTCTGAGCTGACTGGGAGTGAGTACAAACACATTAGCACAGCACTAAGCCCAAGCTAATACACCTTGCCTCATTAGCACGACTTTTCAACTCAGCTTCAGCACTGTGCAGAAACCTATGTGGCTTCTAAGGTTCAGATAATGGCTGGCCAGCCAGGAGAGGTGGCAGAAAACTCTCATGCCTGTTAATGTATGAAGACATCTCCTGTGGATAAAATGTGTTAGGAGCTTCAAGTAGTGTTATTTAGACAATATTTGGGAGGCTTTTTTGTTTAAACTCTGATTATTTTATTTAAAGTATGAGAATATGTTTTAGGGTATTTGGTAAACTTGGCTGCAAGAATGGATGAAAAGGAAAACATGCAGAGGTGGAAGATATAATAACAAAAGATTTGTCAGATTTGTAAAGATTAATAAATTTTAAACTTTGAAAAGGTGTATGTAATTGTCTTGTATGAATGTCTTCAGGAACCCAGTAATTTTACTTAGCTTAACCGACCTGAAAACTTTCAGTGGAGGAAATGAAATTGAGATATGGTTACTTTTTAACAAAATGTAGGTTTTCAATTTGTCAGTATAGACAAAATTCATCCTTGGATAGTTATTAAGTTTAACAAGTGAATGTAACTTTTACAGGCATCACTTACAGAGATAAGAGCACATGGTCCAAGGTAAGAGAGTTTGGCATCATATTAAATGTTGAATCGTAGACCGTAACTTAGAAGCACATTACACACCAGGTTAAAGGGCTGGGTTTGAATCTTTTCTGGTACACAAACATATAAAACCTTCTGGCAGAAAGAAGAGATGGGTAGAGATGGAAGAGCATTGTAACTCCTAATTTGTGTCAATAGGTTGCTTCTCTTATAAAATGTGAGGAGTTTAGGTGAAGTACACTCATTTTCAGGCAGCATATAGAATTGCAACAGCTTTTAAATAGAGTGCAAGTTCTCTTTTTTTCTTGGAACAAAAATGTTGATGTGAAATCGAAAACTACTTTCGGATGCCTGCTGGGCTGGCAAGATGTCAAGTTGTTTGGCTTGACTGTCTCTCTCTTTCACTCCCTTCACATTGTTTACAGACAACATACTCAACTCCAACTGATGGTATTTAAATATCACTAATTATGTGCAAGAGGATTTGGAAAAGGACACCACACTAAAAGAGTCTCCATATCTTAGGTTGGTTAGGAATAGACCTTGCTGCAGGCAAATCACAAAGTACTGTCCTAAGCAAAGTGTGTGGGATGGAGAGAGGGAGATAGGGCACGCGTGAGAGAGAAAGAGAAAGGAGGTAGGAAGAGACCAAAAATGCTTTCAGCCAGTGCTTTTGGGCATTTGATTAGAACTGAGAAAGTGGATGACTCCTGCCTTTTGCCTTAGGTTCTATGCGCTGACATGAAAGGTCCTCTAGATGCACCATATTCACCAAACTTAAGGAGAAGGGGACACTTCCCACAAGGTGCGGTTTAGTCAGAGTACATCAGCGCTGCCAGCCTGGGTCTTAGCTGGATGCGTGACTTAGTCTGTTTGGAATCCCTATAGAACTTTTTTTAGGTATGGAGGTAGTTTAAGCACAGATTTTGCTGAAGTGCGTGCCTACCTTAGCCCAGATTTGCCTGTAACGTGGGCTGGAACTTGTGTGCCTTACTAAATCATTCAAGGGCTGTTAGTGTTCTTGGGAGGCCGGCAAGTTCTCCTGCAGCTGGGCCAGTTGGCTGGGAAAGAGTCCTAAGGCATCTCAGCCCAAAGTGCTCTAAGACATGACCTCGGACACAGGTAACTGTGAAACCAAAAGGGTAAAGTGCATATGGTTTTGGAGAGGAGGGACTCGCAGGTAGGCTGAGTAGTGCTGTTCATGTAGTTTAAATACCTAGGTAGGTCAGCTGTGGAAGTGATGGTGCATGGGAGCTCTTGGGATTTTTTTGGCCACTTGCAGGTTAAGAGTTATTATGCCAACTTTGATGGTGCAGCCACCCAGACAAAGGCTTTGGTTTGCTGTCATCCAAAGAACTCTTGATATTCTTGAATTTTTAAAGTATGTAAAGCTTTCTCTTGTTTGTGACAATCTCTTTCTTTTAGTTATATATCCTTTCTTGTCAAATTTGGTTATCATAAGTAATATGGTACAAATGGTAAGTAAATGGGAGACTGTTAGGCTTTTATCTTCACTTATCTATGTGATGTGGAGTTTTACATGTACAGAGATGGTTAGTGACCCAGTGTGACCTGCATTTTAATGCTTTATCCAGAAAATTCACTCCGTTTTGCACAGAGTCATATCAAGTTCTTTAATCATTTGGAGAAAAAAAACTGTAAAATCTATGCCCAACAGTTCATCAACTTCAAAAAAAATTATGTGATAGGGAACGGGAAATATAAGAGTTGGATCCTGCTATGACTAAGGAAATTTTCTTTGGGCGCCTCCTCTACCAAATGTGCTTATCTGTTCTCAGGAATTACAATGTGGTTAGTTTACAGTCTATTATGCAAAGTTGCATGCAATGTGTTAATGATATTGGTAATTTAGTAACTATGTTCTGCACTAATTAGTAGGGCTGAATGTCATATTGCTCATTCTGGATCACTTTCAATGCTGCTGCATATTTTTTCAGTGTTTTTAGCTCTTGTCATTAAAGCATGTATGTACAAGCCAACATACCTTGTGAACTTTGGAAAGAAACTCAAAGCCCCCAGTGTTTTATATTATGACTGTCATATTTAGCAAGAAAACAATCTGGTGGTTTGATGAAGAGATTATTGTGGAAGGACAGCTTCTGTGGTTTAGGGAATCGAACTAACTAGAATTCTTTTCCATCACCTGTATTAAATGCAAAGGACAATGCTTTGTACTGGGAATATAGCTGAGAGGGAAGGTTTTGACACAGTGAATCTGATTATAATCCCCCAATCAAATATTTAGGTCAGAGGTAGGTAAAATTAAGGGTTGCACTCTGCTGTGTTTTTTCCTGTTGAATAGTTTTTCTGGTGCTATCATATGCTATACATTTGTAAAAACGAGGCATACCTTTCTTCCATTAAGTGTCTGAGCTGGAAGGTACACAAAAAGGTTATTATTACCATTAAAAAAAGCAGCTATTTGGAAACAGTCTTACCTCAATTTTAGGTATACAAACTAGTATCATGTTGTTATATGCTGAGTTCTCTCAAGACTGCAGGGAAATTCCGACGTGTTAGTAGTTAAGCATCTTTTGGGAGGCGGGTGGATGCTTCACTTAAAGAGCTAAGGAAGAAGAGACCTGTTGCCTGTTCCAGCAGCTTGACTATTGATCTAGACTTTCCAGTCTTTTATAAAGTACGTAAGAGAATCTAGTGTGAGGGCTGAACAGCCCTTTGGGAGGAACCCTAGAAGCTGAGAGAAGGCTTGAATTAGTTTCAGATTAACAAACCAAACTGGATCACACAGGGACTTTGAAATACAGACAGTATCTGATGCCAGATCTTCAAGTGATGCATGCTGTACTACAGTAAGCTAGCAGAGCCTTTTTGACCTCCGCATGTAGCAATATGCATTGGACAAACACAACAAATTCATTGCTTCTGAACTGGCTATTAGCACTCGGGTAGAGATATGAAGGTTTTATTTAGTTCTGTAAAAATGTCATCCTCAGGGTTCAGAAGCAGTTACAGAAGTAAATTAAATGTTCAGATTTAGTGGAGAGGAATAGAGAACATATCAGAATATACTGTATCCATGTCACTGTGTAAATCCTTGATGCATCCACATTTTGAACACTGTGCAGTGTTTACTCTAAACTCAGGAAGGATAAAAGAGCTGCAGGTAGAGAACCATTTCCATGCAGGGGGGAACCAAGGAGGGAAAGATTTAGCAGTCTGGCAGAGTGAGAGGCAACTGGGGTCCCAAGCGGCACGGAGAGGTGGCTAGGGAACATCGGTCAGTGTGTTGCTGAATGTGACATCAGATTATCTATCAAGAGCACATTCAAAGGAACCAGAAAGAGATTTAGAACAATATGAAAGTCATTGATATGAATTGTGGTAGGTGCCAAAAGCTGGCAGATATGAAAAGCGATGAGAGAAATTTGTGGAGGGAAAATCCATCAAAGACTACTAAGCAGAAGGACACTGCTTATGGCTAGGAAGTTGGAGGGATCATTGTAGGCTGAGAGACTTGTACTGGGGAAATACCACTGTGTGTCACTGACCACTGCTGGAGCCCAGATGCAGGGCAGAATGGGCCTTTGGTTTGACCCAGTAATGTTGTTCTTATGTCTCTGATGTAAGGACTGGTTCCAGGTCTACTTCCAATATGTTAGTCCTGAGCTAGCCGACGGTACTGTGCAAATAGGGAGCATTGATGAGACTGCATTGATATCGAAGCTAGGTGGAAGCAGTTACTGCTTAAAAAACAAAAATCTTATAGAAAGTAAACACCCTTGCTGTCATCTGCTAGTCTACAGTCCTTCCTGTCATATTAGAAACAAATATGTTAATTTGATATATTTGGGAAAAAAAAAAAAAAAAAAAAGATTGCAACCAAAAGGAGGGTGACTTGGTCAGCACAAGTTGATATGCTGCCTGGGAGCACAGAATGATAGGCTTGTCTTATTCATGGGATAATCAGTTGTATGAATTTCTCCAAAGATCTATGTGTTAGAAGATACTTTTTTTTTTTTTTAACATATTTCTCTCTTCAATGAGACTGTTCATTTCTATGTTATTTAAAAATAGAAAAGATCAGGAGTCTGGGAAGGTAAGAATATTAGACAAGATTTTTAGTTCTTTTGTCTTCCATTACATCTATTACTTTGAGATGATAAAATCTGAAAATAGTTCCCTCTTTAACAATTAGTAATGCACACCTGCTGTGTTTCCCATATTCTTGACATTCACAAAACTGGTATAGTGCTTGAGAATTTCAGCACTATTAGGACCTGATTCAAGCTCCAGTTGAGCCAGAGAGGTGTATCTTGCATTTTGCCATCTTTTCCTGACCATAAATACAATAGAACTGTAAAAAAATAAAAAAATCTATGCCCCAAAGATTTCCCCTGTACAAGAGAATTCAGTGTGAAACTGTCACACAAAATGACTATTGCTGGTGAATGGCCCAAGGTTAAACAGTCATTTAATTTTATCTTGTATAATAAGTTACCAGATAGCAGTTAATAATTGAAAAGAATCCCATATTT
Organism: Chauna torquata; assembly: GCA_013399475.1. NCBI lineage: Eukaryota > Metazoa > Chordata > Aves > Anseriformes > Anhimidae > Chauna > Chauna torquata. The sequence goes on along the minus strand of VXAL01016201.1, from coordinate 17,863 downwards.
CATAGCAAAAGGCTTCTATATTAAATAAAAAGAAAGAAGAAAAAGTAGAAATAAATTCCAGGAAAATTAGTGCATCTTTTTCTTTGACCCGTAAGGGCATAAAACAATGAGCCTACGGTGTCATACATACACAATCTATGTAAGAGTGAAGAGACCCATCAGGAGAAGGAGATAAGGAACAGAGTACACTGTGTGGCCAAGCCCTAAGCAAAGCAGTTCAGTGGGGACTTCACCAAGGGAAGGCTAGGCAGCCCCTGGTGAAATCCAGGGCACTTTGTCAGGCAGTTTTTTAATTCCCTCCCCCACAAAACCAATATAACTCTATTTCACACTTGTTGAACAGGCAGCTGTGTTGGAATTGATGCTGTTTTTTTACAGCAGCCATTTCATGGCACAGAAATGGGGGTGGGAGCGTACTCAACAGGCTTGAGCTTTGCTCTGAAAATAACAGGAGCTAACTGCTGTCTGGGGCATGAGGCTTCTGGGCTAATTCACCAGCTGAAGTGCTTGGCGTTTTTATCTGAAAAGCCCCAGACCTACGTCACAGTGCCCAGTCCGTATTGCACTTCAAGAAGGTGGCAGGAGAGGGAGGAGGTTAAATTTACCCTTTACCCTGCTCTCCATGCCTCAGGGATGCTCAAGGGAGCCTCCATATGCATCCTGCTTCCTCCCACAGTATCTTTTCCATGACTGGGAAAGTGTTGGGACAATCCATATTCTGTTGAAACCTTTGGCATCATCTCTTCCTTTGTCCTCCTGCTCTGGCTGCTGCTGAGTTAAGTCCTGCAGAGCACTCTGAAATGTGCAATGGATGTATTCCCCTCCGTTTCACTCAACAAATCCTGTTCCCCTGCTGCAGAGCAGGCCTGCCTTGTATTTGCTAATGGGGTTCTTCAAGTAGGGTAAGCATTACGTTCCTATCCATTTTCAAAATGGATGTGTAAATCCACATCCTGACATTCTAAATATCCGGAAGTGATTTTTTTCATATCAGAGTTGTTCCTGAGCTTTTGGCTTTTTTTTTTTCTTCTTCACAAATATTTCTGTTCCAGTAAAAATGTCATCAGATCCAGGGTGGGGTAAAGCAAGAGGAAGAACTCCACCCAAACTCAGTGGTTAGGACACTCATCCGAGATGTGGGAGATCCAGATTGAAGTCAGTGTTTTCCTGGTTCAGAGCAGGGACTTGAACCTGAGTCTTCCACAGATCAATGAATGCTCTTACTGCTGACAATTGAGTTGGGGATGCAAGGCTTGGTCTCCCAGGATATTTGAGAGGTTATGTTTTTATTTTGTATTGTGCTGAAGACAAATTTCAAATACTGAAATTATTTTGCATGAAATGGAATAGCTCTTTTTCAGCCAGCCCTAATTCCCTACATGTTGAACTCAGCCAGGGGTCTGAGAAGCAGACATTTGCCATGGCTTTGGAAATGAACATCTGGAGGCAGAGCCATATTTGAGCCATTCATTGTACGTTAGAAGAATGTACTTTGGACTGTGTGGATGGGTGTGCAAGCAAAAGCAGTCAGACACTCGCCTATTGCACATAGTCATCGCTGCAACCAAATGCAAACACTCATGGACCAGAGGTTGCACCCAGAGCACTTAGCGTGTGGACATATAGAAGAACTAGGGCAGTTTTTCTACACTGCAGATAATATGAAGACACTATTTCTTGCAGGTTCCTGCTAGCCTCTTTCTGTGCATTGATTTCATTCATGGAAATGGAAACTATTTGCAGTGCTTTGAGACACAAACATACTTCCTGGGCATTTGAGTAGCTTTGCTGGAAGCTTTCAGGCTAGACAACAAATAACATAAGGAGTTGATTGAGAGGTTAGCTGTGTATGGGAGCTAAAAGCAAGCTCCTGGAACAAGTATAGATATTACCGCTATTACCACTACTGTGAAAATTTGATCTTTGACTGTCAGTTTAATGTTAGACAGTGTGGTTCTGTCTTTCGTTCTTTATTTCTTTCTTTCCATCTTGTTTCATCCTGACGTATCCAGGCATCCTGGTATATCTAGGCAACCTATAACCTATCACCACTTCAGACAAGCTTTCTCACAACATATGATTACTGATTTTTTTTTTTTTTTTTGCACAACGAATGAAAAAGTCTACACTATATTTACTGGAAAACAAACATGCATGAGCTTGTAATTCCACCTGGAGATTTTTAATGAGTATTTTCTAAAAAGCTTTCTGTTTTGGAACTAAGTTAGTTTTTGCTGAGCTAACACTCCACAGTTTAACGTATGTATTTGCAGTACTTGGTTAGTATTTAGTAAGAGAAACTGTTTTGGTTTCTGAAAAATTATAAGATTCCAGGTAAAGAGAAAAGAAATTATAATGTGATGAGAGACATTGAGAAAGCATATATAACTTTATGTTTGTAAAGCTGAACTACAGAAACTGAGTGACTACTTACGTAATAGATCCAGACTCAGCTGGGGAATGGTAATCCGTGCCCGTTTATCTTGAAGATCTATCACTTTTAATGAAGGATAATAGCACTCACAACAGCCACATACATGCCTGGAAAAAGCCCACGTGTGTAGGTGCAAAAATTTGCCTTGCCTCAGGCAAATATACTTGAAAAATTGAATGCTGTGGTTATAGGTTGGTTTTGGCAGAATCACGAAGAAAAAAAAATCGAACAATATGAGTATCTTGTTAATTATAATGCTGTATCTCTTTAACTCTTTGATTCTTTTTTTCCTTTTTTTCTTTTATTGTGCACACCACAGTCATTTTCTGAGTGATATATTGAAATCAGAGCAAAGTTGAATAACTAAAGCCATCTCCTGATACTGTTTCATCTTTGTGCTGCTGAAGCTGAGCCTATGTTCATGCCCAAAACTGTTTACCATTTGCTGTACTGGGGGCACCACCTGAAGCCCTGCTGCGCCGTGGGCTGGGCAGAGGTGCGGGAGGGCTGGGCAGGAGTGAGTCTGGCTGGACAGCTGTGCTGTCCTTCCTTGCTGAGTGTGCTGACACTAAGCCTCCTGGTGGCCGGGGCAAACAGTCTTGAGGAAAGAAGAGGAGGGAGAGACGCTTGTCATTAACAACTAATCTAAGCAGTATCTGGTGAGAGGCACCACCTAGACTGGTTCCACACCACCCAACAAGCATCATATGATCACGAGGCCTCTGAGCACATCTGTGGCTGTTCAGCCCCTCAGTCGGGAGCAGAGTGGCTATGAGTGTACCTGTCTGAAGAAATGCTAAGACATGAACAGAGGGGGCAGCTCTGATGGTGAAAATGGCCAGCAGACAGACTCTGCGACCTCCAACAGTGAGGTTTTTCAAGGTGATACAGCTAGGTGATTTTCTTCATCACAACTGTTTGCTCAGTTGAAAGGAGACAAGCCGGATGCTCTGTTTAAAGTCTCTAGCTGTGATCCTGCAGAGACTGTTTCTTTTATTGATTTCAATGGCAGTCGAGTGATTGCAGATCTCTTTGCAGAAGCAGCACCCGAGTTGATCCTGGTGAGCGCAGCTACCCACAATAACCATTGTTACCGACTTCGTGGGTTTAGCAGGATGATGCTCTTGCACAGCATCACTTGGGATTGCACTCTTTAAAGTTGCTGCCAGTTTTGTTGCTGGCTTTAAGCAGAGTAGTTGCCAGCTCAGTGTTCTACACTGGCTGCCTGTTACTGGTTAATTCCTAATTCAGAGCAGAGAGGTCTCCCACGCAGTGAACAAGGTGCAGCGAGCACCCATCCCGCACTTGGCTGTCTCTCACTCGTGACGCTGATCACGATCCCTTGGCCTGTGTGCCGGCCGCAGCAGGCGGGCTGCTCTGCGAGCTGGCCATCGGCTACACCCGAGCTGCAAGGCCATGAGGCTGGTGGCAGGGGTCCCGCTGGAGGGTGGGCACCCGCAGGCTTCTGTCTGGCCTGAGGCACTCCCCGCTGTCCCCTGTCGCAGCACCCAAGTCCTGCTGCTGCAGGCCAGAAGGTGTTCAAGTGCTTCAGGCTTGGTTGCTTTCTATGTGTCAGTTTTTCTTTCTCTGGGATTTCCTCTGGCTGTAGAGAGATTGCAGCTCTAATAGCCCAAAAGGCTTTTCTTTCCAAAATTACCCTGTTTTATACCCTTCTGAAACACAAGTGGTTTTTTTTTGCCTCCTAAACCCAAAAAACTGCTTAAGCCCCAGATCACCCTAAGTGTTTTAACAGCAGGACTTGAGAAGCAGGCTGTGCTAGCCTTTGCCTCAGCTGAATGACGTCCCCAGTGGGCTATCTCACATCTCATACACTGCAAGGTTTTCCTGTCACAAAATTTCCATCCATGCTGGGAGGGCAAGTGGGCAAATGATGGGAGATGTAGCTTACCCAGGACAATCTTGCCTGCATTTGAGACCTGGTTTAAGCAGTTTCGAAAGAAAAATTTCTCGCTTTCAGTTGAACATATCTGGCTTTTCAACCTTGATTCTTTTTGTCTCAATTACTGTACTTTACTATGGAAAGACCAAGTAGAGAGATCATACTTGTTTTTAATGTACTCTTTTGGGGGAAAAAAAAAAGCCATTTTTTCTGAGGATTTGTTCTGTTAGAAGTATCTCTGGAAGCATCCATACTTTTCCTTTCCGTAAAGACAGCTTGTTTGGTAATCAGTGCAAACTACTGCCTGTGACAATGGCAGGTGAAAAAGATAGCTGCATTCTTGGTTTGCTTTTTTGCATATCTGTGTTTAAGACAGCTAATAATTAATTATCTGTATTTCAGAAAGCTACTAGGTAATATTTTTTGCAGAGCAATGTGAGAACAAAACACAGTATTTGTTAGTATGTGGTTTTAGAGGCAAGAATTTTTTTTGTGTACTTTTTCCATAAGCCAGAGCAGTAGAAAGCTTTTTCCACTCAAGAGCCTCTGTAAGTACATTGTATTTAAGAAGGTTTTGTTTTTGTAAGATGGTTAATTATTTTTATTTAAAAAATACGTAAACAATTCAGCTGGATTATTTAAAATCCATTTGCATTCATTATAGTAGATATTTAGTTCCTTACCATTTACAATGTATTTCTCAAAACTGTTTTCTCCTTTCTATCTTCCTGCCAGCTGGATCTTTATTCTACGGCTGCTAGCTGCCTTTTTTTTCCTGCCAAAATCTGAAACATTTTTAAATTACATTAAAATGGTTTAAAAGTAGACTATATGAGTATAATTTGAAAAATATGCTGGATTGACTCAGCCTGATGAGTCAGGCCCATTTTTTAAGATACATTGGATATATTGTAATATTTTCTCTGACTGTCAATAACTCAATAAAGTAATAAAAAGGGGTATGAAAACAAAAAATGCTCCAGCAGAGCAGAAAAAAATCAGAACAGTGTAAGTATGGGAGCAATTAGGAGCTGATTCTGCATTATTTTTGCACCTAAATTCACCTTTATTTTATAAAGATTTGTCTGGATACAGCTTTACCTAGGTAACATTCTCCTTTCAAGCTAAAGAAACATAGGTTTATTCATTAGCATTTCAAGTCAGAGTGGAGATTTCCATTCCTTAGCTCACACCAAGGAGCTATGCTCATGCATTCAAAACTGTTTACAAAAATGGACTGATAAGAGAAAACAGCTTTATCATTGTGGTTTTCCTTGTGGTCAGCATCTGCACGAGAGAAGGAAGGGGTATGAAGGAAGGGTTGTCGCATTTCAATAAAGAAGACAACAGAGCAAACCCTGCTCTGTTAGGTGGGTGTAAGGCCATAGCTAACTGCTGATTTCAAACGGGTGGTTACAGAACCACACTGCTGTACACAGAAAAGAGGTTTTGGTCCCGTATTATTCCAGGGAGGTGGAAAAAGAAGCAAGGTACTGTTTGTGCTTGCAAGTTTAATCTGCTTGTGCAAGGCATGTCCTGCAAGAGACAGTGGTGGGGATAAATCTTCCTATATGATTCCCTTTAAGCCCATGGAAGCAAGATTTACACGTCTGTAGCTGATCCAAGGCTTGTGGTCCAAGCACCAAACCCTGAGCAACTGCCTCATTATTTTCCAGTGTGGGTTTATGCACAAGTTTGCCATAACTTGGACTGACATTATCAGACACATATCATTCTGCATGGCCTGAATCATGACACGTACGGATAGCAATGACCTAGGATCATACAACTGCTGCTCTGGCCCCTCCTCAAAGGCTTCTTGAGTCAAAAGGTGAAGAACTAAAAGTAAGAGTGAGGAAGGAGACAATTCTGCGGCTCTTTCAGTATGAACTGTACGGGTTCCCACCTATTTCTGGTAAAGAACTCTGCAGAAACCCTGTATCTTGAATGCAGTCCTGCACTGAGCTGAAGTTACCTCTGCTAACAAAAAAGTCTGGTGGTTCCTGTGATGCTTGCAGGACAGGTATCAGTGAGAAGTGATACCCTTCGCAAACTCCTGTTTGGATGAGGTTGTGCATGAGTGAAACTCTGGGGTGCTTAGAGGGGCAGCTAGCAGGTGCTACTGCCTCCCGTCACCCACCCTGTGCTCTGCATTACAGGGCCGGTGTCAGGTATGACAGCTTCTTCCCAAATTTGGCGGCAGCAGCTTGCAAAGGCTGTGCTGTTCCCTGGCATGTGCTGTGATGGGTGTGCGTGATCGATACAGAAGTATTGATACGTGTGAAATGCCGGCCATTGCAAAACATTAAATTGCAGGATACTAGATCTTCTCTAATCCTTTGGATAAATAATTTGCAATATTCTTTTACCCAAAGGGCCCTGTCTTGAGCTCTTTTACCTAGCTTAGATTCCCACTGACTTTTAAATAAGAGTTGAGGCAACTGTGTTTGGAAACTTTACAAAGAAAACATATGTATCCAGTTTGCTCAACATTGGTGTCTGAAGAAATGTTAAAAGGTGTCCAAGATGCAAATGTTTGTTTATGAAACACTCCAGAGAATTTCACAACAGCATATAAAAGCAACCTAATTTTCCATTTGAACCCATGTACATCAGATATACACGGTGCGGATATCCACTCAGCACCTGTCCTGCCATCTCGTTCCCACTGACTGCTGCTTCACAAGGTTAGCGTGACAGCCTCATAGCCTGCAGCATCATGACTGCCTTGTGCTAACCCAGGTGCGGGCTCCTCCTGAGAAAGCATCTCACTGCTTACACTGCCCCAGCCAAGTTCCAGTGCTAATGCTTATGGAGCGGTGTGGAGAACACAGGCTGGCTGATGCGTGAATCAGGTTTTCGTTGGGTTGATATTCACATGGGTCAGTTCCCAGGTCTGGCTCCCTGTGCAGTCACGCAAGGATTAATGCTTGCACAAGGAAAGAGAAGATATGGTCAGAGATGCCCCTTGCAGCAGCAGCCCTTGCTTAGTGCAGCTTGAAGCTACCATGACGTTGGCTCGGTGTCAGTGCAGGTGGAACTTCAATACAAAGCATAGAACTAGGCTTTAGCACTGGGGGTGCACGCAGGCTTCAGAAGGTACCAAGAGGTGGCCTCTCCTCTAATGATAAGAACTTCAGCAGTTCCAGAGAACTTCAGCATCATGTCCAAAGAGGACACAACGGCTTCTCACTCCACCCTAACTTTTCCCCATTGCTAAGCCCAGGGTAATGCAAAGAAGCTAGGAAGCAGCTCTCTGCAAATTTTATTTAAATTCTTGTAGTTCTTTGCCGTATTGTAGGAGAACTATTTCTTAGTTTATCTCTGTTCTTTTTTAGAATGTGAATGTAATTGCAAAAGTATGATACTGCACTTCAGCATGTATTGCAGAGTTTCCGGGATCACGTGTAGCTGCAAACTTTCACTTCATGCCAACATACTGCACTCTAATGGGTGAACTTTCTAAACTCAATGTTCTGAAAGCATAGAGGTATTTTGAAATAAAACCCCAGTGGATAAAAATAATCCTCTAGTATTTTACTCCCAATTAACCTTTTGATGAAAGAGAGTGTGGAGTTGGGCACTGAGGCTGAAAGTCCAGTTAGTCTCAGTGGGATTATTCATGGAATAGCTCCTCTTCTGTGTTAATGAATCAGAATCTGCCCTTGAGTAAATATTCTCTAAGTTCAACATCTCTGAACAGGGAATACATGGAAAAGAGCCATAAATACTACACAGTCAGAGGTCACCACTTTGTGGTGGTACACTTCATAATTATTGAACTGCACCTGAAGTCCTAAGCTGGTGGATGCAGCAGGGGCAGGAGTTCACATATTCTGCAGGCCACCTCAGTATTTTTAGCTTTAAGCTGAGAAATACTCTCTTTCACTGTCCCATCTCCTCTTTCTGTCTCAGTCACTGTTTAATGATTCAATGTGAAGTTGAACAGTGGCTTCTGCCAGCGCTGAGAAAGTCCTTCCTCCAGTGCCTGTGGGGTACCAGCTATGCCCCTCGATTGCAGAAAGGAATTAAACCCGTTTCCCTCCCACACCTTCATTTTGCGGGAAACATCTAGACACTGAACTGTGGTGAAGATGGGGGATGAAGGCAATAGTCTCACAAGAGGAGGGTGACCATGTTCAGTGGGGAAGACCACTCTGTTTGCAGGGAGCACTCAGCTTGCTCACTTGCTTGAGTAGTGTAGGAAGGTGCAGGCTGTTTCTGCGAGTCTGCTGTGTAGAGCTAGGGCTGACATGCCTGTGCCCAGGCCAGGCACATTAGCATGGGACATTCAGACCAAAAGCTACTGAGCAGCAGCTGGGACTTTAGAGCTTTAAGAGAGTAAAAACACATTAAACTCAGCTCCTAAGGAGATATACCTCCGACTTACGGCACAAATGGACGTCTCAGACAGTGACGAAACATTGTGTAAACCCAAGAAATTAGTACAAATGATGGAATTTGAGCTTTAGGTCCTCTTGTAGGCAGAAAATTAAGTTCTCTTCTTTTTCACCTATTTGATGTTTGCTAATAATACTTTAGAGGCTTGGTGTTGTTTCAGTATCATTTGAAAACACATTTTTATTTTTAAAGCTCTCACACAAGATGCCAAAAACTGCCTTCTAGGGATGTTCTACCATGTCACTGACTTAAGAGGGAGCTTATGCATTAATACACTTTTGAAAGACCAGGTCCTGAGCTGGGATGAATTTGCAGGTAGACGCTGAACCCCACTGTTTCATTAAGCTTGTCAATGCTTATCCAGTGTGACCTCTTTGTACAGGCCTAGTGAACTGGGAAATGGGCTGGGAACCCAAGAGGTTCACTGGATGTCTTTTGGATTTCAGTGAAGTCTGAAACTGTTAGAAGCACAGCTGATCCTCCTGTCTTGGGACAATGCAGGGTTTTGTTTTGGCAAGCTGGCAGAAGGAGGTGAAGAGGAAAAGAATTATAAGGAACACGGTGAGAACTTAGTTTTGGTTAGATCGGTGATCCCATTTTTCCCATCAGTTTTCTGCCCCTGCTATTTGTATCATTTAATACAAAACGTTCCTGACAAGTCTTCTATATGGTGGGGAAGACATGATCCTGGAAGTGCCGTTCTGGATTCCTGATTCCTCTAGTTGTCCTGGTGTTGATGCACCTGATGTATCAGAGCAGCATGACAGTTAAGATCAGCATTCACCAGCAGATAATACTAGTAAAGATTTTATTTCCTATCCTAATCAAATGTAGTATAACTAATACCTGATGACAATTGCTGTCTTTTTAATAATCCCCACTGTGGAAAGCCTTGAATGCTCAGTTTTGGTTGCATTCCTGGAATCATTTATTCTTTGCATAGAGATGCAGTAAGATGCCTGCTCCAGATAAGCCAAGACTGAACTGTGCCCTAGGGAGTCAACCAGCTAGCTATGGAATCTTTATCAAACTGACGCGGACAGCACTCATCCCTGGTAGGGAGACCAAATACCCCGCACAGGAACAGGTTATTCTTTCAGCTTTTCAGCATCACAGTGTAAACTGGAACATGCATTGGCTTGCTGTCTGGGCACGAAGGGAGGGAAGCCTGCAGCCCATTGCCTCTGCCCCCACCAGCTGTGGCAGTGGGACTATGCTGCAGGTTCCAGGGAGTGTGAAGATGTATTTGGACAGCTGCAAAATATGAGCAAGGGGAAGAAAAAGGGCTGTCTCCAGGCAAACATGTCCTGATTTATAACGGAACTATATTTATGTTAGTCGTAACCACATTATTCAATGTAATTGGGGTCAAGAATTGAACGAGTCTAAAAGAATGCAAAAAATAGTTTCAAAATTCCTATTATAAATAAAGACCTGGTTTAGAGGTTTTGTGAGAACTCCAGAAGTTGAAAGGGTAGCAAAGCCCCAGTGTTTTCAAAAAGACAATGCCAGAAAAGCCACATGAAAATTCCCCTCAGTGGAGACTGACTGCTTTCAATTAATTTTTTTTTTTTTTTGGTGCTTGTCAGTGCCTCATGCTGCCCTCACTGTCATTTTATTTCACGCTATTTCTGTGCAAGCTGACCAGTCTAGGATTGATGCATTGTAGTACCAGTCAAGAGCAGGGACTCGCTGTTCATAGTTGCCAGGAGTGGATTTCCCTCCCCTCCTCATCCCCCAGCATATTACCAGTTGTCAGCCAAACAAAGTGGTGGTAGTACCCTCCAGTCGTATGCTGTTTGTTAGATTTTCAGCTGGGAAAAATGTATGTATTTCCCCCCAGCTGCATTTTGGAAGGCTGGCCCCTGGCTGAGGCACTGTGTTCTGCTCTCCTTTACATGTATGGGTTACCCAAAGGCACTGTTTGTTCAGAGGGTTTCTACTATTTGCCTAATTCTTTTTTCATCTTGCTTCTTTGCTTATGCTCTGTCTGGTAGGATAATACTGAGCGCATAGTGAAAGCTCTGCCTGGGCACAAATTTTAAGACATGAATTTTACTGTGTTTTGCTCTGTCTAAAAAGATGTTTCTCCCATCGAAGAGAGCTCTCCTCGCTGTATTGCTTCTCTTCATAGTTTTCAAGTTAACATGAAGTCTCCTTTCTTCCCCAAGTCTTCTCTTTCCACCTACTCCTGTTGTCTTCTTCAGAGACACTCTGAAGAAATATTGACAAATAGTTCTCTGCAATTGACTTTTTATGGCTCTGTTGCCATCATTAGAGAAGTTGTCTTCATTTTGACAAAAAAATTCAGAATGTTGCTTTTAAGCTATAGTAACGCCAACATATTCCATTACAGTTAACCTTTGCTCTTCAGTTAAAGCTGTATCTCAGACCTAAGCCAAGGGTCATAGATAAAACATCCCTGTTTTTTTTTCTACCTCTTAAACCCAGTTGCATCAGTGAACCATTAACTTAGTAGATTATTTACTGTTACCTTTATGGGAGAAATGCATACTGTACTTTTCCTGCGTTGCTCAGGTTTGATTTATGTAAGGCCTTAGTTCTATAGGTTCCTCACCGAGGCAGGGCCTTCATACCATAGCAAAGCAAACAGGCAGCTGAAACTTGCCTGAACAGTAGTCAAAACTCGCAGTGATTCACATACTTTTGTCCCCCTATCTCTTCTATTTAACATGCGGCACTAACAGTCGTGATTTGCACTTGGGGAAAAACTAATTACAGCGATGTTAGACTCAGATAAGTGTTAGCCTCAAGTTAAACTGCAAAGGATCCGAGCTGTGCCCAGATCCTATGGGGAGCCGTAGCCAATTAATTATAATTCCCTGGTCTGAGGACAGGTTACAAGTTGGCCCCAGCACTGATTAGAGCAATATTAGAGAAGAGACTACAGCATCTTGGGGGCTGCTCTAATCAGGACCAGCTGCCGGTGGCCATCAGGGCCCACCTCCATGGCTCATGGACTGTGCTCTTGCTGTGGACTTGCAGGGGGCTGCAGGAACTGGTTACACCAACTCTCTGGCATGATAAAATATCTGGGCTGAAAACGAGTGAGTTCTTCCAAAGGACACAGCATGCGGAAGTGGGGAAGCCATGGGCTAAATCTTCATCCTCCCATTGGGCAGCACAGCAGGAAGTGATAACAAATTAGGAGACATCCGCTGGTAGTGACCAGCTTTTCTGCTCTCTGACTAGCAAATGGAGTTTTCCTGGCGTGATGATTTTCCACTTCCTCCCAGTCTCACCAGCCTATCTTTGAGAGTCAGATTTTACAGTAATTTCTGGGAGGTGGACTTCCCTATTTCTTCTCCTGCAAGCTCCTCTTTGCTGTTGCCAAACATTATCTCCCCTCCCAGCATGTTGGAGCTCCCCAAAGCAAAGGGAGTGGAGCGTGAGGAAACCAAGGGACTTGTCTGACTCAGCTTCTTTTGGTCTTTCAATCAATTGAGAAACAAATGCGATATCTCCCTCCACTCCCTATCGACTGGGCCCATGAGTGTAGGTCAGGCATCTGGAGCTGGATTTTCGAATGGTTGGGAAAGAGCTTAATCCTTAAGAGGAGATTTGTAGGGAGGTGCAGAGAAGAAGGGCTGGGTTCTCTGTTCCCTTATGGTGAGAGCCAGGAGAGAGGTGATTCACTCAGGTCTTCTAGTAGTTTTCTACAGATGCCTTTTAAAGGTGGCCAGAGCTCCTAGAGAAGGGCAGTGCAAGCCAGCTACAAAAGCTTTTATGTTGCTTACATTGACCTCAGTTGATTTCTTGACAAAGCAGGGCTTACTGCTGCTTTCATTGTGTACTGAGGGGAAAGATAGGCTTAATCTATTTCGACAAGCAGGTTTAGTTCTGCATGACATTGCTGCTTTGCTAATGGGGATAGCTGGGTCTGTCCGTGGTGTTAGGGGTGCAGGGTAGGAGCTTGACTCTGCTGCTCCATGGCATAGGGCCTGATGATGGTGCAGAGGCTGTGCGTGCTCTGAGCACCCCAAGGGACTCCAGTCCTGACTGCTTGCAGAAGCAGATTCTCTGTGGCGGTGGCCACGTCTGGGGACAGCACTGCCAGCTGCTGTCTTGCTACATCTAGCATGCCAAAAGTGGCACGGTTTCTGGGGGCAGAGGGGAAAGAGAGGACAGAGAGATAAAATGTTTGGATCTGACTGCTCTCCTCCCACATGCAGCTGCCCTAAGCATATGGCTGCTGTGCATTGTGCAGCACTGTTGAGCTTGAGCCTGGGGTTTCTGACTGTGGCAAGGCTGCTGCTTCTCTGTCTTTAAGCATCAGATTATACTTCAGAGCCCAGAGGCTGGCAGTAAGCTAGCCTTGGGCTGCTTTCCTTCCAACACCCAAGAGTACACCACCCTCTTGGATACTGATCCAAGATTTCACATTGCTCAGCTGTGATGTTTTCTTGCCTTCTGGCCTTTGACTAGATGCTGCTGCCCAGACCTCTCAGCAGCAGAATGGTGGCTCATGCACTTCTGCCCTCCACACATCCTAGTACCCCTTGAGTGCTCAGGATACGCAGTACCCCCCATGCAGAGCCCATCTCCCTCCCCTTGTACAGTCAGGACATAGGCATGCACAGGTAGGATGCCCCTTCCCATGCCCTGCAGAGCCCTGCAGCCTGGGCCAGTAATTCCAGCCTCCAATACCCCCACATATTCTGCCAAATGCAGTACAGCCCCAGATGCTCCTTCCAGACAGCTTAAGGAAGTTGAATGCAAATTTATAAACAGGCTAACTGATGGAGAACTTTATACATCTCCTTTCCCCCACCCCTTCCAAAGGAGTATGTCAGTATCTGCACCCAGCTGTACGGGAGAAGACGTGCTCTCAGATCCCAGTCCCCCTTTGGCCATCCTGAGTAGTGCACAGAGATGTTGCAGTACCTGAGGCAGAGGAAGCCGGCTGAGGGGGGGAAGGTGAGCTCTTCAAGTGCGTGGAAGCCTCATTCAGTACAGCTTTTTCCTAGTTAAACTTGAAAGTCCAATTTGTTGAATGGATGTAACACCCTTCTCTTTTCTCTTTCCCAGCATAGATGTTCTTCATGCAATTTAAAACAGTCTGTATCAGTGAATCTTAATCTCGATGAGTACCACAGCGAATTAGGTTAGGTGAATTTTAATTAGGCTTGTAAGCACTCACTGAATAAGCTTTAAAGTCATTTTAATTAGAGCAGTGTGACTTTGTGAGGGGCTGATGTATTTTGGTCCCAGCTGTGCCATAGTTCTGTGCTTCAGCCCTGACCTTGCTCTAGCCATGCTTGTTTGTCCTTTTTTAAAGACGTGTCTAGATGCAGCGTTCTGTGTAATGCTGCATGGCTTGTGGGAAGGTCACAGAGGAAACAGTTCAGCCCTATCCTTCATGCTCACGGTGTTGCTCGTAATCAGTGCCAAGATAACAATCTGCTAGTGTTTTTCCAAAGAAATGAAGCTATAATTTCCCTCTGCATGGCTTTAGCTGTGAAGAGGAGTTTGTTATGCCCCTTATTACAATAGACGATTGCAGGATTGAGCAAGATGATGAAAACTCTGAGGTTAAGTAAGGTAAGGAAGAGAAAGCCATGGGGCCCTAAGTGTGCTTAGCAGGTGAATTTTAAATACCTTTTTCCTTCTCTGGAAGACACAAAGAAGTCAATTCTGCTTTCCACATGGCTTAAAAGTTCCCATTCACAGAACACCTACATTTCCTTCTATACCAGCACAGGTGCATTGTTTTTAGCTGCTGGTTGCTCTCTCTTGTGAGCATATGATGGCATGAAAAAAGCTTCAGCTGTAGGACAGGCTTCAGGAGGCCTCTGAGAGATGCATTGCTAGCTCTTTTTGTGGTAGTACTGTCCTCTGACGGCTGAATCCCCTGGGCTGCATGTCTAAGAAACCCTTGAGACTCTAGATTATCTCTTGGGAGAAAGGCAAACTAGTTTTTTGGGCCATTCTTCCTCTGCAGGATTTGTTGCACAGCCCAGATTTTTTTCAGAATTTTTCTTCCAGAATTTTAGAGGGAGAACATTGTTTTTCAGGAAATAATTTTCAGGTTTTCATGGTGACCTGATTTTTCAGGTTTCATGGTGACCCTCAGCTCCCACAGAGGACTGTGCTGACGGTATTCATTGCTCAGACTCTGCAGGAAGTGAACTTTGGCTACATACCACACACGAACAAACTCTAGCTCTTTAAAGCTGTTCCTTATTATATCCATTGGCATTCAAAAGAGTGAGGATTTAAATCTGTATTGAAAATGCAGAGACAAAAATTCTGAACGCTGCCTTTCTCTTCAGTGGGTTTAGATCTATTCATAACACAGCAGTTCCAATGAAATCTGTAGATTTTACCCCACAGGAAAAAATGCACAGAGATTCAAGACTCGCACAGAATTCCATATATTACCCACAATATGGTAAAACTTACCAGGCTAGTGCAGAGAGGCTAGTCCTCTATTGATTTTGCATTAGGGACCACAGTGATCACTCTCCATGTCAAAGTCAGGAGCAATGCACATTGCCCTTCAAATACCTTTTGTCTAGAAGAAATGTCATTCTTCCTCTTGGAGGCCAGTGTATACCTGTGGTTCTAAGCTGCAGTTTCTGTAGGTTTTCCTTTGTGAAACCTTCACCATTTCTAAGCTCAGAACTTCTCTCACAGTTGCTGTCTGTCTTGAAAAATAGTTTCACTTACGCATTGCTCAATCAATACTATTCTTACATTCTTCTATTTTTGGAGCTGGAATTTTAGACCTGTAAGATGGCTCTGAGTGGTGACCATTGGAGTGACCTCCAAGCTCCTTGGAAATGGGGAGCGGTTGGGGTGACTCCTTTTCTGGTGGCTCTGCCTGCCAGACCTTGCAGTTGGTGGGCTCACTCATGCCCCAAAAGCAGGCTTAGGTCAGGTGTTAAAGGCTGAGCACCAGCACTGGAGTGAAGGCTTGGCCTGGATTTTCCAATGTATAGATACGTTTTTCTGTTCGCTTCCATTTTTCCTAGATTTGGAACTGGAAATATTGCAGAGAGAGTAATTGAATGTAAACAGGATGGCGGGAAGCCTCAGACTGTCGGTGCAAAGGGCACATAGCTTGTCTGTGCCTGCAGTGGAGGCATGTGTGCAGGTCGACGACGTGAATGCAAAAGTCCTTGTGTGTGTGTGCAATGCCTGGTTAGCGTGCAGGATGGGCATGAATGAAGTGCATGTACTTGAATGCGTGTCTACTGGTGTTCCTAATGCTAGGGGTCGTGTCATTTAAAGTTTAAAATGGTTAATAATGTTTTCTATTTTATTTTGGTATAAATAAGGAAGTGCAGTGTGCAGCCATCTTTACAGTCAGCCATTTTCAGTTCTCCTTTTTTTTCTGATCCACCCTGGACACGAGAACTCCTGCGAGTGCATGCAGCTCAGAAGCAATCCATGGTCACTTCAGAAGTCATATGAGTCATTTAGTTGACCGGATTTTACTGGAAGACACTCTCTTGATTTCAGTAACAGAAGTATGCAAATAATGGAAATCATACACATTTGAAATGTTCCTTTTTTACTTTGCTTAAAAGCAGGATCCATTTTTCGCTATTACTTTCACACAATACTTTCAAGTAATTCTTTGCAGTTCCTTAATTTTCACATTTCACTGCAAATCTGTTGCTACAGGTCTGATACGATTACATTTGAAATCAGCGTGTTAGACAATGGTAGGATTGCATCAATTATAGCGGAGAAAGTCATGACTAGAAGCAGTGCTGATGGGTGAAGTAGGAAATAGTGCTGAAAGATAAGCTGCTCCACAGCTGGTGCAGCAAGACAACTACTTGTTGTAGAACAGTTGAAGATAATGGTTAGAAAAGATTTATTCAGCAATGTAATCCCCCTCACTGCACATATGATTTTAGAGCTAATGTAATGGACCCCTGGATGTGGAAGGCTTTCGCACAGGATAGGGTGTGTCCTGTTTTAGTGACTGATCCATCTGATGAGTGTTTATCCCGTACTGCTCATACTGAAGAGCAGCCTCCTTTAGGCTACAGGCCAATGACCCTTCATTTAAAGCCAAAGGTCCCAGGCAGGAGAAGGGGAAGTGAGGTCATGAAAAATGACCAATGCTTGACTCGAATTCACTGAACTGAGCTGCATTAGCATGTTTCCTTTGAGGCAAAGTACGTGACATCTTTGCACTGTGTTGGACTTTCCTGTGGCATCCAGTTGCAGAAGATAAGATGTACTGCTTACCTCCTGGTAGCATTACTGTATTGCTAACAGCATGACTCCTTCAGCTAATTTCAGAGGGCCAGATTTTTTAAGCTAAAAAGCAGAGATTCAAACCCAGTGAATAAACCATCTGGTCTTTCCTCAGGTGATCGCATGAATAATCAGTGATGTTAATCATGTGAACAGATGCTGAAGGATTAGGGGTTTTTTGCTCCAGCAGTATAATTATTCCTTATTAGCATGGCAATGTGGTTTTATAATGCTTTTATCAGCTCTCAGAATGATATAAATCATTCTTCCCATGCACAGAGAAAGTACCTGCCTACGAGGGCTGTCTCAGTATTGTGCCTATTGAATATCCCACTGACTTTTGCCTGTTAATATATACGCACCATAACTGTGCTGTCTCTCGGCTCCTGGTAATTCTGGGCTACCTTCGCTAGAGCTGAGATAAATCGAATCCTGGCCATGTTTCTGTCTGTATTGTGATAATCTCTTCCTACTCCCGTTGTCTTTCATGCCTCCTCGCAGTCTGAGACTGCTAGCCTCAGCTGCTCTATGGCCCATTTACTGCAGTTCCACAGCTCGCTGACAGGTCAGGTGCAGTAGCAGACTGAGAAAATGAGGCAAAACTCAGAAGAATGGAATCAGGTTTATTTGCCATGTTTCTTTCTTTAATAACATAAAGCTGTCTAAGGAAATCCAAGCCACTGGCAGGACAATCCATGCGGAAGATGTGATTGTCACCAAAATATTTTGCAAGGTTCTGGTCATTTTTGGTAACAAACCAGTATCTGTCAGCTTCTGACTAACCTGGCAATAGTCAATAAATGATACAAGTTCTGAGCATGACCATACTATGTCTTTTGCAAGGATGGAAAGTACGTTTTTTCTTTTAAATGTTTTAATAACTATAATAATAA